>JAVJGG010000024.1:2117101-2137800 GCA_035590195.1 Aviceda cuculoides | reverse complement strand
CCCCCCCCCCCCCCCCCCCCCCCCCCCCCAGTGAGGCCCCTTCGCAAGCTCAGGGTGGAGACGGGCAACGGGCACACTGTACCTGAAGGCATTTGTAAATCAAGGTTGTGTCGGAATGCGTGAGGCTTTTTAATTCCCGGGAAGCCCCTTCCTAAACACTGGACAGGGAGCGACTGTCACCTCCTGCATCTGCTAAGAAACGGAGAGCGTATCCGACCGTTTCGGGAGCCAAATCGCCCCGTCGCTTTTTCTGGAGAAACGGGGTTGTCTTTAGCGGTTACACTAAAGTAGCTGTGCGGGGAATCCGATTTTGAATCTCCGTTCTGTATTCATGCTGGGTAATTTCCTTTATTGAAAGTGGTGTTTATGCTTTATTGAAAAGATACTTGAAGCTATCCCAGTGGCTTTTTCTTAGAATACTGGAAAATAACTATATAAATGATAATATATAAAAGATAAAAGTTTCAGTATTTCAATGGTCTATCATTTTGTGAAGGACTATCTTTTACCGTCACTATCAGGAGCCATAAAGAAGAAAAGAATCAAAACAGTGAAGGAAGAAGCTTGAAATAATAGTTAATGTATTTAGCCCGAATAGTGAAATATCAGTCACAGGTGCTGCAGAGCAGCGCTGGTTACAACAGTTGGCTGCAAACCTGTAACTTCTGCGAGTTTTGTTAGAGGAGCAGACTTTAACTTGGTAAGCTGGCGTGCTCCGACATCATCCGCGGCGCTTCCCATTTCTCTTCTCGGAAGGGCAGACAGGTCCCGCTTGGCCTTCCCCGTCCCCAGACGCGCTGTGGCCAGCGGCGTGTCGCAGCCTGCTGGAGCGAAGCCCCGACGCCCCTGCACGTGTTTCTGTTCCGTGGTCTCTCAAACCTGAAACCGTCTTTGCCCCGGCATTACAACTTTTCTCCCAAAGAACGGCTTCACTGGAAGCAGAAGCTTGCTGTCGGAATATCACAGGAGCCTTGTCCAGCATTTGGTTTTGCTGGCGGTAGAGGTCCAGTGTTTTTTTTCTTTAGAAATGTCTTCAACACTGCAAGTTTTCGACAGCTGTGGTTTTGTGATTTAGTATCTCTGATTATGTTAGTAATTTATGGAAGAAGCTGCTTGCTTTCAATGGCAAGTTCCTGAAGCAGAGGACTACAGTGGTTTCATCTTTTGAGAATAGTCAGCAGGCATGGATAAAAACAATTAGAAATATTGAATTGTAAATGTAAAAAAATGCAGGCTGACCTTTGGTCCTAAGCTGTCAGGAAGCTCAGTGCTGGATTGCATGTTAATTATCACTCCTCTACCCAAATTAAATTTGTTTTGCAAGGTTTCTTTTTCTGGTCCAATGGAAAAAAAAAAAAAAATCTATTCTTGCTTCACGCTGAGTATTCTTGATTGTTCCTGGAGTGGTGATTACAAATCAATAGCAGTAATACCTTAGCTGCTAGCACTGTAGTGTTGGAGGGAAATTTCATTGTTGACATTTATTAATAAGCATTCACTTTCTCGTCTTTTTTTTGGTGGCATTGTTATTGCTCAGAAAAGTATTTTTTTCCTGCTGAAATGTATGAAGTTTGTGAGATGGAGGATAATGACAACCTTCTGCAAACTGGGTTAAGGTGGCAAGCTGATAGTAGTAAATGAGATTACTGGTGTAGTGTAGCCTACTCCTGCGCATCTGCAAAATGAGGGAAAGGGCAAGGGCATGAAATGTAATGTTATGAGTTTCTGAACAGTGGTTTCTGCTCAAAAGCATTTAAGGGGATCAGGATGCGTATACGGTCATCTCAAGTGGTATCTAGCAGGAAGAATGAAATGCTAAATGAAACTCAGCAGAAAAAATAGGGCATCAAACGCTATAATCTAAATACAGAACTTTCAAATAGAGATAGGATTAAATGTAAGTTTGTTACAGAATTTTCAGTTGGGCAGCTGCGTGTCAGCACTTTCATTTTAGGCTGTTGTTTACCCAGCAGATTTTTAAAGTGATTTTCGTGGTTGACTATAACGGAAGGCATATCTGCATTGAAGAAAGTATCTAAATAAATACATGCATAACAGATACTGGAGGATTGTTTAGATATTTATCGCATCTTTTATTAGAAGCAAGAAACGTCGTGGTATTAACAGTGATTGAAATCTGTAGGCGTTGGAAATTGTGAGCTCCAGAAACTAGCGCTAGGTCTACACTATTCCTTGGCAGCCTTTCGGCGTCAACCCAGTATACGAAGACATGACTGATGGAGCTACGCTGATGAAAGTGTATGTGCAGGGATGGCATGAGTATAGCTCTTTCTCCCACTTAGAGAAATGAAGCTTAGAGCTTCATTTGGATGATCTGAAGCAAGTTATGTTGGCAAAAGCAGAATTTTGCTGGCATAAGCTGAATTTTGCTGGCATATGCCGTATACACGCTAGGAGTGCTTTGCCTTCAGAGAATAGCTATTGCTGTTCTGTATAGAGAATGCCCTAGAGCTACTGGGTCGTCGTAGGCTGCCAGCATGCCTGTACCTACAAAGTACTCTCGGTATAAAGAGATATTAGTATAAACCTCTCAAATTATATTTTTGTCGTGATTGTATTCCTGTGGTATTTGCTATTTCCTATCCTAGCCACCATTTCCTGACTGAAAGCAGGATCTGAGGTTGCTTTGCTGAAGGACAAAGTCCCATCTGCTGTGCTGGAACAATGTACCGGGTAAAGAAAATGTCCCCCTGCTACCTCCTCGTGCTCTTCTAAATAGCAAAACCCGGGGCCAGCAGGCATCGCGGAACCTAGTTTGGGGGAAGCAGAAAGCCTTTTGGCCATCCGAAAGACAGTTGGATGAGCCAGCCGGTGGGAGAACAAGCGAAGAGGCGGGGGGGAATACAGCTGTCAGACCCCTCGGCTGCTTTTCGGGAGCTGCAGTGAAAGAAAAAAGCGCTGGAAGGTCCAATGTGCGCCGGGCCACCGAGCACCATGGCACGGGCGCGCGAAGTTGCGCCACGGGAGCGTGGCGCGGGGCGGCTCCGCGGAGGTGGTGGGTGTCCTGGAAGCGGTGCTCAAGGCAACCTTTGCCTCTCCGGGCAGCCCCACTTCTTTAGTTCCCGAGGGATTCCCGAGGGATGTTGCCTGCAGCTGGCTCAGCCGTCTCTGCGCGGCCCGGCGCGGCTGGCTTCCAACGTTCCCGCGCCCCTGGCGCGAGGGTGCTGCCAGAACCGGCCCTGGCTTCGTCGGCACCAACAGCCTTGTCTGTGTAAACCCGACGTGTGCTGCGCGTGCGAGTGAGTCCCGGAGGCTTCGGAAGCGCGAAGTAGGTATTAGGTGCGGGAACGTCTGGATACCGCTGTAATGAAAGAGCTGTCTCTTGCCCGTGATCCTGGGGGGATGCTCTGTCCCCTGTTACTCCGCGTGGCTCTCGGAAAGCATCTAAGCGAGGCACCGACTCCCTCTCCATCAGGACTCCGCAAGCAACGGCGTAAAATCTGCCTCCTGCTCCTCTCCGTGCTTTCCTTCCCGCACCTGTGTTCCCTGGGTCAGCTGGAGAGAAGTTTGGCAAGCTTCCCCACGCACATGTGCTGTTGTGCCTTGGGTCTTGTCTGTACAGGGAGGTTATTTCAAAGTAAAATACAGTACGGGGATTTATAGTGCTATAAATTCTTGGCAGGATAGTAAACCGTTCTCCACAAATGCTTCATTAACTCCACAGCTCAAAGAAGTGCTTATATCCGTGTTTAGGTTGAGCAGGCTACATGGGTATCCATTTTTTTTCCAGGAAAAAAGTGGCTTTTATACGTGTAGGAGGATGCTCATATATACTTCTTTGCTCTCTGTATATTCCATTTACTAGAAAAAAAATGCATTCCAGAAGTTTAAGAACATACCTCTGCCTGTGATGGCCATTTTTCAAAATAATTTATTTGTGGAATGATTTATTACCTTTCTCTTCACCATCCCACTTAATGTGCTCCACTCTGCTCTCTGTAGAAGTGCTTCCTCCATAATTGGAAATCCACCTACGTGTATGACTAAGTCTTTTTGGCTTTTATTTATTATTTGTATTGCAGTAGTACTTAGAGGTTTTATTTATAGATATATTTATCTGTATTGGTTATGTGGCTATATATAGCTTTTTTCTATGATCCATGTTACCACAGTGTCTGAGTACATGGCAATAGTTAATTTATCCTCACAATATGGAGTTATTATGACTAAGGTGCTGTTATTCCACGTTTTGCTGTTGGAAAACTGAGAAATAAAGGATCCGTTTGTGCTTCTTCACAGGAAGCCCCCGAGGGTTGCGTTAGGCAGGATCCCTGTGTTGGCAGCCCCGCTACTGGCCTTTTCGGTCATTTTGAGAGTGCCTCAGACATGTCCATGCTGCGCTCGGCATCCTTGGGAGCAAGAACTGTCCCCCAAGTCCTCGGAACCTGCTACGGCCCCTTTTAGCTCTGGCCGTAGCTCTTTACCCATCGGCCTTATACTGACTTCTTGATCTGCTGCTCAATCTTCAGCTTCCCCATTGATCTCAGCGTGCCAAGATGCAGGTGGAAATGATAACTGGTGAGCAAAGAGGGCAAAAAAAGGTCCAGAGGCTCTGCGTAGGTCTAGGGGTGGGGAAGAAGGAAGACCTTGCATTATGGGTTATGACTACCGTGGTCATTTTGGCAATCTACAGGAGGACCGGCAGTCTTGTTGGCATCAGAAATGTACCGGGCTGTCTGTAACGTACCAAAAAAATAGTTGCGTTTCTGGAGTTCGTGGCTTCTGGTCTTACTGTCACACCAGTTATATCTTTCTCCAGGTACAGGCTGATCAGCAACGGCTCGTGGATTTCAAGATGTTGAAGAGTTTTGTTGGGGATTTACTTGAGCTTCATTTTATCTGGCAATGTGTTGGTTTCTGCATGTCTCTCCTGGACGAACAGAATGGTGATTGCTCTGTGTGGGTGGCAGTTCCTACTGACTTTCCCTAAGTTGTGCTGGTTTTTATGATCTCCTCAAATGTGAAATGGGGGCCCGTGCCGGCGCCAGGTCAGCACTCTGAGCTATCTGCTTCTGCCGGTTTACAAGGGCAACTTGGTGTGGTAACAGTTCTATTAGAAATAACGATACAGGAGAGAACTACGCATAAAGCCTGTGGCAGGAAGATTTTGAACAGGCAGGCCCAAGGATGAGATGGTTGTGGTACTGCCCATGCCGTCATGCCCATGGGTTCATAAACCAGAGTTATTGTAGAAAGAGGAATTCTAAAGTACGGTCCCACAGCGTTAGAGGAACCTGCGGAGAGCTCCTAAGGGCAAAAATCCTTTTCTGGGATCCCACCTGAGCTGCTGTGAAGAACAGTAGCATAGATAGGGAATTTCGAGTCAAGAACTTTGCAGAGATTACAACAGGCAGAGGTAGAGACTGAGATTCTCTGAAGTAGTCCCTGTCCTAAATCCCATTGGAAGTTCTGCTTGTGGTACCTGGGCCCAAGTGTCTTGCTGGGGACACACAGATGCCCTCATAGAGCAGAGAGTCGAAGCAGAGTCTTATTAGCTTATTAACTCCTCCAATTAGCCTTCCTGTTTGGTCTCCGTGGCAGGCAAGACAAATTCGTGGGGGAATCCGAGTGCAGAGGGATGGAGGGACTTGGGGCGTCACACAGTGGGAGAGAGCCCCGGTTCATCCGTCACAGTCCTACATTCCGTGCCGTGGACCACATCTCTCCGGCTTTCAGAAGGCTGTCAGCCACGCTGGGAGTACGAGTAGGACGGAGATACTGGATTAGTTTCGTTTGGGAACTCAAAGGATTCGATGTCCCATACTCAGTCCCCTGGATCATCCTTTGATAGCTTTAAGGCAAGTTGTCTTCAGGAGATATTTGTAAATGTGGAAGAGGAGAGGTGGCTCAGCCAAATTAAAATAAAAATAATAGTAAAGAAAAAGGCAAGGAGAGGGGGAACCCCAAGGATTCACGGCCCCACGCACCATCCAGTGATCCATTCTGTCGTTGGGGCTTTACTAACTTTTAACTCTACCATTAGAATGTTATAAAGAGCATGGTAATTTTAGGAAATGGATTATAGAGTATGTGTGACAGGTTCTGCTTCTGTTTACGCCATCTTAGTTGCAGGTTTATTAAGGGATGTACATGAATTTACTCCGTATTTGAATATGGGTAGCTAAGAGCAGGATTTGACCTTACTACTCCGATATATACTGTGTAAAAGCACTTTAAAATTTGTATTTCTTGCTAAATAGCATAAAATTACATCCTTTCAGGTTAATTAAACCGTTTTGCAATGCTGGTTGCTGTTGATGGGATATTTAAATGTCAGATTCAGAATAAGCACTTATGCTTCCTGATTATAAATGGCTTCCTTTTAAATATCCCAGACATATGTATATGGTCAATACATCTTAAAGTGTGAGGATTTCTGCTTTTCTCAATCTGCATTTTCATTTGGTCTCCAATAGGGTCGAACACCCGCTGGTATCAAAGACTGAATAAAGACTCTCAGGAACTGAATAAAACCTGATTAGGCCCAACATGGTATTCCTTACATAGCCAAAATTTCCAGTGAAGACAGTGGAGTATTCAGCAGGAAAGGATAAGGAAAAGTGGAGTCACACTGACCGATGCTCCCTTGTGAGAACCTAAGAGCAACCTTTCCAAATTTGTTTCTGTAGGGACTGGCAAACAAACACCATGCTGCAAGAACTTAAAACGACCAGGAAAAAAAAATCAATCTCCCAATGTTGGAGACCACACTGTGGTTCTGTCCTCTGCAGCCTTTGTGTCACTAAACGTCCCCTCGGCAGGTTCATGCCGAGCGGGATGTAGGTATGGATGTGCTACCTCGGTGTTTAGGGAGTGGATTCTTCTCCGGCAAGTGTCTGGGAAGAGTCTCTACCAAGGAACACGAGTGGAAGGAGATTGACTACAACTACTTTTGTCGACGACTCCTGATACTGCAGAAGGACGGAGCTCTCCGCCTGTTTGTGTATCGAGGCCCTTGTAGCCAGAAATAATTAATTGGACTGTGTAGGGAGCCAAACAAAAGGGACCAGGTTAAAGGAGGGAGATGCATTTGCTTGGATTTCGTGCCTTTTCTTGGGAGCTATTTTAACTCCCTAATAAGGAAAGTCTTAAAATGTATAGGAGTATATAGGCAGTCCCCTTATGGAAGTTTCCGTGATATTTTTATACACGCTTATATATCATCCGTGTAAACAAAGTTCCGAGTCCCTTGTTCTGATGCTGAGAGTTTTTAGCACATTATTGTTTTGACGCTAATCAGAGTAGCTCCCATGGAGAGCTTTGATTCACTTCAGAAAATGAAAGAATGCTCTAAAAATGGTAATACACTGTAGCTATTTCATTGTAATTGGAGGCTGTCTGTGCCTCACGGAAATTACCAGGCGAGCATTCTTAAAATGTCAGAATTTTCAAGTTAGTTCTATTTAAAATGGGGGAGAAAGAATGCGAGGGGATGGATAGAAAATTTGAGGCCTGTGTGATTCAAACTGGAAATGCAGCTTGTAATAATGAAAGATGATCAACTTTGGGGGTGGGGAAATCACCTCTTAGATTTTCTAAATTACAGGATGCATAAAAACATCCACTTATTCTACATGTACTGTTACTTTAATAAAAGGCACCACTTTAGGAAATGAAAGGCTTTGGAATATCGCCAAACGTCTTAGTTCTGTTTATCGTCAAAAGGTGGGTTTTTTCATTATCCGTGGAGTTTGTGGGGTAGTTGAATAATTTACAGGAATTTGAGTGTTTGATACCAGACTGCAAACTCTGTATTTATCTTCTCTCGATGTTCGTATTGCAAATACAAGCATGATAAGATTTCCTGTTGGTGTTATAACTGTATCAGGATTTGGCAATTGGTCTGCTCCTGATCTCATAATGTGCATTTGTGTCTATATTTAAATTAATTGGAAAACTGTATCAGAAAATACTGCTCTTAAATTATTTTATCTATAAAGGGGGGCGAGGAGGGAGAGGGGGAGAGAGAGAGACTAGATGCTGTAAATACAGAGTGCTGATGAATACTCAAGTAGTAAATAGAAATATCTTAGAAGTCATTCCTGACAGTAATAAAGGCAGCAATTTGATTTCATCTGCGGATAATAAACTGGTCTCACATTGCAATAAAAGTGGTGCTTATGTTATATTAATATTTATTAGCACTTATTGATGTTAGGGTTTAGTTGTTATCTTTTCTTCACATCGCAGCCGTTTTATAACAATTCACGTTAAATTGCTACACAATAAGCAATTAAACGTGTTTGTGTATGTGAGAGTGAGAAAAAAAAAAATCTGTCTGTGGAGGTATTCCTATACGGAAGGGCAGACCCTCACTGCCTAGGAATCTAGAGAGTTGTGCTCAAAACGATGGACTTAACGTGAGTTTCCACTAGTTAAAGAGTGGGCGCTCTGAATGCATATTTCAACACATTAAGCACCGTTCTGCTGTTTATATCCGAATTGTTTGTGTGGATTTCCTGTTGTTTAGTGATATATTTTTTGTATTCCTTGCTTTGCCTGTGTGCAGTGCCCCATAAGGGTAAGAGATGATGTGTTACATTCAGCGGCCTGTTTTGTGTGACGTGTGAAGGATTGCTAACTTGCAGGATAATGTGAGTCAGAAAGTGATCTGATCCAAATTTAACCAATTTTGTTCATCTCTAAATTTAGAGAATAGCTGAATGGCAAGACAGATATATTTCGATTTCCATCAGTGACAAGGACAGAGTGTTGGCGGATGCCTGTTAACAGCTATATCGTGTGTTTTTGATACTCATATATGTGTGTATGGGTGGGAAAAGACTAGTTACTAACTTTTATTTATCATGAGCCTGTTTCTTCTTTGACTGCTTTTAAATCGCTCTTGGGCTTGATGTTCCTTCAGTGCAGATAATTCTTGTGCGGAAGGTGTGCTGTAGTCTTGAGTCACGTTTTTGCCCTCTGAGTAGAAAGGCTTGCATTGGACTTGGATTTTTATCATTATGAAAACTGAAACATAGACCCTTTTAAAATAAGCCAGGTACCAGGCAAGGTAAGACAAACCGAAATTCTTTTTGTTGATCTTGCAAACAGGCTTCAATATCAATAATTTCAGAAAACAGGTTCAAGTTTATCCTTCACTTGAGCATAACCCTGAGTTTAACATGTATATAATTCACCTGTCTTCAGTAGGATTAATCATGTGCTTGTAAGTGAGTTTGTATTTACCTGCTTTTCTGTGCTGGTGTCTTAATCTTGTTGATTATTCTAATTCTATGCCCAAATATTGTCCTTGGAGATTTGACCAGTGAAAGCAAGAACATGTCCCCACTGCTTTTATACAAGACATTTAGTTAATGGGTACAACTGTTGTTGGTTTTTTTTTTCTCAGCGAGATCCTTATTATAGACCTCTCTTTAGCCTGTTTCTCGTGTTTGATTTTATTAAGACCACAGTTCAGTGACTGTGTCATCAAATTTGCACATAGAGTGATGGATTGTGATATTACAAACAATTCGACTGGTGCGTCCCTCACTGAATCAAACAATGAGACTGCCTGGACTGGAGATAAGTTCATTTTTACAAACAAGATCACTGAACTCGCAGAGATTGAGTAGGTAATACCAGAAAGTGCATGGCAGCTTTGATAAGATTTAAGTAACATTGTGGTTCCTGTAGTTTGCTGAAGTGATAATGATGATTTAAGGGTGTCTCACCTTAAATGTTTACTGTCCTTATGGGTGTAAAATAAAAACACAAGTCAGCCTTGTTTAATTTAATGTAATATTAATTTCTCTTTAAAGAATCAGTACGCTAAAATATTTTTAAAAGACAGCTATTTTAGCATAATAGTAATGAGAATATTGTAGAAATTTAGCAGGGATACTACAGGGTATGATTTTAGAAGACTCTATGTGGTAATTAATTAGCATTTGCTCTAATAAAATCCTACCACCCTATTCACTGATTTCACAATGTTTTCTTCAGAGTGAAACATTACTATATTAATTTCCTCCTGCACTTGTCTTTTCAAAATACAAGCCAATAATCTATATTCTGTCAACTTGTATCACTTTTAAACATTTCTTGTTATACAGGAAATTAGACACTGCATTTGTTAGTATTGCTGGAAAAGAAAAGCCCAACCGCCCTAGTAAGTGTGAGAAGATAAAAAGCTTCAGGTTTCTGCTGTATCTGTGTTCTTAATGTGGGCTTTAAAGCCAGAGTAAGTGGCTTTGAACCGCTACAAAGATGGCTCAAAGCGTTTACACTTTGTCCTCAAGTCTCGAGGAATATGAGCTCAAACTCTGGTTCCTCTAGCCTGAGTCCAGAAATTGTTTCTGAATTTAGAAGTTATTGCATGGAACCAGAATCAACCTATGCCTTGATATACATGGTGTCCTTGGATAAGTTCAAGTTTATAAGTCTTGTAATAACAAAGTATTACTCAACAAATTATATGAGCATTTTCAAATGTGTGGATTTGGAATATCTCCACTGAAGTCAAGAATAGTGAAGCTAGATTCATACCAGCAGAGTTAATCTACAAGGTTACATCACTAGCATGTCTCTAACCATTTTCCTTGTGACAATACACTAGGCTTAGTATGCCATTAATTATTATTATTATTATGTTTTCTTCGAAAAGGAACTTTTAATTAAAAAAAATCACAACATCTTTATCACCTGTTCATCCTAATATTTATATTTTTTCAATTTACAGTGTCAGGGTGTAGGCTATACAGAACTTTCATGTCTGCAAGTAGAAGATATCTGAAGACCTGAGTAGCATCCCATACCAACATTTTGCTTTTTGGGTCAATGGCATGATATAAATAACCCTGTTTGAGTAAGAGCCAGTCAGTCTAAAAAATTAAGAGAAATTTCAGGTAGTAAAGTTCTCTTTGTATCTCCCTGGAAGTTATTTTGGATTTAAAATACCATTGTCCAATTAAAAAAAAAAGCGCAAACACAAAAAACCCACCACAATTTTTCCCCTTTTAGCTCTGGGAATGACTGGGTTGAAGTCCTGATCTCTGCAATGATCTCCCTATGGACACATACACAGACCTTCACGGAACCGAGTTAAGACTCGTAAAGGTTCGTGGTTCTGCCTTTATGAAGACATTACTGTCGTCCTGTCTAATTTGCAAATTATGCAAGCTGAAAACATAGGACGTATTTTCTCCATATGTCTTTTATGTCTAGCAGAAGAGATTTAGGCTAGATCTTTGGACGTCCTTCAGTGTTGAAGTGCACCTAGCTGTCCGGAGTTCAAAACTGAGGTCCTCAAACTTTGCTCAGTAACTATCAAGTCTGGACCCGGGTGAAATCCATAAATGCTTCTATCTCTACTGGTCGTATTCCCCATGTGCCGAAACGTTTGCGCTGGGGCATTGTGAGAACTCCCGTCACGTTAACAGGTTGAAAGGAAGGTGGCCAAAGCGTTGACGGGAATTGTTGGTTGGCTTTTCCCCCAAGCGTTCTCTAACCGCTGGGCCGCGAGACCCCATTCTTCCTTGTCTCACTGACGAATTTAGCAGAAAAGCTTGGAAGAGGAGCCTTTCTCCCAGGTGTGTCCTGGTAGTTAAATGGCTTAGAGAGCCCCGTGTGAGCGTGTGAACTGAAATCTTCCTTCTCCGGAGTAGGTGATGAACTCCTGAGAACCTGCTTGGAGGGAAAGATGGGAAGGAGGAAGAGAGGAAATCACAGCTTGCTTGGAGTGCGTTTTGGATGAAAGTGGTTGAACAGAACGGGCGCCAGGAGGGGGCTCCGGGAGGTGAATCCCAGTGGGAATGGAGCAGGTCTGCTCTTTCAGAGTGAAGTACGAAGGCCCGGAGGCAGTAAGGCAGCGAAGTACTCCTGTTGAACACATCTACCCAGACATCTGTCTTCTGCCCTAGGGTGCTGGTTTGCAAGTTTCTTCCCGAGGAGCCGCGTCGTACTCTTCGGATACCCTCCCCAGGGAATTTGGGTGCCGAATTGCGAACTGCAGTCAGGCACCGGAGAGCTGGGCCTTGTACCGTGCGGTACCTGCTGTGTTCGTGGGCTCAGCTCTGAGGTGGTGGCACCTCCAAAAGATGTTTCCAGGCTTGCCGAGAAGCAAACCTTCGGGTGTCCAGGGAATATTAAAGGTTAAATCTGAAGCACGTGGGGATTTTAATGTCTGTAAGGCTTGACAGCAGCTAAGGGTGGGGGGGTGAGAAGGTGATTTTGGACTCTTTAGCTGGAGCTAGGTTGGACACAGGCACGTCGGGCGTTTTTTCTGAAACTCAGCCTCCTAGGATCTTGGAATATGTCCCAGTATCCAGGTTTATCTGGGACTAGCGTGATGAAACATCCAGAGTAGGAGCCAGAAAAAGTCACACAGGCTAGATAGTAGACCAAAGTTATGGTTTGATTTTTTCCTGTTTTTCTTCTTATAATTTCCAGGAACAGACACTATTTCTAGGCTTGGAAACAAAGCGACCTTTACTGACTTTAGTGTTTATGAGGCTAGTTCTGCTAGCACTAATATTAAAGCAGCAGCTCAGGAAGAAGAGGGGATTTTCTACTTACTAACACTAAAATTTCCTGGCTCTGTCATTGTAGGGAAACACTGGTGCTCACTTTGGTATATTTGCAACTCTGGAAAAATATTATGTGTAATATATTATTATGTGTTCTGAAATGCATGTTTGTGTATTCACATACATATAGTGTATATATATGTATCTTATGTATATATTTATGAGTTAGTTTATATAAGCATAAATTTGCCAAATCCTGTTACTGTCTGAGCAAATCAACATAAAAGAGCAGCCTTTTTATTTGGATCATCAAAGAATCAATTACATTTTTAAGTGAATACCGTAGAGTTTATCATCCTCCAGAACTAAATAAGGTGCTGCTGTATTTCAGTGTTTTCTTTTAATTAGAAAGAGGCACCTATGTGGCAATCTCTGCAGTGATTTTTCACAGCTGCGATCCTAGAACTGTGCAATACTGAAGTTAAGAATTCAATAGCAATGGTAATTCATCCATGCTGTGCTAAAGCAGTATTTTCCACTGGGTTTTGCTGATGGGCAAGTGGCTCAATATTGCTGAGTAGTCTGCCTGAAAAAAAAAAAAAAGGAAGCTTATGGGATGTTCTGCACATTCAAATTAACATTTCCTGGGAAAGTTATTGCTTCCTTTTTTCTAACTAGTTATATTAACAGTAGAATTTTAAGATCAGTCTTATTTATAGATACTTTCTATGGAATTCAGGCAAAGTCTTCATGTTCCTTCCCCAAGTTCTGTGCTCAAGGAAGGTACTTCAGGTAGCAACATCCAGTTAGTACGGCTGGGCTGATCTAACAGCTTCCTTTCTCCAAAAAGGTTGGAACCATCTCTGCATTTTTCTGTTCCTGTGCCTTTGTGGGTTTTAGCTTTCCCCACCCCGCCCCGCTAAGAAACCTTGCTTTTTCCCTTGCCTTTATTCTGTTGCTTGTGGGATACTTTCCTAAGCTAATGCAACTAGCAGAAAACTTTCTTCATCCTGGTTAGCAGCTGAATTAGCGCAGCTGGGGGCCTGCCAAAGGCACTGGGCGGCAGTAAGCAATTAGGTTGTCTCAGGCTGTCGCTTCCCTCACGTTTTCCAGTTCTTCAGAGTGGCTGGAGAACGCGTAATAAAACTCAGCGCAAGAACTGCGAAAGCAGCTCTCAGCCCTATGGGTGCTAAGGTGGAATGATTTGGAAAATCATCTCAGTTTTTCAGTAGCTGCTCATAGGCTGCATGGGCCATGCTGGTAGGTGAGGATTCCTGAATCACTGCGGAATGACGGTCGTTTCCTCCTTTATTTTTCCTCCCCTTGCCTTCTCTTCCCGTACCCAAACGCTCACGTCCGGCACCTGGGGAAGAGCAGTAAGAGTTCAGCAGCTGCCGGGGCTCCGTCGAAGACGGTCGCTGGTGCTCGGACTCAGGCGAGGGAGAGGCTGAAACCGCTTTGTGCAACGTGTCGTGCCTGAAATATTTCCGCAGGCTGTGAGCAGAGAATAAGTAATTTGAAGACATTAGTCATTAAAAACAGCATCAGCCTGGAACAGTTTAGTAGTTAACCAGCACGTCTTTTATGAATCAGCTGAGCAGGAGACTATAGGTGTGATCACAGCTGCTGGGTGGTGGTGGTGGAACTCAGGGAGACTATACACGTTTGTGCAGGAGGTGGAGACTTAATTAATCAGATACGATTTCTGAATAAAGCTTCAAATCACTGAACAGGTATGTGCGTGCTAATGCAGTTCACATAGCCAAACTTTTTTCTTTTTTTTTTTTCTTTTTTTTTTTCTTTTCGGAAATTTAGAGTGTGATCTAATGACGGTGGGAAAATCCTGGCTGTTTCCTTCGATAAAAATAATGGTGCCTTAAAAAAAATACTAACCAGTAAATAATGTGATGGAAGCTGTGTTTAGGAGCAGGTGTTTGGCACAGCTATCTAGTCTCCCGCGTGAGTAACCAGTGGAATTTCTGAACCAGGGAAACTCATGAACTTTATTCATCACGTTTTTCCTGTGCCAGAATACATACCCACAGTGTGTTCAAACAGAGTTTGTATTCTTGAGTTCACCCAGATGGGAACGTGCAAGTGGCAAGAAGTAGAGATAGTGGTCTGAAGAGTCTGAGAGCCGTGGTAAAAGCAGAGATAAATTAGATGGAGCTCTGGAAAGCCTAAGAGCCCCAGTAAAAGCAGATTTTTTTTTGCTTTATCTCTGCATATACTCCTCATGAGCTTTGATACAACTGTGGGTTTCCTGGCAGATGAGTGGCGTGGAGAGGGATGAGTACGAATAGCTCAGCAGCAATTAAAAATTTGGTCACCCCGTGGTTTTCAAAACAGGTGTGGAATTTGGCTCCCCTGCTACTGGGCCTTGTAACGGGCCGTGAGAGCAGCCGTAGGCTGTTTGGTGCAAAAGCGTCTGGCGTAATTCGAGTCGTCATTAATTGGCTGTAAGGAGGGTTTAAATGGTATTTTTAGTGCCCAAAGAAAGGGTGGTTTCAAAAGTAACCTGTACTTTAAAAAAGGAGCAGGACTTGTTGTGATTCTGATTGTCTACTTCATAACAATAATAAATGTACATACAAGAGCACGATGGATGAATTCCGAGTAAAGAGGAAGGAAGTGGGGAAAACAAACACTTTTAAAGGCTGGAAGAGAAATCTTTAAATTTCTATGAAATTCCAGTTAAATTTATGTTTACACAACATACGTGTCTGAAGTGCAGTCTCTTTAGGATGCAATCTGAGTGAGAAAGTGAAATAGGGCATTATTCCACCAGATTATTAGAAATACCATGCACAGTGATTTCACCATATTTTGAAAATGAAGAGTGATTTCCACAGATTTTTATAGAAGTTAAGTCAAGAAGGCAAGAAAAAATATGTATGCATACATGCCTTGCAGGAGCCTTAAAGTTATATCCAAGCGCACGGTGCTTTTACTGGTGGAGGATATGGAAAAATAATAGCATTCAGATGTTTAGGTTAGCCAGAGGACAGCAACTATCCTGGATTATTGAGGTAAGGTGCAGCAAGTTTTAAGTCAAATGAACTTGGAGGTTGCATATAGTGCTTGGCATTTATATAAAGCAAGCTCAAGGTTGAATGCAGCATTCAAGTTGTAAAATGGATGTAGAATGGGTAAAAAAACCCTGCAATTACTTCAGTGACGATCCATTCAGGTTAAGAATTTTCATCTTTGCTGTTGCCATAGCAATCTGTTCCCCTGTCACTACCACATTAAAAATCCATTCTGTAAAACTGTTGTTGCCAATATTGAACACATAACAGACAAAAACATTTTTTTAATAGCTTAGGTGTCTTATTTGCAACATGAAGAAGACCTAGATCTCTTAGAGAGATGCATATGTACTTTAAAAAGATTAGTGTTTCTATAATACATTGTAGGAACACAGTATTTGTGCTGCAGTATTGATGTCAGTATAAAATAGTTTGCAAATAATACAGCAATGCAGTGAGTCGAACTCAAATAATTGAACTGTTCTGCTAAGATATAACAAACCCGTATGTTCCTGGGTTAAGTGTTTATTTTGGTAACATGCTGTAGTGAAAGGCTTTTGAAACTATGTGGCTTTTTTAACCTTCTGTTACTCGTTAAGTCTGATGCTCTTCAGTGATTGACTTCAGTGATTTTGTCTGTCCTGATATAATTCTGGAGCGGGGGGAGAGTTGTGTCCCCTAACCGGTTTGCGTTTGTGGTATAATGCTAAACCGCCCCCGTACCCGAGCTCAGCAATGCGTTTGTAGGAACGGGTCCTTACGCGTGTGTTAGTACATCCAAATGAGAGGGGAAAGGAATTTGTGATTCAAAGCAAACATAGCAGTGGTCTGACAAACGCATTTACCCAAACTGAGTAAAATGTAAATATCTTTCAGTAAAGTAGAGATACATATCTGTAGAGAGAGAGAGATGTGTGTATTCATTCAGGGCTGAAATGCAGAAGTTTACTAAAATCACGAATGTGCATAAGTCATGGATTTAAAAATTCAGGCATTGACTAAAGAAATCAGAACATAATAGTAGGAAACTGAATATATGGCCCTTAGTCAGAGCATTGACAGTGTAAATCTTATCCTTGTTTCTGCCTCAGCATCCTTTTATCCTCCAACCATCTCTAGCCTTCATCCTTCGAATTCTTATTCTTGGTCCTTACCATACTTTTTTGTTCCACTTTTTATGTCTTCTGCTTGCCGCTATCCCCACACTTCTATCCCTTGGCTGTCTTTGAGAACCTTGATCTAGGGATGGTGTTGATTTAATGTGGGAGAAGCATAGGAGGAGAAAATACAGCAAATAGTTATAATGCTATTGGGTATTAATAGAAGAATTGAGGGCGAAAAGCGGCTTTCTTTTTTAGCTGCAGTTGGCAATACCGTCTAAATTTTTCATTTTCTTTTGGTTACATGGGAGTAACTGCTTTTTTTTGGCCTTTAATGCAACTGTGTCCTCCTGTTTGGGGGCTTTTGGGTTGGTTCATTAGCCAGTAGCTCCTGCGGTGGGTGATGCAGGGGCTGAGGTTCCTGGTCCAGTCCAGCGCTGGGGCTGGGGCTTGAGGTACAAGTCAGCGCGGGGTCGTGAGCTCCCAGGTGCTTGCCTGGGATAATAAGTGCTACAGGATGTAAAGTTTAGTGAATTAAACAGTAGCAAATACACCTGATGAATTTGGGTTTATTTGAATTAAAAAAAAAAATCAGTATAAAGATAGTAAGTTTGGCTTAAATGCATACAATCAAATCAAAACAATTCTGAGGCAAACTGAAACTTGGCTCTTGGCTTTCCCCCATCACTGTGCGTTTCAGTGCTCCCTCCACATTGTAGGTGTTTCAGGGGGTCACCAGAAAAGCCCAAGTAGACTTAGATAGAGGAGAGATTTGGAGTTATCTTTGACTTTTATGGACCTTTTTTTATTAAAATGCTTAGAGCTGTAAATGCAGAAATAAGAAACTCATTTATCTTGGCAAAAGTGCTGCCATAAACTATTCAGCACTCATAAAATAACCTTTTAAATTATTGTTTCTGCTGGTATCGATAAATTCATACAAAGTGCTTAAAGGTCAGGCATTGCCAGAAAAATGTCTTTTCAGCTTGTTAATTAAAGGTTTATAAGAATGTGCACCAGCTTGCGCTTTGGACAAATTGGAAAAAAAGGAAGGAGAGAAAAAAAAAAAGGCCCACATGGATGAAAACGATAGTATGGACTCAGTGAGTGACAAGTGTTTGATCCACCAGGCTCACCATGGCAAGCCTGGACAGTTTGTGAGTGAAAATAGGTGGGGCTGTTAACAGGAGGAAAAAAGTTTATTTCCCTTTTTGGGGGGAAGTTACCTTGATTACTCACCTCTGGCAGCCCATGGGCTTGAGCTGAGGACCCAGTTAGAACTGGAGTATTAGGGGGAGCGTGAGCAGTGTTCGTCCCGTTACGGCCGGAGCCATGGGGAGTCAGTCCAGTTCTCATTGCCTGGCCGAGAACATCAGATAAGGGCGTTTACTTTTTTTGTTTGTTTGTTTGCCGGGCAAGTGATTTTATCTGCTCGTTTCTTTACCACTTAAAGTGGAACAAAGCTCTGAAATGCACCGAAAAATGTACGCAGAGCCGCCCTGCCCAACCGTCCGTTCTAGCAGCTGCACCTCCTTCGCTGCAGAGACCACAACTGGGGCTCCCTCCCGCTTGCGCTTCATCTCTTTCACCCGCCGGCGGGCAGACGTCCCGGCCCGACCGGTAAACTCTGACCTGAAAATTAGGCGACTCCGATGAGACTCTACATCAACAGATGAGATGAGGTTAATCAGTCACTTGGATGGGACACTGAAAGTAAGAAATCTGGCAACGGTCTAGCCCTGACAACATTATTTTACCTCTAAATCTCGATTTTTTTCATCACTAAAATGGAGGCAATAATACTGACCTAGGTGAAGTACCCTGAGATAACAGATGAAATGTGTTACAGGAAAAGTACAGAGGTTTCTGTCGTTGAATTGTGCTGATACAACAGCTTGAACTATTTATTGCCCAAGCTAGGAAACAATAACAAAACAATGTAAATGGTGAAAAGTAAAATAGCTTCTTGGATATCTCTCTGTTTTAACATACTATAGTGCTATTATTAATGTGAGATTAACGTTTTGAATTTTCCCTTGGCCATGTGATTTTTATACAGAGATTGTTTCCTTGAATATTAAATAACAGATCCTTACTATAAAACCATTTGTAAACAGGAGGCTGCATCTTTGTCACTGAAAATTTCATAACCTAAGAATGCCATAATTTGTTTTTGTTCTCTCGAGATCGCTGCAGAACTCCTACTTCAGGAAAATAAATCTGATGAATTTTTTGAGCGGGCAGGTGACAGAACTAATGATAGTTCATTTCTCTGATACCCACAGACCCTACATCCTGGCTTTGTCCTCAAGTGAAGCTAAAACAGCGCAGAGCAGTTCTATGGCATTCCTTGTTTCTTCTCTCATTCCCCTTCCTTTCGGCTCAATTGTCCAGTGTTTTGAAACACAGAACAGAATTGGCCCAAGGATGCACCCAGGGGCCGAGGTGGGCTCCTTCCTCACAGGACAGAGGCATTCTGTTCTAGGCAGGGTTGGTTTCTTGGTTTTTTCTTGTGATTGATATTTGAAGTAGTACAAGACAAAACATTATTTGCTCAGACACAGAGGGTTTGCGCATCCTACCAATTGATAACTATCTTATCTAACTTCTGACTAATTTGATTCTTATCTTTATAGTCAATTCCCAATTTCACTCAGTGTCAGCACTTCATATTTTAATACACGGTATTCTGTTGGCCAGTTTGAAAATCCTTGCAAATCCACGTGTGTCGGTCGGAATAGGAATATCAGAATGTGTGTTTCCAAGGTCAGAGGTAGCATATATAAAAATGGCAAGAGGTGCAGCCACACTTGAAGCATGACCTTCCAGAAGGAAGACCTTGTTTTAACTTTCTGTAGGGGATGTATGGGCAGCCCAGGAGAAGTCGTGGTGCTCCTGGTGTTTCCAGGGAAAACTCAGGCTTCAGTGCATTGTGAAAGAAATCTCATGCCATTTATAAACAGTGTTGGGATGAAGGGAAAATATAGATCGTACTTGTGATAAACTTCCTCTAGTGTTCATTTTGGTATTCACCTTAAAAAGCAAAATAACTGGCCTGAATTAATTTCAGTTCATGCTAATATAAAGCAAGAGGTGGTGATATGTCTAATAAGCGGCACTAGCAGCCGGTGGCAGCTCAAGTTCTCCTTCTCTCCAGACCGCGGGAATTCATCCCATTGTCCTTCCCAAGGTGTGAGGCTGTGGTATGGTAGACAGGGCAAAGAAGTCGTTCATTCAGATAGCTTAGAGTGTCCTTCCCACTGTTTTCATTCCAGGTGTCACCCTGTAGGGGTAACCGCGGTGGAAATACCCCCTCCTCTTCCTCGCTCTGCTGCCAATACCTTTACTTCTGCAGCAAGGTGTAACTTACCTGTTCTGGCACCCACGGGTAGAAATGCTGCCTCCTCCATGCCCCCTCCCCAACTCTACCCTTGGCTCAAGACAGAATTTTAATGGAGTGTGTTTTGCCGTGGATAATCCAGGGTACTGGTAGTCCGGGAGGACTCAGGAAAAGTTGTCTTGCATGTTTATAGCTGTACAGCTCTCCTTGTTGTTTAACTCAGGCAAATCTTATGCAGATTTTAATCTTTGCTGAATACATAACATCGCACCCCCAAATGTCTCCAGCAGGAGTAGCAGAGTTAAAAATATAAACTCCGTAGGACAAGTTTATTAAAAATATTCTGCATGAAAATGCATGGTACTCTTATCAAACACTGTAGTTAGAATGAAATAGGCTGGTTTACCCCTTTGCTGTTGAGGTCTGAGGAGAACATATTGGCATGGACCTGACACAGTTTTACTTTCCTTGAGCTGACTACATGGTAGTTTCCTTTTTATTGACAAATTTCATTACCAGATTGGGGTAATAATAGCATACTTTTTCTTACTGGCTGTGAAACGATACTTTTGTTCTGAGGGGAGTTAAATTTGGAGAAATTTAGTTGAATCTGTTTTTCTTTCCTTATCATCCATTTCTAGCAGCCTGATAAGTTTTTGTGATCAGTGATTAAGTGCCTCTTGCTCTTATAATGACAGTCATCTGCTTGCTTATATTGCCATGTCGTCCCAACAGTGAT
>JAVJGG010000024.1:2087873-2117001 GCA_035590195.1 Aviceda cuculoides | reverse complement strand
AACAGTGATTAAGAAATGTTAGATAGAAGTTATAAAACCTTGTCTTAAGAATACTGGCCAATTAATGAAAATATGAACTGTATTCGGGAGTAAAGGAGTGAAAGAGGGTGAAGGGAAAAAGTTAGCTGTGCTCTTTAGACCTATGGCCCAATCTTAAATTTATAAGCTATCTCTCCTTTTTAATGGAGAAAATAATGTACAAGTTATTTGCAACGTCTCAGATCCAGTATTTTAAGAGCCTTTTTTGGTGAGGCTTGAAAAAGAGGTGCCATTCAGGCCATCTGTAACAGAATTCATAAATGTACACCTGTAGATATCTGTTTCACTACAGATGAAAAGTCAGAAAAGGATTGGGGCTAAACAGACACAGAGATTTGGGGGGGGGAACTTGTATGTCCTTGACTCTCTATTACAAAAACATATTTTGCTTACTCTTGGTATCTAACTGTATTCATAAGGGCTAAAGATAATACTGCGTTAACATATCATTTCTCCATCTACAATGTAAACTTTGTGTAGAATACAGCAATATATTTACTCATAGAAGGAGCTACCTCAAATATTTTAAATAAGCTTTGAATAAAATTGTTGTACAACTAGAAGAAGGGCGAGTAGAGAAAATAAACATCAGCAGTAATAGCTGGTGTGTTGGCCCAAATGGACGTCATCTTAGCTGAATGTTACGTTACAGTGTGCCGTAGTAGATCTATAGGTAGCTTTCAGTTTTAATAATTCCGTATTTACTATTTACTAAGCCACCGTGACCCTGGCTACCATGAAACGCATCGTCTTACCGGTGCACGTTTTGAAGTCTCGCCGTGGCGTGTTTCACCTTTCTGCAGATCCCCTTTGGAAACAAGGTAGTGCCTGGGCAGCCTTCAGCCGTGGCAGCCCGCTTGCGTTTTCGTCGCGTACCGAAAAAACTTGCGAACAGTGAGGTATATCCTCTGGGCTCGGAATTACCCAGCGCTCTGAGGAGACAACAGGCTTTACTTACCAGTGCTTTGCAGAGAAGGTTAGAGAGGGGGAAGATTCCCTGACTCTTTAGGCAGCAGAGAGAGCTTCAAATGGGCTGGGGGGTGTGTCATCCCCTCTGTCACCAGTTGGGAAGAGGCAAAGAGCTGGAAGGGGAGCCACTGGGTCGGGCAGATTCCATCTGGGGAAGCTGTGCAAGTGTCCTAAGCTGTGTTCAACTGTTTTTCTTCCAACAGACTTTGGGAACTATCACTGCAGTGCCCATTAAGGTTCCTCAGGTCAGCTCCTTGCAGAGGTTGGCAGGACAAGGACCAGCAGTGCTACCTCAGGTACCAAATACAGTTCCAAAGGGGGGGGGGTGTCATTTTGTACGTGTTCTACTCTGTTCCTCTCTGGTGCCCAGGCCTGGGTAGGTCAGCACACTCGTTTTGCTGAATAAAGACTTACCTTCAGTGAGTGGAACAGCAGAGTTGTGATTTTCTGCACTTCATGAAAAAAAAAAGATAAATCAGTTTTCCTCTGGGACCATACTGTTAGCACAATGAAAAGCTATAAAAAATCTTGTAGATTCATTGTGGAAGAACAAAGTACATACGGTGAAATGTAAATTTATGCTTTATGAGATGAATCACAAATCACAGAAGTGAAAATCTGCAATTCTGTAATTAAAAAAAGTGGTGGAAGTATTAACCTTTCTCTTCAAGATTTAGACTCACACATCCTTTTACTAACTTACTTGCCCTGTCCCTGTCTATTCCAGCATAAAGTTTTGGCCCAACTAACCCAGGTGCCAGACTGAGGCAAGACTGACTGGGTAGGAGTGAGAGGAGAGTTACACTCATAGATTTTAAAAATCTTTTCAAACCGTGTTTTCTTTTCTGAATATCCATCACTGTTCCCTAACCATACACTTTATTCCCCATTTCGACCCCCTTTCTCAAAAGTTTTGGATGTCATTTTCAACAAGTGTTTTGCTGCAGTTCTATGGTTTGCTTTTCGGATTCACGGTTATTAAGTATAAATTAAGTATAAATATATTTCTCCCTGCGTGGCCCTTAGAGGTCTATTTCTCATGTGTGAACACTTTTCTAGCATTGAAGTCAATGTTGGGTCTTCCTATTGTTCCTTTTTTTTCCCCCCTAATATTTTCTTAGTGGCAGAATCTAGTAGAAGATCTGTGAACTAAATCTGCCTGGAGGAAGGAGTATTTCCAAGATAAAGTTCTTAAATTCTCTCTTTAAATTACATTTTGTGGAAGGCAAAGTTGTGAACATAAAGAAAGGTTATAGTTTTCTTATCAAGTTCAAGATTTTGCTTTTCATTTGTTCGTACAGCATAATAACACATTGATTTCTGCCATTTTGGGGTGTCAAAGATGAGCAGATTGCTCCTGAAAATAGATGAAGTTCAAGAGCAGCTGAAAGACCTGTAACAGGGGCTTAAATTATCATTAAGGCTATGTTTCGGCAATGATGATGGCATCGCAAATGCTGCACTTAGAGAAGCATCAATGTTCTATGCTTTTGTTAAGTAGAAAAATTTTCATTCGGTGTTAGATTCAATTTTGAAGAAGTGGAAAAAGTGAAGGAAGCTGATTTCCTCAACTTTTTGAAAAAACCCCACATATCCTTTTTGTCTTGCTGTTTAGCTCATGGCAACATTTTTGTTTGTAGTTTGCTTTGTTTCATTCCTTTCCTGGCATGGCCTTCAGTTTCAGACCTGTTTATCCAATCAGACTTAATACTAATGAAACACCAACACTTCCTCAGCAGTCCTAAGCTGTAGTTCACTAAATTTTCTATTTCATATAGAGAGCATGGGAAATAACCACGTAGCACTCTCGTTTCTGTCAAAACTAACAATGAAGTAGGCAGCTGTATGTAAGACCACATTATTAGAGGTACGTCTTACGTTCTGAGTTTTTTCTGGCTTTTCACAGGCCAACGCCTCCTTCTTTAGCAACAGCCTGCCCAATTTACAGGCTGTGTCCTCCTTTGCAGTTCATCATCGTCTGTATGGTCCTGTCCCACTGGAAGCTAACAGAGAAGTTTAAAATTCCCATGTTGTTTCCTGGTGGGGAACTGCTTCCACCTGTCAAAGCTTTCTGCCTGGTGTCTAAAGAGAGATCACGTTCTCATCTACGAGTGGAAAGTTTGGCTTCTAACTAACTAGTCTCCACAATACATTTAGTATAGGCACAAGTCAGAGTGATGTAAAGCTGTCATTCCTCAGGTACAGCTGGATACGGGTGATCCGGGAGGTCGCTGTGAAAGTTCTCCTTTGTAACATCTGTAGGGGAGTGTGTGCTCGTCTCTGGTGAATTTGGGGGGTCGATAGGAATTTGGGGTCCAGGAGAACTGGGAACTTCGGATGGAAATACGAAAATGCCAGGAAGCAAGGCCATGTATATACCACGAAAGCATTATGCTGAAGAACATCTCTTCCCTCTTCTCCCTCATAGCGCTGAGAAAACAAGCACCAAATTAAAAATTGCTTTGGAAATTAAGGGGTGTGTAGTGTCTTCCAGTAGGAGCCGGGAAATGTGCAGAATTAAATCCTATCACAGTCTACGTGATCCTATTATCAGGGATGGCCATCAGACTTGGTTACAGAGCAGGCTGGCTCCTAACCTCCTTCTGTCCCCCCCGGGTGACAGGCACGGCTCCTGTGCCCTGCTCTGCGGTAGGGGCACAACCCTACCGTTCCGGGACGGACTGTCGGAGAGGCACCGTTTCCCGAGGATACTAACGAGCAGGGTCCCGCTGAGTTTGGCATCTGCGGAAAACTTTTACTTTGGGTGCCCGTGCAGCAACTTAAAAGGACGCCTGTCTACTCGAGAAGCCAAGTCGTGCGAGCGCGTTGACGGGCACAGTGGCCATCGCCTACGCTGAGTCTGCGTGCGCGGCCGGGGGGCGGGGGGGAGCCTGGCCGGGTCCCTTTTGGGATCCCTGCCCTCTTAGCAGCCTGCTTGTCACGGAATCTCCCCGTGGAAGTCGCTTCACTCTTCGCCGGACGGACGGCGCTTCTCTTTGGGGTGCGTGTAGATCAGCGGGATTAATCCAGGTTGGCGTTTGCATCCTCGACAGCGCGCCTGACGTTTCTCCTTTCGGCCAGGCTCATCGTTTCTGTTGGGATTTCGCACTCCCTTTAGGTCTGGGTGTAGGCATGAGAGGCGTGGACATTGCCAGGCTGGCTGGCAAGAAACGGGGGACTCCTCCATTTAAGGGCCCCTCATCCCATCTAAAGGAGTTTTATATTTTTGATGCTTTCGTTCTCCTCGTCTAGACAGCCTCTTTTGATTTACCTCTACACAGTCAGGCAGGAAAGTACCACACAAGTAAACTGAGGCACTTAACAATACTTATGTAAAATAATACATACGGCTTTCTCATTTTCCGCATTTGTACAGATACTTGTAATTTCTTTTGTTCATTTGAATGGGTTTATGATATGACCCCCTGGGAGCTCTTCCATATGGGGAATGAAGTTTCAAAATCTGCACATTCACAAATGGCAGCAAAATCCCATCACTTAGTGCAGAACTGCTATTAAATGGTGAGCAAACAAACATTAATTACATGTTCATTGCACAATACAAACAATATTTCTTTAGGCATTCATTATTTGCCAAAACAAGCCTCTTTGACAGACCTTTTTTCTTTTTTTAAAATTTTTTTCTTACAGAATATGAAGTTATTTTTGCTTTCATCAGATAAACATTTCTGCTATGAGCTGTGATGTATGGGAATGAATTCCAGAGAGTCTTTCTCTTCTTACTTTGGCCTTTGAGGTTCAGAGCTGGGTGAGATGTTCTGGTACTGCAGACTCTCCACTGCACTCTGAGAGGCAAATCCTGGAGGTCCACCACTCAAACACACGGGTGATGTGCTCTCTTACTCTTGAGCTGTTCCTCTGCTTTATGGCACCCATCAGCTGTAAGGAGAGGGTGGCCTTATGTCAGGTTGGGGCTCCAATTTCCAGCTGCAGTGCAGTCTGTCTATTTTGAACTGGTTTACATAAAAATTTAAGTCAGACTGTAGCCACCTGAAGGCACATGGGAAATCTTATTTTCTGTTCTTCACATGGAAGATTTTAAATGCAACAGTAAAGATATTAAAATAACCCTCCCATTTTGTTGTCAGTAGTTTGGGCCCAATCCAATTCTCGTTCAAATTAATGGAGGGGCTGTGATGATTTGAATAGCAGTTAAATCAGATTATAATGCTATTTCCCTGACCTATTTTTCCAGTCCTGGTTGAAGGCAGGGCTTGGGATGGCTTTGCTCGCGACAACGCTGAGTAGAGTAGAGCAGAAAGTCGCACAGCGGATGCCTATGGTGGAGTTATCACGTAGGTTAGTGATGAAAAGAAACAGGTACGCAGAACCATTTTAGGTGAAATGTGCATGTTTTTCAATCGGCTCTAGCCAGTTCTGCTGTCAAGTGCTGCTTATTTTTTATCTTCTGTAGTGATTTTAATATGCATAATTCAGTAGAATCTGAATCCAGTCACTGGGCTGCAGGTGGCTTTGGGGTAGGGGCTGTTCATTACCGTGTGTTTGTCCATCGCTGGGTACCGTGGCCTCTAGATGTTCCCAACGCTTAAACGCACATTCTCATTTTTAAAATTTCTTGTCATAGTTCTCATGAGCGCAGTGCCACCGATAGCAGCTGCTTCTCTTCACATGCGTACCAAAACCAACCACTATTCCAAACCAAACTCCATGTGTACCAAAACCAACCACAGTGGCTCCCTCAGTGACAGGGCTTCTGGAAGATATCTTGAAAGGAAAACGACTCTTATAGACAGAACCCAAGTTGCATGATGCCACTGTGTACTGTAGAAGAAATGTGTTAACAGGTTGGTCTGTGGCAAAGCTTCTCTCTGCTTGCATCGTAAGTCTGAAAAACCCCAACCCAATCATTATTTTTAAGTGTGATGTTTTAAGACCGGGCATAGCCGTTAGAAAGTGGAAAAATGTTACTAAATGCAAGTCAGCCTTTTGTGAAACTAGAAAAGAAGCTAGCAGATACACATGTTTGTATAAAAAGTTATACAGAATTGTGCAATCGAGAGACAAGAACACTTCATTGTTTGTTTGAGTAAGGAATAATTGAATCGGGTAAAGTCGATATTACAATATCAGAGGAGAAAGGGACTATAATCCCCTAAGGGATGTCATGCACCTTTCTGGTATATAGCCCTCAGCACTTCCAGGGGGATGTGTTGGAATGCTAGTGGAGGAGAAGAGAGATAATCTAATTCGAGGTAACTTAATCAGCATGGTATATAACCAAGCTAAGGGTTTTGCAACAGTATTTAATATTCATTGACTGTATGTGTGCAGAAAACAGAAACAAAATTGCTTTTTCAAGAGAAAGGTTTGCAGAGGCCTGGCTAGCCCTTAATAAATATAGTTGTTAATCTGTTTTATTCTGTATAAGCTTTTATACCGTGCTTGTCACTGTATTTGAAGCACCTTGCAGTAATGTGTTAGGCACGAAGATTAACATCTGTTGTAAGCGATTTCTTCTCTCATCCTTTCCCTTTGGGAAGAAGCGCGTGCAGCTGAGAGTTCTGCTTAGAGTCACTTTTTATCAGTTTGCTTGTTTTTAATAGACATGCTACTATTAATTGCATGCCACTGTATATTTCTGTCAGAGGAGCGTAACGTAGGAAGTGTTTCTCGTAGAAGGTGATGAGGTTCTCCACGATAGTCTGCACAGAGGAGCCTAAAGCATCCATACAACCCCCAGGAAAGATTCAAGCCGTTTTAACACCTGGCGTGGTACCTTTTGCTCAGGTGAAAACTCAAAACGCTGCTTTGCAGAGTATCAGGAAGACGAGAAGAGAAGTTCACCGCCTCTCTCCGCCGGCACCGTTGGCATCCCGGCGAGGGATGTGGCTTCAGCTCCGTGTCCGGCTCGGCCCTGGGCCGTGCTGCGGCTCTGAGCCCCTGTGCCAGATGTGCTAGTAAATGAGTTAAGGCGGGTCAGATCGTTCCGATGTGCCGTTATTGTTGCCCAGAAGCAGGAAAAGCTCTTGGAAGTGCTGGGCAGAACAAAGCAGTGACGTCCGTGGTCTTTCGAGTGAGACCGGAGTTTGACTCCAGCGAATGCCCAGCCGCCTGGATTAGTCCAGAGCTCGCCTACGGAAGCGTACGGATAGGAGGAAAGCAGACAGATGTTCACTCAGTTGTGCCTGAAGGCTTCATGGACACTTTATATTTAAATTGAAGTAAGTTAATCATAGATGAGTATCTGCAAGAGAAGCAAGCTGACTTGTAACGCCGAAAAGAGTAGAAATGGAAGTGAGTTATTGACTGGTGTGTATAATCACCGTCTAGCTTTTATATTTCTATTGTAATCCTAAACAATAAGGATTAAATTCTTTCCTCACAGGCACATAGATAACTGCATGTTCAAGGACAGAATCATTGTGCAGAAGGAAAAAAAGCAGAAATCCGTGTCAACTTCAACCCCTCCTTGTGGTTTTTGTCTGAATAGTATTGATTTTAAGTTGCTGGTTTAATAGTAGTTTTCCCCTTCGCAAATGTAAAAGAGCCGCTTAATGAATCATCAAGTCAATAGCAGCAATGCCAAACCAGAAAACACAGGCAGTATAGCTGAGGAGAAAATGTGTATTTCATTAGCAAAAGTCAGTCAAGTCCCTGTGAAAATACAGTTTTGTGTTCAAAACACTGATAACATTTTTAATAGAGAACTCCCACCTGACTGCCTTATGCCAACATCCACAAAAAGCAGAGCTGGCAGATTCCCCCACAAACATCCCTCTCAGCAAAACTTCCATTTCTGTGGTATCAAGCAAAGCTGAAGGAGGAGAAAAACTAAATGAAATAGCTTAAAAATTGCACAGGGGTTATATTATCTGTGTGTCACCTTTACACCGATGCTGGCTATCCATGACTAACAAATTGAAACACCAAAGCACAGTCGGTACACAGTCCAGTGGAAAACGTCCGATATAGTGCACATAATTTGAATGTGTGTGAAAATACCACAGAGTGATTCTGGGGTTGCATGGCGTGACTGGGGCTCGGTTCGAGGTGCCAGCTCCAGTTCTGGCCCTCCTGAAGCCCAGTCAGATTTGCTGTTGGTTTGAGTCAGATTCAGATTTCTTCCCTGGTCCTCACTGTCCAGAGCAGCAGGTTCGGAGACGCGGGCTGGAGAAGTTGCTTGGGTTTTGCCCTGCGTTTCCTATCGTTCTTCTGGGGCTTCCCAGGCTGATATTCCAGGTAGGCGCTAAGGAGATGTTGTATGTGAACTCGGAATTCACTGACCTGGGTCATCTTGCCTGGGGTTTCCTCACGATGCACGCTGAAGAGTAACTTTCTGTGTAGCCCCATCAAGGGGAAGGAAGAAACGTGTGTGGGGGTCCATAGCCACGTGTGGTTTTAAATCTTTCCCCTGTGGCAAGAAAATAAACTGGTTTTATTTGCCTGTGGCCTCAGACCAGGCTGAAGATGATAGGAGCTTATGGGGAAAGGAACCAAAAATGAACCGAGCTGGAAACACTTGTATTCAGGTCAGTTGGGCAACCTGGATTTTAGGGTGTGTCACTGCCGTAAAGTTACGCAGAATCTTTTCTTTTGCATAATTTTTGTTGATTAAAAAAGGAGAGAGTTGGTCCGCAGCTGGCATAAATAGATACAGCTTTACTGAAGTCAGTGTGCATCTGTTCATTCTGGTGAAGGATATAATTACCCCATATTGCACTCATTTTATCAGCCATTGCTAATGTTTTCTATGTGATCCTCTAAAGCTTTTCAAGAATGAAAGCTCTGTCTGCTGCTCCCAGCACTTTGCCTCTGTGACATATGAATTGTGCCAAATCCATTTTGAGTTTTTGTTTTTAAGCTCCGAGTACAAGGGTGAAGTGAAAATAAAGTGTGAATAATGGTCTTTCTCTCAAAGGCAATGTGATATTGCGTTGAGCTGAAAAATTTAGTCTCATACAGACCGGCCCTGCCAGTATGAAGGGCTGATTGATGCTGAGCACGATCCAGCTGATATCTGATATTGGGGGGGGCGGGGGGGGCTCTTCAGTGTTGCTGACAAAGCTGTAACAAGATCCAGGGACTGAAAGCTGAAGTTAGGCAAATTCAACCTCGCAGTAAAATGCCAGTCATGCACATAATAAAGTATTATAACAGCTTATTGGGGCTCGTGATGAATTCATCATTAAGAAGCCTTTAGTATTTTCTTTTAAAATCAGCCTTCAGTTTCTGGGAGAAATTCTACGGCCAGTCTGTGAGCTGGAGGAGCGTGGTGATCCCTTTTGGTTTTATAATTGAAGGGCACTTGTTAACTTCCCTTCTTTGCTAGGCCATAAGGAGAACACATTTACCAGAATTGCCCTTAACAATTCTCACAGCACCTGCAGATCTGCACAGAGATAACTGTTCTAATTAAATCCTGTCCTTTAGGACTCCATGGAATTGCCCACGGAGATGGGAGGAATTGCGTGCTTTCCTTCCCTTCTCCTCCTTTCCCCCCCATACTTGTTTGGGTTGGATCTTGAGGGCTTGTTTTGCAAGAGTTTTTCTTTTTTACCTTCTTTTGCTTTACTACAGCGCGGGAGCGGCTCGCCTGATGGGATGTAGCTCAGGAAGCAGGTTGCCCGTGGTCCCAGTTGCCTTTGTCAGTGGTGACACGCGCCAGGCTCTCCCACCTCCGCCACTCGGCAGCCGGCTCACCTCTGCGGTGTTCGACAACTTGTGCTCTTGAGGGCTGCGGCGATGTTTCAGTGTAATGGAAGCCTTTGGACATCTGAACATAGCCGCCAAAAATCAAACGTTCCTGTTATTGTGGCTATTGAGGAAACTCAGGAACAACATGGGTTTGTAAAATCATTATATTCAGGAAGAAGCTCTCTCTTCTCCTGCATTTAGAGCCCTGGTAGTATCACATTCTGTTTTGACAGCTGTCAGAAGTTAAATGAAAGATATTCAGGGAGAGGAGGGTTGAGCTACAGGAGAATCGTTATTTGCAGCGCTCGCCAACAGTTGCAGTTTTCACTTGGTAACACACATGCTGTCGGTTATTCTTTCTCTTTTCTTCTCCTTCGCTGAACTTTTGCGCCTTTTATTTCTGTGGCTCTTCTAATGGGGACCAGTGCCATCTAAGCTGTGCTACTTTCAGCAGAAGACATCTTTCTGATACCTTTCGTGCGAAATGCAGTCCGTGCCCTGCCCTAGCTTTTCTCCAGTTCTTCTTCAGTGACTGTCAACCTCCGAACTTCTGCCAGTGCCACTGTCCTCCTTTCATCTCCCAAATTCAAGCTACGGTTTTGCCGTGAGGAAAAGGAATTTACTCTAGCTGTTCCCTTCATTTTTTTTCTTCCCAGTTGACACCACTTGTTCTCACAGATTACTGTAGCAGTTTGGGTTTTAATGTGGAACTCTGCTAAAGTCTTTCACTGAGCTGTTTATTAAGTGCTTACACTTAGTGTTTACGTTCACGGGGGGGAGGTCCGTGGGTGTTAGTGCACGAGGGGCTTCTACGCTTGCTTTCTGCTTCGGGTTCGTGCCTGCAGGCTGTAGAAATAAACATTATTTTAACTTCAACTTATTTTAGCTTTAACCCAGGAGCGCCTGAAACAACTTCCGTGGTGAGCCCTTTTTATTATTATTCTTCTAGAACTGCAAATAAACATGCTCGCACGACGTCGGCTGGACTTGCCAGGAATTTGCGGAGGGGGAGGCTCTGAAGCCCGCTGTGCCTCCTCTCCATCGCACGGCGGCAGAAAAGGCCCGGCGTCAATTCTGCTCCTCCGGCCCGGCAGGTCCCGGCGGGTGTTGCAGTAGGGAGAGCTTGGCAGGGAATACGTTCCTTCGGAAAATTAAGTCTGTTTACTTGCCTGTGCAGGAAGACCTTATTTTATAGCAAAGCAGTATGCGTTCATCCCCAGCTTGCAGAATGTGTATTAAGGGCGTGTATAGGATTCATTGAGGTATTACATCCAACAGTCAATATATATGTGTAGTAGTGTAGAAAAGATAATTATATAGCTGGAATATGTATAGGCATGTGGCTTTAATTAGGCTTTTGATTAAATATAAAAGTGCAATTAAGAGTGACAGATAGAGTAGATCCTGGTAGACTACATGACAGTTTTTGGCTAGAAAAACGCCTGAGCTGATTTTTTGTCAGACTTGATTTTTTCTAAAGATCTTAGTGACTGTTCTATTAAATCTTTGATCTGAACTACTCCTTATTCTCTCTCTCTTTCTTTCTCTTGATATATGTGCTTATCTGTGTGTTTATAGTATTTCTGTTGGTAACAGATGTTGAACTAATTTACAAGAAAATTATTTTGTTTTAAGGAGAGGTGGTAAAATTTATGTGTTAGCCGAACAGCTAAGAATTACATTTGGATTTTTTAGCCATGGTAATACATTTTAACTGTATTTTGCCAAGTTTCTCAGACTTCCTTTTCTGAATAATGATACTATTTCTGTGAACGTGTCTCTGAGCACATGAGCATGAGCAATTTGTTAAAGGCTTACATATGAGAGACTTATATAAGATATAACATAGGAGGGAAAGGATATTATTATGAAAATATAGAAGTAGGTATTACAAGATCTGCTTGTGTAACTGACTCTGATACAGACATGAACAAGTCGCTTTAAGTATCGTGTCTCCTCTTGCACTGAGCTGTTGTTTTTCTTAGAAGCCTTAGTTTTGCAGAATGCCTGGGCCAAGATGGGTTTAAGTCAATCTGCTGTGCACTACTTTTGAAAATAAGACCATTAACTAATTATGGATATGAAGCTAATTACGGACTCCTCTCTTAAACAACTTGGCCAGCGTATTTGTCTGGTATCTTAACTAAATAAATCAAATAATCATTACATCAAGTGACGGGATAGAGGAAAAAGGGTGAAAACCCCTTCAGTTACTGTTGGTGTGTCTTGAATATGTTCAGTCATACTTTAGCGCAGTTTTGCATCGTTTCCCAGTGGCTCTATGAGGCCTTCCAGTGTTACCCCCAAGTTGCGAGCCCAACCCAGCGGCTCCCAGGCTTTGTCACCAGCCCGCGGGACCTCGGGCGAACCCCGCTCCTTGCTCTTCCGCGGCTCTGTTCCCTCTTTCCCTTTCCGTCGGCCGCGGTTGCTGACGATTTGGAGGCTCCCGAGCAGGACCGTGCCTCCGATACACGTTTGCGCCGCTCGTAGGCGTTGGGATCCCCTTGGCCATCGAGGGCCGGGTTGTGGAGACAGGAATTGCTGGCGATGCCTGTTTTGCCGGGCTTCGCGCTTGCCACGGGGGCGGAGGGGTAGAGGATGACGGCCAGCCGGGGAGGCGATTCTCTGCGCATCAGTCAGTCCACGCGTTTTCATTAAACCGCTTGCTTAGGCTCGGGATTGAAGTCGGCGTCGTTGGAAGGGCTCCTGTAGACTTCGGCGCAGTGACACGGGCAGCTGTTTCCCATGTCTGTCTGTGGCAACTTGTCATTTTTGTTTCACAGTATGGAAGGTGCGAGAAGTGACAGGACTAAATAAGCACCGAGGGAACCGACTGTTTTATCTGGCCGTGTTAACGAATAAGCGGGGAGTGAAGTTAACTTTGTGTGAAGCAGTTTAAATTATTTATTTTCAGTCCTGGAACTGTACTTAACGTGTTGTTAAGGCAGAGCCATGTTGACAGGGTGACGTTAATTACCCCACTGGAAACACATCACATTAGCTGAAAGCAATTGTTCGCAGCTATCGTTCATGGCTCTGGGTAAAGCCACAGCCTTTGCAAATCTTGGCAAACGGTTTCCCCTTCCATCCGTGGAAGTTCCTTCTGCATCCACCCGCAGCTGCAAGCTAGCTCTTTACTCGTAGCAACAAAATATGAAGTTCGATGGTTGCGGGTTTCTTTTCTTCCCCTCGCTTTTTTTTTTCCTTTTTTTTTTTTTTTGGTGAGCTGAGTGATTGCGTGATTGATATCCTCTGCATTAGGCATGGCGGTTCTTAAAAAATGTGCGGATCTTCATTCACTGATCCACCAGTATAAATGCATATGCTTACTCTTCCTGTAAATGCTTTCCCACAACTCCCTTACTGATTCAGTTCCCACTCCTTAATTCATAGCAAGAGCGTTGTGTCCTTCAGAACAGGAAATTATTGCGTCTGGGGTTTCCATTCTTTGCAGAGGCTTTGGCTTAAACATCCCTACTGAGAACTGGATGTGACTGGAGTAGCATTCGTATGGATGTGTGCTAATAAAAGTGAGGAATTGACTTCCCCCCCCCCTTCTTGTTCAGCATTGCAATGAGTTAAGGACTCCAAAATGACCCAACCGAGGAGCGCTGGGAATATATCTACAAGTAAACGAATGGTCTGGCTACTTCCAGCTGCTACATCAAGTTTTTCTAGATGCTCCTGTTCCGTGGTTAATGCAGTTAGAGATTCTACTGGGAGCGTGCACGTACACAGCGTCGGTTCGTCATGGTGTGAGGCCGTGCCTCGTAACGTCTCCCCCTCTCTTTGTAGGTTAGGCCAAAGACCCTGATTCCAGACAGCCTCCCTATCTCCCCGTGCAGAGACCAACCTTCCAAGCAGCCTCCTACCTTCCAGAAGGCGACCGTAGTCAGCATCAAAAACCCCAGCCCTGCCCTCCCGACTGCCAATAACACCGTCGGCCATGTACAGCCGCCTGGCAGCCAGTCGCAAAGTGTCACCGAGCCCACGGCCATTTCCTCCCCCCTGAGCAGCGCAGGCGTGGCCTACGCCATCATTTCCACCTCCCCCAACAATGCAACTCCCATCAGCACCAGCGCCGCTGTCTCCGTGGTCAACGAGAGCATTAAAGTGCAACCACTCCTCATCAGCGCCGACAGCAAGGTAGGTTCTGCTTTTCGCGGCTTTTTGTTGTTGTTGTTGTTGTCAAACACAGGAATCGCATTGCAGATGTTAAGCAGAATATTCCCCTGGGAGTGCACAGCCCTGTGCAGAGTGGCGTCGGTGGTTCCTTTTGAAGAAAATAATCAGAAAGCGAGGAAAATTCTTCAGGGGACTCATGGACGCTAGTAGACATCTTGTCTGTGTACAAGCATAATTTTTAGTGGGAACAAAACGCATCATTATGTAGCCTGACATTAATGGGACCATATGACCTTCCATTTCCTTAAACCAGTCCTCACTAATAGTATCCCTGAATTCTGTGCAGGCTCAAATTTCCTATGGACTCCCTCTTCAATTACACAGTGATACTAGTTATATCGACTGACCCTGGGGGAGTATATCACATAATCAGGCATTCCCTTCTACACTTTCAGGGGAACACCAAATGAAATGAGAGCTCAGGCTTTCAAAAATGATCAGCAGATGAATCAGTAGGAAAAAATCAAGTTACGAATTACTTGTTTCCTCTTTGTACTGCTTTTCAGCTTTGAAATGCAAGTACTTCACCGCTCCTATACCAGAAACAGGTTCAATAACGGCTGCCAATGTACCCAGCAGACGTTCACTGTAATTCGCTACTGGGATCCTACTACTTTGGGTCTCGTTGGCAGCACAGGTTCTCAAACAGTTCTAAAAAAGAATACAGGATGTAGGATGGCATTTGAGGTGAATAAAAGCAGGCATCTCCTCCCTACATCGCGTAACATAATTTATTTTTCTCTTACTTAAACTGGCTGCTCATTAAGAAAACCATCCCTTTTTACGCTCTTGAACCTTCTAGAGTGACTGAGTTGAGAAAAAGCGTGTAACAGTTAAATAACATTGATTGAAAGTTAGCAATGAAATAGATGGAGAAGGCCCAGTGTTCGAATCCAATAACCTTCATCAAGGAGGTGAGCTTGGGAAAGTCTTCTGTAGTCCTTCATGAAGCTTTGATTATGGGTATAAAATCACATGTGTAGTTCTGTGGTCAGAAATCGTTCTTCATTCCTTTAATTTATTAGCTTCTGAGATAATGTTATCTGCCCCGTGTAAACCTTCATGCGGTAATTCAGATACGAGCAGCTGCATATACTAATGTACATGCGTGTATAGGAGATCTGTGTAGTTATTCCTATGGGTCCTAAACCAGAATTAATTTTAAGTTAAAACACATATAGTTTATTTTGTTTATGCAAAACTGGACATCCACTGCTCATAACACACAAATGCTGAGGACTGAACTCTGATCTCGGTTACAGGAGTAGTGCTGGAGAGTAATCTGCCTTCCCAGCCACACGTACGTGCTCTGAAATAACGCTGATAGGACTGCGGTCAGACTGGGGGTTTGAATGTGTAGTAATCCCATCTCTTCTACCTGTATGCAAAATAAAATCAAAGGAAAGACCTTAAAATCACTGACAAGAGGAGTGCTAAAGCTAGGCTGCTGAGTCAGCTTCAGAACTCCTCTAAATAGAAAGTGTCCTGATTTTCAGAGGCGCTGATCAAGTGGCTCCCTTAGGCTGCGGTAGGTTTATAATGCACCAATAAAAATTAATTTTTAGGAAGTTAATATGGATGTAGAAGCCTAACCTAGGTATCCATTTTTATATTTTTTGGCTTGTGACTTGCATTTGTTTTCTGTAGGGGTATCAAGTAACCCTTCAAAGAAGAATCAAAGATTTCAGGCAGAAAAATCCAGTTTCATGTAGTGAATTCTCTTCTTTTATTTGTACATTGTCTTTTAGGTTATCATTATTCAGCCTCAAGTCCAAACCCAGACAGAAAGTAAAGTGGAGACAAAGAAACCTCCTGAAGAGTCAGCTCAGGGACCCCCTGCTACCAAAAAGAAAAAGGAGGAAAATCCAGAGGTGATCTTTTTTTCTTTTTTTTTTTTAATAAATGATGTACAGTGTGGTTAAATTATGGGGGCCAATTCTAAACATTTTCTGTGTGCGTACATAATTACTGCATTTGTGCTCGTGGTTCTGCCAGCTGTTCATCTCTACCCAATCACTGCAACTGGGGGGATGTCCCCACCAGTGGGGTGCTCTGTCAAATTTGGTTTGCATCATTCAAACCTTCCAGTGTCACAAAATGTTAAGAATAGCAGGTCTCAAATAATCTAGGCACCTTGCGTGGGTGTAGCTGTATTTCTTGTGAAAAGTGTATACAGGCTTAAGATATTTTCTTTTATGATATCAAATATATAACCTTGGGTTTACAGGCAGAGTATGAGGTTAAATTAACATCTCTTTTGTAAGCTGAGCTTTTACATCTTCTTTGTAATGAATCTTGCAATTTTCAGATTGTATTTAACAATACCATTTCTTGCATTTGCTGTGTACATGTCTCCCGACATGTACACAGATTCCTTCTAGTCTGAAACACCTTGAAATCTTTTAAATTGAGTAAGAGAGTAGAAAGCAGGTTATAAGATGAAATCTCTTTCATGCATGAACTGTATTTGCAATGTAAACTAAAAATATAAATCAGAAGTCCTTCTAGAAATGGGGTCTCTCTTTAATAGGCATTTTGAGTTTTGACGAGATGTATTCACATTAGATTGCGTGTACTTTTGAGAAAATTTGAGAATTTATACAAACTGAATCGATTGTGGAGATGCTCAGCTCATGTAAAATCTTAACCTTATAGTCTAATAAATGTGTAGCATGAAAGCATCCTTGGAGCTGTAGCTTTAAGAGGATTATTACAATATAAATTTATAATGTTACTTGAGGCGTGTGGGCAGTCATTTGTTTTACTGTTTTAAGAGGTTTGTATAGTTAAAACAGTGTTAAGGAAAATAGTGGCTTTTAGCCTAGAATATCACAGCTTTATGCAGAAGCTCTGCAAGAACTACACTTAGGAAACCTCCCAAGTTTAAAATCTGACCCTCATATGAATCTTCCTTGCCACTGAATGATGGGACTGCAGGGTCCTCTTTTGTTTAGGGAGGTATTTCCGAAAGATTATTTGTTGCATGGCACCTTATGGGCAGAAGGGCTAGTAGATCCTGCTTAAAGAGAGAATGCTAGAAAAAACATCCATTTTTCTTGGCCTGTAACTTATCCCCATGGAAAGAATTTTGAGTGTCGTGGTTTAACCCCAGCTGGCAACTAAGCACCACGCAGCCGCTCGCTCACCACCCCCTGCAGTGGGATGGGGAGAGAGTTGGGGAAAAAAAAAATTAAAACTCATGGGTTGAGATAAAGACAGTTTAATAGGACAGAAAAGGAAGGGAAAATAATAACAACAACAACACAAGAAGTGATGCACAATACAACTGCTCACCACCTGCTGATGGGTGCCCAGCCAATCCCCAAGCCGATGTGTGCCGCGGTGCCCCCAGGCCAACTCCCCCCAGTTTATATACTGGGCATGACGTCACATGGTGTGGAATACCCTGTGGCCAGTTTGGGTCAGCTGCCCTGGCTGTGCCCCCTCCCAGTTTCTTGTGCCCCTCCAGCCTCTGCTGGCAGGACAGTATGAAAAGCCGAAAAATCCTTGCCTTAGTCTAAACACCACTCAGCAACAACTGAAAACATCAGGGTGTTATCAACATTCTTCGCATACTGAACCCAAAACACAGCACTGCACCAGCTACTGGGAAGACAAGTAATTTTATTCCAGCAGAAACAAGGACATTGAGCAAAAATCTTCCAGAGAGATGCAGGAAGAGACCGTGGGAGTGGGCACACTTTTTGGTATAGCATTCACAATTTTAAAGAGCTTTTCATTAAATTGCTAACTAGAATATCCTGACAGCCTGTTCTATAACCAGTAACGTTGCTCCTGCCATGTATACTGGAGGTCTCGGCAGGCACAATTTTCTAGCAGGATGCTGAAGCTATGCCCTTACGTAGGGTGATTCTTTTCTTTTCATAGACTTGTTTCATGGTCATAAATATGTAGGTCTAGAGTTAATTTCTTTTGTTCTTTGAAAGTAAACTTTAGTTGATTATCATGTATTTATGCAATTAGTGTAATTAGAACTAACAGCATAATTAGTGTAAATACATGTAATGACATAAATAGAACATGTAATTACAAAACGAAATGGTTTTGTAAAAATCTTTGTTTTGCTTCATGAAAAGACAAACCGCGCATTTAAAAGCACTCATGGCTTTTAAACAGATGATTAAATTTAAGGCAAAGAGTAAGAAAGATACCATGATATTTTTAAAAAGCAAGTAAACACGCTAGGCACTTCTCTCCACACCTTTATTTATCCTCAAAGCACAAAACAGAGGCAAGAACTCCAACACGGCTCTACACAAATGTCAGTCGTGACAGACTGGGATTTAACAAATCAAATTGAAAATTCAAAACAAATAAACCAGAAATCACCCGACTTACCAGTAGCCAGGAATCCCACCTGCAGTTACGGAGCACACCTGAGTGAACGGGAGAAGGCCGAGGATAATGACCGCCTTCTTTTCTTGGCTCGGTCATTCCGCTGGAAAGCCGCGACGCCGATCCCGGACAAGCCCCCTGCTCTACGTACGCCTTTGGCATAAGCCGAAGGTTTCTCCTTTTCCCACGTACGTCGTCGTCAGACTCGAGCAAACCTCCTGGCGTCCGCGGCGTCGCAGCCGGGGTGCCTGGCTGTTCCCGGGAGCGGGACGGAGCGTCTCCGCCACCCAGGGCGTCCCGGGTCCGGCGGCCGGAGCCCCCTCCTGGGGCACAAACCGTGGGGGTGCAGTCGCCCTGGGGCTGGGGGGCAATAACTGCCCCACCAGTGGTGGGCCTTCTCCCACCAGAACGACTGCTGCAAAGGAACGACGGAATTGTGCAAGGCAGCCGCTCTTCTGGGGAGCAAGCGCCAGGAAGTTTGGGGGTTTTTGGGTTTGGTTTGGTTTGGTATTTTCTTAAAATGACTGAGTTCAGCACAGAAAGGAACAGAATTCCGCCCCCAAATCTTTGGTTTTTAAAAATTTTATGTTAGGAAATTTTTCTATTTCTGGCAACATTTTCCAGGACATTCTAGCAGGTTTTTATTTAGAAGAAAAATTACTGCCGTAAGTGCTGGTTATTTAGCTAATCCCACCTAAGAAGGACAAGAGAGAGAAATTGCAATTGTGAATTAAATGCTAGCGTTAGGCCTGGACTGAAAATCTGGAGAAACTGCACAGAGGAGGAACAACAGACTCTGTGGTAACTGGAAGAAAAGCGTTGCAGCAGCAGTAGTATTTTGAGTTGAATCCAATGAGCTACATGATTGTGATATAGCAAACCCCATAAAAACAAATATGCTGTTAATATAATATGCTTGTTAAAAAGAACACAGCTTCTACTGGGACTTTTTTAAAAGGAACCATCTTTCAAATATCTATAAAAGCTAACCCTTCCTGTGTTTAATAGTGAGATAATTATCAAGTCCATTTATGAAGACTCTTCCTATGTTAAGCAAGCATGCTGTCATTACATTTAATTAGATATGTATTCAGATAATTTTAGCATGAAGAGAGGAAACGGTTTAGCGAGCATTTCAGTACTCAAATAATTTTAGTTTAGATGTCAGAAAATGTGTGCTCCCCCTACAGTTTAATCTTCAGGTAATGCAGGCATTCTGCGCTGCGCTGGGAAAATACAATTGCACATTAACTGTTCCAGCTTTCCGATCCTATACCGAAATGTTGTTATTGCCTCTGCTCAGAGCGCTGAGATGTACCCTGCCACAAAGATACTTTTTGGTGGGGGTGAGGTGAAGCTTGTAATTCTACTCAGTTGACTAATTTTCTTCTCAGATCTGCACAGTGGATCTCGGATCAAATATTCATCTTTCCCTTCAGGTGCGGAGCTCCCACTGGGTCTAGCTGGTGGTTTAGACGTATAAGGAGTGAACATTACTGAAATCAAGGTCTGACATGCAAATGAACACATGTGCTTGTCATTACCACAGTTACAGAAGGCGGAAATATAGCATGAATATATCTAAATTGCCAGTGATGAGATTCTACATCACCGTTTTTTAATCTACAGGGAGAGTGACCTACTAGGAGATTGTGGAAAGAAAATATTCCTGTCTTATGAGGTGGTTAGTTCACCTGTTTGACAGAGATATTTTCACAGATACAAGAAGGGTGTAGATGTCCAATCCTGACCCTCAGATTTTGAAGAACCCACCCCATAGCTAGATCTTTTCATCTACAAAATGAGGATGTGCTTGCTTTCACAATTTCACTGTGTGAAATTCAGAATTGCAAAGGAAATGGTAGTTCTGGTGACTTGCTAGTTGATTTTATCCTGAACTGAAATGGAAAGTTGAATCATCAGGCTTTTCACAAAGCAGGAAGGTCAAACTAATTTTGACTTGGAAGTGTTGAAACATGTTCTCCTGACACATCTTTGATTGAAACAGAATGTTTTGACCTTCTACTGCTTAAACAATGTATTTTAGTTTGACCTGAATCTACACATTTTATTTTAGGTGAGTATGGTAATTGCATCTTCCTATAGTCTTTGGATGCTTTATTGGAGTTGGATTGTGGGCTTTGCTTGCTTAGATTTCCTAATAGCTTGGGTTTCATAGTCAGATTGTCTCTCCTGAGGAATTGCACCTTGTGAAAAGACCACTTGGGTAACATGCTCCAACAGGATTGTTCAGCACAGCAGAAAGAGGAAGAGATCCTGGAGGCCCCACGGTGCCACAGATGTGACTCAAACCCAAGGGCTTCAGTTCAATTTGGGCTTGGAACAACACAGCAGAATTTCAGTTTTCCATCAAAAAGATGGAATAAAAGCTTCAGCAAAACTTCTCCCACAAGGGAAAATTCCCCAATGAAAAATCACTGACACAAAATTTAGGATCTGCTCTAGTACTTGCTCTATTACTGAATCGGCATGTTTTGGAGGTTTGTTAGTATGAAGATGCGTTTTGTGCACATACGGTGTGCAAGAGCTCCGAGTAATATTTTAGATCAGATTCCTTGCTGCAAAATGCGTTCACCAGTGTCAGTGGGAGATGTTTGTTCACTGCCCATTGAGGGAAAATATTGGATCAGTGTACCTCTTCCTAATTCATGCACATGATATTCTTTCTGTAACTTGGGAGGAGAAATTTGTGAAAGTTTTGTTGGGGGGAGGCGACTTTCAATATGCTTCAGGTGTCTTGTTTAGTGTCGTAAAGTTCAGTGGAAGTGTATCATACCTTGTTTTACTTCATACAGCTTGCTCATATCCAATAAAAGCAGTGCCATGTCCAGATAGGAGTAATAATACATAATTAATTCTCTAAAGAGTGGAGTAACAAAGCAGCCAGCAATATGAAATTTAATTAGTTGAATTGACTGAATTTTGGTCATGCGCTGTATAAAATCAGTACTCATACAGCATTGGCTTCATAAGTCTCTGAACTGCTGAAGTTCATATAGTCATACGAGTGGGACGTGACTGACCAGGCATATCTGAAGCAAATCGTCAGTTAAAGTTCTTCATATTACTATGCATTCTAATAAGATACATTTCTAAAAGACCTTCACTGGTTTTGTTCTGGCAATGCTAGATTTATTTATTTACTTACTTCTTCCATGACTGTTGTAGTAGAAAATCTAACCCCTGTTTATTTTTTCCTTAGAAAATTGCCTTCATGGTAGCATTAGGACTGGTTACAACAGAACATTTGGAAGGTAAGGCGGCATTTGTTGTTTAACAGTTCAGGTTTTGAGTGAAATCTTTTCTCTGTTCCGCAGCCAGGAGGAACCGGCGATTCCGTCCTCTGAAGGGTAATGAAAAATCAGGTGAAATGTTACCTACGCACAATTGTGCTTTTCAGCCTCAAAACAGCGGGTGACCTGCTTTGCTCTGCCTCCGTCCCGTTGCACAGCTCGAGGGCCGTGAGCTCAGGGGGCTCTGCAGCTCGGCACGAGCTGGCGTTCGGGCTCACGCGGTCGTCCTGGTCCTCTCAACGATATTAGCAACTGGAGGACGGTAGCGACGCAAAAAGCCCGCAAAGGCTCTGAGCAGCGCTGGTCTCGTTGAAGAATCAGCGAGGTTCCGAGGCGTTTACCCCGATCTCCTGTGGCAAGCGTGCCCTCTCCTCTTTCCCCGTGTGAGGTGGACCTTCATTTCTCGAGCTAATCATCTGTCATCTCTAGAGTTCCACAGAATAATGTGTAAAATAGCGGCGAAAATCTGGCATTTGGTTTATAAGATTTCAAGCAAATTAGAAAACTGCCGGTCACAAAGACTTCCTTCGCTCCGTTTCCCCCCCGTTTAGCCAAAAATAAACAAACTTCCAGTCTGATCCTGCTTATGTGCAAGAGCCGCTAGCGTGCCTTCCTAGGCTTCTGAATGTGAGTTCAAACAAATATTGCACATAAAGTAAATGCTCTGTCGCATAGTGTTCAGTTCTTGACAGAATGGGTTAGTTCTCATGGACGGAAAAGACACAGCTATTTTTAAGAAAAAGTCTGCAGCTTGCTGTGTTTTAGTTACATGCTCAGCTAATACAAGCTGGTGTGGTTCTACCAGCATAAGGAGAAAAATCTGGTGTCTGTCAGCTGACAATGATTCTTGATCACAAAAGATGTTAATGATAATTGACATTTACCACCCATCCCGTGGACCATCGTCAGCAAAATACTTAGGAATTTCCAGTGCATTGACTTTAAGTTTTATGTGCTTTAGAGTTAGGCACATGCTTAGATACCTTGCTGACTCAAGAGGTACCTACCATTTTACAGTTTGATTTCTTTTTAGGAAGATTCCCCGTGCTTCTGTTCCTTGGTTTTAAGAGAGGTTGTGAATTAGGAAGAAAATAGCATCTTAATTGTAAGGTCTTCCCAATCTATGCAGCAGGTTTTCTGTGGGTCTCGTTGCCTTTTTTCAGTGACTTTCCTCTTTAAATTTGCATTTTCGAAAATCATTTAATGTCCCAGTGACTGAGAATTTGAAAGCAGTTTAAAGAAACTTTAAGCCATCGGCCTTTTTAATCCCTTAATGGTAATGGATTGAAATGGAAATGAAAAAGCTACAGCAATTTTGGGAGAAGATTTATAATCCAAAAAGTGCAAATGATGACTGGTTCTTGTTTTCTTTGTCTAAGGAAAATAGGACAACATTTGGAATTATGCTGAAGTGCAAATTATGCTTACAACAGAGAGAACTTCATTTTGAATAATTCTTTACCCTTCGATTTTATTGGAACTAATAAATTGTTTATGTGGATTTAATGCTCATGTTCCAAACGCCAAGTACCACTCTGCTCTGTTTGTTCTACAGTAAGTGCGGAGACGCACATTTTGAACCTAACTGCTACAACACTAATCCTGCAGAATCAATTCTTTCAGACAAATTCACTTTTTATATTCCTACTAGCTTTAAATAAATGGCTCCCACCAAGAACTATTTACTACGGAAAGGGTATTTCTTCATGAGTATTGGTGATTACAGCTGTCAAAAATACCCTCATAGCTTTCACATGCTAAAGGTTGTTATTTTAGTGCTATGTCATATTTACAGCTAACAGCCATTTCTATTTATCAGGAACCAGTGGTCATTACACAGTTCGGTTTATTTTAGTACTTCTAATGTATTTCTCAATTTCACATTTTTGGAATTAAACTGTAGCAAGATTGGGTCATTAAGAGCTTATTCACTCAGTATCATTAATTCACAGTGTTACTGCTTTTCTTCATTTTTTTCATTAATTTTGTGGTGAAGGGCTATGATCCACTTCTATATGGATTTCCCTATCAGCCTAGCAGCCTTCCCACCCAATGTCCTGAGGAGCATCTTCCCCCTTAGTGGGGAAAGAGCTCTATTCTGCAGAGTCCCAGTGTGAGGCATCTTTTGAGGCCTTTACCAGTAACCGAACACGGCCACTCCCAGTGACTGACATTCTGCAAGCTACGGCCTTCCCTGAAGATAAATGGTCATTATGGGCCTCGTAGAATGACCAGCTATTTGTTGACGAAGGCAGCAGCTCACTGAAGCTTTGCCTCCAACATAAAGCTATCTTCAGATTTATTCAACTCTTTCAAATGGATTACAGTTTAGAGGGGTTTTTTTCTGTTTGGGTTATATTTTTAAAATTAATAAACTAAGGAATAAGGTAGCCCAATTCTGTGATGCAGTGCATGGTTGTAACATATTAAATCTCTTTCTTTAGGTTATTAGAACACCTTTTAGCATTACCATTGGGTAAAAAAACCCAAAAAACACGTTGATAGAAAGCAAAACTTTAAAAGAATTCTTTAGTTCAGGTCATTCTAAAAATGCACATCTTGTTTTACTGTAGCAAAATCAAACCCCTGAAACATTTCCATCTAGGTTACTGCAATGTCTTAATCAGTTAAAACAAATTAATTATTTTAATTGTATTAACCCCTGTTTTGAAACATACACAATACTTTTCAGCAGAAGTAACAAGTAACAAAAGCTAGTATGCCAGCCTATGCTTTTGTTCTATCTTGTTGTGATTATTGACAGATACACTCTTAGACGGACATACTCCTTATATCACAAGCATGGATATTTTTTGTTCACAGTTTCCATAAATGAAGTGCTGACATCGTGCTCTCCCTCCCTGATGGCAGTGTAGGGCGGAGTACACCTAGAGCCCTTTCAGTTCATTTCACCTTCTCTTTATTTCCATCTATTCCCACTGCTATTACTTTTTCCCCCAGCCAGCTTTTATCTCTGTACCATAGCGATGCCTCTTCCAAAGCTGCATTCCAGGTATCTACCACACGTGTGAGTCAGACTCCATCAAATATCTCTGTTGCCTTGGTGAGAGCATGTACAGAAGAAATTCTCTCTTAAACCTGGGACCCAAAAGGGCAGAGAGCAACAGATCCATCACAGTCCTCTTGGGAAGACGTTTGGCCCAGTTGTGGCCAGAGAAAGCTCTGCGGTGTCGAATTCTTTGTTTCTTTTTCCGGGCCGGTGAAAAGTCACGATCTTGTATCCCCGTGACCACTTCTGAAAGACGAAGCGTGGGCTTCCCGAACTCTTTCCCTGCGCTGCCACGAGGGTGGCGAGATACTGGAAGCCCTGGGTTGACTGACGACGTAGCGTGGGTTGCTGAGCCTGGCTGCAAGAACCGAGGCGGCAGCTCATGCCGTTGGGACCGAAGAGCCAGCGGAGGGCTACTGCCTCCATTCCTTTGCCGGCATCAAGGCAAATGGTTCCTCTGTTGTGACATCTCCACCACCTTTTGGCCTTAAGAGCGTTCCCCTGAGAGGAACTGATGCTGCCGTCAGGAACAGCCGTCTCTTGTGGTGGCTCTGTGGCAGGCTACGGGATGCGTGTCTAGCACTTACCCTGCTAGACACCCAGTTCCCTTTAGAGGATGCCAAAGGGTCTGGAAGCTTCAGGATGGAGATCTCAGCACGGCCAGATGAGTGTTTCATAGGAAATACTTTCACAGCGCGACAGAACTGTTACCCATACGAGATCCTCCGGTTTGGAGTCCGCCTAGCACCGAGGACGTTAAGAAGAAGCTGGCAGTGGGTGCAGCCGTGGCACTTATCGCACGTCTCGGCACAGCCTCGGATCACACGTTTCTTGGTAGTGAGATTCCGTAAAGCTCGCTGAGTCACGTGGCAGCATATGCCTAGCTTGTGTCAGACTGCGAATACAGACCTGCCTGTACGTCTTGAATTGCCCTAGGAGAAGACGCCTTCTGAGCATGAGAGGTGACATGTTGCTGTGCCAGTGGGAAAACCCAGCCAGAATATGCAAGTAGTCGCTCTTCTGTTTTTCTTGGCTACCCAGTTTCCTTCTGATACATCCATCACTCCAAGAGTGGTGGCTTAGCCAATAGTCTTTTGTGAATGAGAAGCTTCAAATCAATATCTTGGAACTCAGGCCAGTACAAAATCCGTGCAAAGTGTTGGCCTTGTCTCTAGGGACACCATGTCCATGACATGACCGACAATACTAATGCTTCTACTGTAGTAATGCTTGAAGTGGTACGTGGCCCCTTTTACTCTGTGGGGAAGTGATCACCCTTTGGAAAGGGTGCCTGGAAATCAGAACTACGTGTTGGGAATCCGATTTGCACGTATCGTAGACATCCTGAAAGCTGGACTGTATCTTACTGTTGGATTGGAAGTGGGAGATAGTACTCAGTACCCTGAACACCATTTTCTAGTGCCGAGGGTGCTCTGAGGTAGACCTCTTTAGCTCAGGCATTGGCGAAAGATCCAGACCTTCTGCAGAACCAGATGGTGTCCTGAGTTTCTGTTGGGCGTGCTCCTGGTCCTCTGGGCTGATGAACTAGTGCTCCTGCCAGTTCCTCTCGTTCTGAGGGATTTACTTAGAGCAAGACGGAACGGAGGTATCGCCATCACGGGAGCATTTAGACTAACAAGATGCCTCTGGCACCTCAGTGCAGAGTCTAAACTTTGCCTTACAATATTCACGTAGGAAACATTTTGGAATAGAGCATCAGCCCAGCTGTGCACACTTCATGTCGTGAGATGGATGCTGGGTGGCTCTCCTTGCTAAAGTATGTCTGCTCTTACTTTATTATCAAAATAAAAAGTAGGCTGTATAATACATGGTTGTAATAATCTCCCCATTCTGAACTGACGTCAAGAGCTGGAAAAAGAAATCCCTTATGACGGAAAGAAAATCCTAGCTCGGATAAAAGTGTCATTAAACCTGCAGATTTCAGTGGTTGAGGAATCCGCTCGCTCCTTCCGTGTGTGTTTACAGAGGTATGCACATGGCTAATTGTTGCTAAACGCAGTCCTCGGCAAGTACCGTCTTGAATAGGGGTGACCGTGTAGTGGGAGGGAGTTGTCTTGTGCTTCACCCTTCTCCAAACAGGGCTGCAATTCAATGAGCCTATCTTCGCGCTGCTGTTTCCAGCGACACGAATACATTTACGCCTCATAACAACATTTTGCATGCTCAGGATTGTGAAGTTGTATATTTTTTGATGGGTAAATCATCATGCCCTAGTTAGAACTGAATCTAGCCATGCCATTCTGACCGTGCTTTTTCTAACCTCCGCAGATGAAAAGTAATGTAAATTAAATTTGAAAGGATCTCTATGCTTTCATCTGATATGAATTACAAGGCTTAACTACTTTAAATGCTTCATTTTTGTTAATAGCAGACATTGATGGTATTTTGAAAGCTCTCTGTTGATGCTTGCTGAATATGTGTCTGAAGGGATCATAATAAAAATCTTGTAGGGCAGCAGAAGTCCACCTTGAAAGAAGGAAAAAATAAAAAATGCCTGTGTTCTGAATGCTACAAGGAAAAGCTTATTAACAGTCAAACCTTGAACTGCAGCAAATATCAATGCTGATGCAACCCAATTATACTTTAGAAACTGAAACTGAACACAAAGCCCAAGGGGTTGAGGGTAAGAGCATCTTGCTTAACAAGTTAGATCTACATTTTTCCCTGATGAATGAGAAACGCACAATTCATGTTTCTTTCCATGGTTACAGAAATCCAGAGCAAGCGTCAGGAAAGAAAGAGAAGAAGCACAGCAAATCCAGCCTACAGTGGACTCTTGGAAACAGAGGTACTTTATCATTCACTTTTTTTAACCACAGTTCTATTTCATGTCAATAAAAGGTTTAAGTACTTCTTATTACAAAAGTATATATGAATGCAGAACCGCACATTTACTTGTAAAGGTATATTGATGTGGAAAAGAAAGAAAAGATCTCATCTCAGTAGCTAAGCAACAGGTTTTTCACCCCACAACATCACTTGCTTCAAACTAAAATTCATCTTAGTTTTAATAAAGGCCGAAAGGACTAAATTAATGTGGGACCTAATTACTCTTTCACCCATGCAGGCAGTCCCTTTAGGTCAGAACTGGAGAACAGAAGTGCTGCATTATGTTCCAACTTGCATTGCTATTTCTTTTCCTACATGCCAAATAATAAATGGAGAACTTTGCTTTTTTTATTAGTGACATTCATAAAAGGGATGTGTTGGTTTAAGAATCAGTGTGCTCTGCAGGGGGTGTGGAAGCCTGCATAATAAATATAATAATGCATAATTAAAAATAAAATGCTCTGGATAATCTCTGTTGTGTGTTACACTTACGCTGTTAACATTTATAGCAGTAGCAAAATTTGGTCCTACACAATATTGCATTGCAAACCTGGTGTAAAAGCAGCATATAAATAGACTTAACTTCTTCTGAAATGGTTTTTTTCTTTGTTTCTGAACTGACATATATGCATTTATTCAGCTTATTAAAATTCCACCTTTAAAATTTCACCACAGTTTGGGGTTACTATTTGAATTTCCTACAGGAATGAAACTAATTTGCAGCCAGCTCTCCATTTAAGCAAGTCTTGTCTGTGTTCTGAGTTCTTTAAGCCTAAAGACAGTGATATTTCTTTATTTAGGTACAAGCAATGCAGCATTTCTGGTATGCCAATATTTCAGATTTCTGTGTTTGTTGGCAGACAGCAGACAGATGAGGCTAAGAAGAAACCCACCACTGTAGTCAAGCTGCTTAGCTGCATGATTGTTCTTTTTTTTAAGTATTGGAGATTTTTATACTCCAGAGCAGCTCTGGGCACTTGAATTCTTCAGAACTCCTCAACTTTTCTCTAGCAACCTCTTCAGAGCAAATGCTGATGTCCGTACGTCCAGTATTTGACACAGTAGGAACCTTAGCCTTGCTAGCATGAAATTTGTAGTGTCTTCTTTTCGACTTTTTTTGTCCTGATGAGTTTATTAAAATACTTGCAGCAGAGTTTTCTGGCTGTAGTCTGACCAGTGTTTGTGAGAAACTCAATTATGTTGGAGCAGGGGTGGAGGAGGTGATGGAGGAGGTCTGCTGCACCCCCAGTTCCTACTTCTCATTATATCTATTCTCAAAAGCATCTCCTGAAGTGAAAGATGGCATGAAGAAAGAAATGGCTGTGAGAGAGTCCTGTGGCTGATCAGCTGTGTCCTCATTAGGAGTTGTCATTAAGTACTGACCATGGGGAATGCTGTTCAAGTAAAATGGAGGCAGATGGTTTTTCTCTGATCAATTAGCTGCTCAGATTGATTTGCTAATCAGTGAGTTGAGGTATTTTGTGGCATTTCAGGCATTTTGGTGCAGTTTAATTTACGGTTAGTCTACTGAATGATCTTTAATTCATGATTGTTTAAATTGAAATTGCATATAAATTAGACTTTTTATTTGCCAACGCCCCTCAAAACGGCAGGAGCTCAGCATCTGTGGTGGTGATGCTAACTTCCTTGATTATGAAAATGTGATCACGGTCTTATGTCTTCACTTGAATGTTGTGCTTTTTCTTTTCAAAGCTTTTTTCTTTAAAAA
>JAVJGG010000024.1:2072513-2082661 GCA_035590195.1 Aviceda cuculoides | reverse complement strand
GAATTCAAGATACAAGCCTGACTAAAACTATCATGAAACATTATAATTAATATCCCTAAAAATGAAAATATGCTTTTGGAATTAACAAAGGTACAAAATTATTATTCTCCTTCCTGGAAAAGCATGAGGAAAATCTAGGGTTTTTGTAATGATTCACAAGCCATGAGAGTTTCAAAATCAGTATCTCCTTTATTAAAATGCACTTAATTATACAAAGAGTAATTAACGTTGCCACCAGATTAGCATAGCAATTTACTACATGACATTGTAACTTTGTTGATGAGTCTTAGTTCATTTTATATATTGCTTCAGACAAAGTACTAATCAGTCTTGTTGGAGGAAGGTTGTCAGAGCAAGGCTGAACAGAGAAGGGTTAGCGCCAGGGAGAGCAGCGGGACGGAGGGGCCCTCTAGAGGAGTTCACAAAAGAGGGTACGCAGAAAAGCTTCCACTCAAGCGTCCCGTTTTCCTACCTCCCCTTTGAGGCAATGGGCATAAACCACGGAACTGTGCTTTTTCCCCAGAAACTTTTTCTTGCTTCCTTCCCTCTGCTTTGGACTTGAAGGACAAGGGATCTGCATATTGGCTTTGACCCATGCTTCAGACTAGAGCTGTGCATGGCGATACGTGCGTTGGGAGTGACACGTTATCAACACCAAGTAAAATAATTCCTACGTCGCAAGCTGGCTATATTAGTCGACTCCCTCCTGTGTCTGATTAGTTGTTTTTTATTTCTTTATCTGTTTCAATTTATGGAACTTGCTTCTGGCTCTTCGTTTGTTTGTATTTGTTGCTATCGTACACCATTATTTCTGTCTTCTTCTACAGCGGCCAGGGTCCTTTTGACAATTAGATTTTGTGTTTGAATGAGCCTGTCTGCTGCAGTAGCGGCTTTGAATGCTGTAGAGAGAGTAGTTCTCGATGGGTTGACTTTACCCAAGCCATCCTTCTTCTCCTGCAGAACGAGATCCACCACGATGAACACTGCACTGCTTGCAAGCGTGGCGTTAACTTGCAGCCCTGTGGCACGTGTCCCAGAGCATATCACCTCAACTGCTTGGACCCGCCTCTCAAAACTGCCCCCAAGGGGGTTTGGGTCTGTCCAAAGTGCCAACAGAAGGTAAGCTGCCCAGAGCACAGCATGCCAAGAAAGGAAAATGGGAGAAACCTGGAATTTGTGTACCACTAAACTAATTTAACCTCTGGTCACAGCTTAGGGGACTACAGTAGCTAAAGTAACACTGAGAGGCTTTTAGTGCAGTTTGCAGCATTTGTTTCTGGTATTTTCGTCATCCTAGAGTTAGAACATACACCGAGTGCCTTAGCTTCCCTGTAATTGCATCTGCTGAGATTTGTCCTTTTAAAATGTCTCTGAATTTCCTTTGTTTCTCTTCTTTACCATAAAGCTGCCAGCGTGTAGGGTTGCCATACAAGTAATGTAAATGTTACAGATGAGGGAGGCAGTGTCAGAAGGAGACACTGTTCACCAGTGGATCAGAAAGCTGAGAGGAGAACACTTCCTTTTCTTTAAATCATGTTTATTACACACAACTATTGATCATAGTCATGTCAGAAGTGCTAATTTGTCTAGTTGCTGTGAATAATGCTGATTGCATGAACAGGAAAACAATTACTAAAACAGTACGGTGTCACTAAATTGTAGAGTGGAGGCTTAGATTTTGCGCCTTAGAGTTCTTAGTGTTTAGCATTGAGATCACGGTTCTGTTCCTTTGAAAATGTCAAGGGGAAGTTCTAGTTTGCGGTTGCGGAGAGCAGAGCAGCCCAGGATTAGGTCCCCGCGCTCATGTTTCCATACGGACCACCAACTTCTCCCGTGCTGAGGAGACAACGCTCCTGACGGTGTGGAGATCTGCTCGTCAGGGGCTGAAGAATGTCTTCTGGCCACGGCAAGAAGAAACAGAGGATTTGTAACCCCCTCGTAGCACTGTTTGGCAGTGCTGTTCGTAGCGGTGTGTAAAGGCGTAAGCCCGATGGAGATGGCTACTCAAATTATTCTCTCGGCACTTTTCAGCTTGCGAATTCTGAGACAAGGACCCTAGATCTGGTCCAGCGGAGCTGTGAGGCTGGAGGAGGAAAAACATTAATGTGTCTTGTTATGGAGTCCTAACTTTTTATTATTTCCTGGGCTTATAGGTGTTAAAGAAAGATGACAGTGTGCCATGGACTGGAACTCTGGCTATTGTTCACTCCTATGTCACCCGTAAAACAGGTAGGGGTTAACACAGCTATTGACAAGGGATTCCCTGCTCATGACGGGTGATGCCGTTTGAGTCCTTCACAGCGCTGATATTCAAGTAGTGTTGTAATGCCACCAGGTACGGTGGCATTATGAAGCCAAGGGCCATAAGGGGCTGTGACTGGGAACAGCAGGTCACTTTCTCTCCCCTTCCCCTTGGTCTGCTCCTTCGCTGTCTTCTGTCTTTAAGTAAGCTGGGACTGATTTCTCAGGAACTTCGCTCTGTGGAGGAAGCTATCATCGGAGTGCTGCCTTCCTGAGAACAGGGCTGAAAACAGGATTTTGAGGCAGAACGGTGTCAGGCTGGGAGGCAGAGACACGCAGCCAGGCGAGGCAGAGCCGTGCCTTTGGGTATGGAGCCCAGTGCCAGACTAGTGTCTCCGATACTACAGCAATAGCAGCTCCTAATTGTTTCGGTATCGCAGTCATTAGCGTCAGGTGTCGTATGAGATCTGTGCATTGACTATTACTTCTTTTAGTTCCCTGCTGCACTCTTACAGTGGGCTGTCTGGGGCATTAGATCCTATTTGTAAGGAGCTTTGCAGAGGTCTGGTACTGTTATTACTGTGCTTTTCAGCCAGGGTCGCTAACTGTTGCCGTTCCAGGTGGATGACCTGTTCTTAAACACCATTCACCTCTTTCCTGGAGACCTCCAGGACCCCATGTGGTCCAAGGATTAATTTTAACTCATCTCAAAGGCGCACTATAGCTTTTGGGTTGTCCCGTGTGCTAGCCGTTGATGTAGACACATGCATGCAAGCAGAAACTCCAGATTTATTTGGCTGTACCTGCTAACAAAAGGCTAATGAGACTGGAAACTCAACATTCAAAATAGGTGCTTCTGCTTTCTGTTGTCAAGTGCGCAGTTCTGCTGGATGTCCTTTGCTTAACTTCTGCATCCTTAATCTTATTGTTCTGCAGTCAAAGAAGAAGAGAAGCGAAAGCTATTAAAGAGAAGCAGTGAGCTGAAGAGTGAGCATAGACAGTTAGAAGAAAAAGATCGACTTCTCAACAATGCAGTGAAGGTAGGACACCTGACTGGGGACACAGAGTCTCCTGCAGAGATGTTTACAAAGAATTTATGCCTGAAAACCTGGTATTTTGTGGCTAGAAAACGATTTATTCTCCCAAGCTATAGGTGTTCAAGTGTGGATGTGTTTCTCTCTGAGGAGGAACATGTGGATTTCCTTTATGCACAAAAGCAAGCTGCTTTGGCAGGCGGAGGAGGAGAAATCACCTGAATTCCTGCTGCACACCCCACCCCCCGTCAGAATAGCCACGGCCGCCTGCCTTGTAGTGCCACACACAGCTCTGACCTACCCAGTGACTTGGAGGCATATCCGTTTTCCCGATAAAAAGTTTAGTCACAAGTGTGTCCTCCAGTGGTAGCTGCTTGTCTGTTAGCTCAGAACTCTGGAGATTAGGTAGAAATAACCATCTTTATTTGTCTCAGGGGCTGAAGGTTGTGACAACCTCTCCATGACTGGAAACGGATTCTCAATCGTTTTTTCCGCAAACTCCTTTCAAAGCTAAATGTCGGCTGGAGATGTCTCCCACCCATACCATGCTATGAGGGCCAGTCTCTGGCAGTAATGACTGGGCTGAGTTCAAAGCCGTAATTCCTGTCCTCCATGGCTGAAAGGAACTTATCTGGGGCTACCTCACCTCAGGCCCACCCTTAAGGGGTGGCTGTTAGCTTGCATGGCAGTCTCAAGAAATATTTGAAACTTCCTTATTCCGGAAAAATCAAAGTGGCAGCTGCAGGAGTAACTGGTCACTACTCGTTTTACCACCGCAGTTATCCAGAGGAGGCACGTTAAAATATTTATCACATTTAAAACAGAGTGGAAAGAAAAGCAATAACTTATTAAAAGGCATCACAGTGGGGAATATTCCCTGTTAAGTGTGTATAGCCACCATCAGCACTAATGGAAACACACACATGTATGAAGAAGTGACTCTGGGGTACGGGATATCTTTAGTAGGTAGGAGAGTGCGGTGGGGATGAGGTGCTCAGAAAAAGAAAAGCATCTGGGGATGCAGTCAGCTATCAGGTGTATGTCAGGGCTGTCAAAATCAGTAAGATTTCTACCTGGGCAGAATCGGGTTCTTTCAGTGGGCAACACTGTCTTATTTAAATGGTAATATCAGCTCGTTATATTTATTGGAGATATATCCACTTGAAAGGCGAAAAGCAATTAAAGGTGTTCTGGCACAGAGCAATTTAATTTCTGACATTTGCCTTAGCAGAGATTTACATTAAAGAGAACACTCTCACACATGCCACAGGTGCAATGGTATTATTTGGTAAAAACAGAACATGATTTATCCTTCACCTGAGATTTCATCTGTCTAAACCAACCTCAGAGCAGCTCCACGCAGTTGCTTTTCAAACCATTTGACTTTCAAGCGAGCATTTCCCGCTTCCCCAGGACTGGAGAATCCCCTCCTACCCCGGGCAGTCTAGACCGTAGCCAAAGAGGAGCCATCTCCAGACAAGTAACCAGTATTGCCAGACCCCTGGGCCGACTGGGAGAAAGAAAACAGGAGTTTTCGGATATTAGAGGGACCACTGTCCCCCTCCGTCTAGCAGATAGGGTCAGGGCCTTGGCCTGTCATACAGCCCCTCGCGGGCCAGCGGGTAGCGTGGAGGATGGGACGTTAGCGGCAGCAGGACGCGGTCGGGGCGGGAAAGGAGGTTTTACGGAGTCCGTCTTACCTCTTCCTGGAGACGAGGGAGATCTGGGACGCCTTCGTTCGGCTCCTGCTCTCCTGCCCGTTCTCACGTAGGTTTGTGTGAAACGTTTCAAGCGACCGTGGGGGTGCGCTTTGGGCACCCCGGAGGAGAAAGGCTTTCTTGTGACTGCGGTGGTGTAACGGTAGTGTCTCAGATCATTTTTTCTGCCGGAAAGATGTTGACATCGTGTTTAGAGACATCGACTTATCCTCGCGGTACTGCCTCCCTAGAACGTGTGGCACGTACAAAAGGCATCACGGTGAGGTTTATCCCTCAAGCGTTGATCAACGCCTTTTGGCAAGATTAAGAGTCCTCGCTGCTGCCTTCGGTACTTTCTAGTAACACAGCTATTCCAGTCCCGTGCCAGTAAACTCTTTGGAGTGCAGACGGCGTTTCTGGCAGGCTGCCTACGGGATGAGGTCAGGAACGCCCTCCGAATGCGTTCGGGCTGGGATGAATGTTGTCACCTTAGAGAGCTGCTGCAGCGTATGCAGCACCGGTGATTACTCCAGTCGTTAAGCTGTGGCTTTGCTGTCCCCAGAGGAGAATATCTTTCATTTGAGCAGGACGTGCGCTCAAGACACAAAAGGCTGTTTGGAGAGATGTTTGACACCAGTTTGAATGTATTCTCAGCCTTTCCTTCTCTCTCCCCTTCTCTTTATTCGACAGAAATGCTTAGAGCTAAAAACCAGCCTGTTGGCCCAGCAGAAAGGGACTCAGTCATCGCTGGAACGTCTCAAAACCCTCATTAGACTGATCCAAAACGAGCAGATGATTCAGGTTACCATGACGACCACCACCACCTCCTCCCTGCTAACTGTCCCCTGGATGAAGCCCCCCCCCGCCTCCGCCGCCGTGCACAAAGCCTTGCAGCAGTCGCAGGGGAACAACTGACAGAGCGAAGGAAGGGGGGGAAAAACTTCACACGCGCGCGCGGAGGAGAGGTTAAACTGGAACAAAGGAGAGAAGGGACAGTCTCCGTTTTGGTACCGTAGAAACTTGCAAACCAGTCAGTCCAGTTTGTAGGGCACCGCAGCAGCAGGTTCCCACGGAGCGGGTCGTGCCGCGGTTTTGTATTTGCCGAGACCTTCAGTGCTTATGAGATTTCTTTTGTTATGTTGGCCTTAATGTATCTATGACCGAGGAGGAAGAGGAAGAGTACGGCCGATAGGAAGCGGGGTATCCTTTTGTGGGGGGCAGACGGGTTTCCAGTTCTGCTTTAAGGGGAAAATGTTCAATGCAAAGAGTTAGTGAGCTAGTAGAGAAGTAGTTGGGCTGAAGGTTGTGTGTGGGAGAAGTCGGTGAGATAACCAGAAATGAGCTGCTGGGGACGCGACATGGATTCTTACCAGAGGAACAAAGTTGGCCCCGTTGGTTCAGGTGACCTGGAGATGGGGCCCTTTTGACCAGAACGGCGTCGCCGACACTCACAGAGCCTTCGAAACAAAAGATCGGTTTTTTTCAGTATTATTAGAGTTGAGAGTTGCAGATATTTAAATAAAGAAACTGTATGAAGTTAGCGTTTCTAGTAAAATATTGAAGTATTTTCATGCTGATGCTTCTGTATATGCGTTCCGAAGTATTTAAAAAAGTATGACTGTAAAACTCCTTACTTTTTTGCAGGTCCTTTTTACTTATTTTGCTATCGGTGTATTTTTCTCATGGAGTTTTTGTGCAAGATTTAGCATAAACCATAATAGTGGATATCTTTGGCCGGTTGGATTTCGTTTTTTAAAGAGATTATTTTGGGGGTTTTCTTTTTTGTTAATTTTGGATTTTTTTTTAAGGAGAAAAAGCAAATAAATATTCTCTTTTTTGTTTCTTGCCAGTACAGATAATATGCCAAAAAGATAACTTTACATTTTTGTACTGCATTTTTATTGTTAAAAATATGTAACGTGATTTTTTTAATTTTTATTTTTCTTTTTTGCTTGCAGAAATATCTGCCGAAATGGTACAGGAAAAAAAAAAAAACCACCTGCCTCAAGGGGTTGTTGTTTCTCGTACTGGATAATATCAAGAGTTCTGGGGGGAGGGACAGGCTATGGAAAACGTAAAGGGTTTGTTGGGGTTTTTTTTTTTTTGAAACTTGATTCCTTTTTCGTGTTTTGTTGGATTTTAGCACATTTGGGAAGCGTTTAGCGTTAGCCTGAGAAAATCCCAGTGCGCCTGCTTGTTTCACTAGCTAGTCTTCCTGCTCCCGCACGGGTCCGCCTGGCCCCCCCGTCGGCCACAGCCCCCGTCACTCCGCGGCCTGCCCGGGAAGGTAGCGATGGGCTCCCCGGGTTTTCGCAAGGTCCCGCACACACGCCACATGCCGTCGTCTCTGTCGTTGCCGAGTTCTCCGTCAGTGAGCACAACAGGTACCTGGGGAAAGCGAGAAGCCACCAGAGCACGACACAAGGCTAGTCTCTCACGTCAGCATATCACATGGTGCCGAATATCTTTTTTTTTTTTTTTTTTTTTTAAATAAAAAAACCACACGAGGGACTGGCTTTTTCCGTCGCCCATCACTAGGCAGCACATGGTCCCTTCAACCATTTTCACAACTCCGGGAGAAACTGTGCAGTACTATACAAATCTATTTTAATACACAACACTCGGTTGAACAAGATTTTTATATTCTTTTATTGATGAACAAAGTGAACTAAGTAAAACACAATTGTAATACATTGGTTATTGTATGCCAATTATGCATTCTAATGTGGCTTGCAATGTAAATGTTTTCAGGTTTAATGATTTTTTTTCCTTCTCAGACAAATAAAAAAAAGGAAAAGCGTGGAAGGTTGAATATGTGAAGAATTTCTGAAGAAGTGTCTTGGACTGTTAAAAGTAGTTATTTTGAAAAGGGGACTGTCCAGTGGATAGTGTGCATAGAAAAAAAAAAAGTGTTTGTCTTAAATATGCCAATGTAGTTTTACTTCTTTATGATGCATTAAACTTGATTGACAATTTAAAGGCGGTGTTGTCGTCGTGATATCTGCTGCTGAGGGGATGCAGCGTGGCCGGCCCAGTCCCGCTGCCGAGACCCCGGCCCCGGCCCCGGCCGGGCTCCGGCTGAGGGGGGGCGGTGACCGGGGCTGGTTTCTCCAGTGCTGTCTCCAATTTTCAGATTTAAATGATGCCAGAAGGACTACAATACTCTCTGCTTTCCTTCTTCCGGGAAGATGGCCTCTTCCTTGATGCCATCGTGTCTCCTGGGCAGGAGCAGCCTGTCCGCTCCCTTTCTTGGCTTCCCACCTCTTGGAATCATTTCCCATCCCAGCTCAGCACCGCGTCCTTGCTTCTCCGGCAGCCGGGCTGCCCCCTCCTCCCTCCTGGCCTCTGCTGCAGGAAGGGCATCCTGATTTTTCCTAACATTGCTTCCCATTTTAGAAGACGCCTCTCCCCCCAAACCAGCAAACCCACAAATTGTATGTAATCCTCCTCCTCCTCCTTCTGCCACCACCCTAATCTATAAACTCGGCACTGTGCTAACAGACAGGAGCCAATTACAGAGCTCTGCGTGTTGCCTTAATAATTAATGCGGTTGCAAGGGAGTGTAGGCTTACGCTAGCCTTTAATCTTCGATAGTAATTTAAATTAAGGTTTTGGTGGAGATTTGTAGGAGCCACAGTAGCCTCCGTGTTCCTTGCTGCGGCACCAGGCATTGTCTTTGAAAAGAATCGGGAGCTGCGGGGTTCCCAGCCTCCCTTCCCAAGCGAAAGTTATTTTTACAGCTGTGCCAGACTTCACAGCTTCAGAGCTCTTTATTTTAACATGACAGACTGTTTTCTGTGCGTAGGACCTTTTCACATGCCATTAGTTATCTCGCAGAGGAGCTGCTCTGCAAATAGCCGTTCAAATGAAACGTGTTGTCTCCAAGCCTGTCAGTTTTATATTTGCACCTCTTCACACGTAATTTCGCCTACTCTTCCTTCTCTCACTGCCTCCCCTTCCTCAGAAATGAGAGGAAAAGGAACTCTTCTGTCTGTTGGGAAGTAACACGGAGCAATGCCAGCCCTTCCCAGCAAGCAAAACGAGGAACGCTGGCATGGCTTGTTTGTGCCAGGATCTCAGATGTTTTTCAGGCTTCATACTCTTAGCGGGAGAAGCCACCATGGATCCACTATGCCCTAAAGGCTCAAAAATCTGGAAGCAAAGTCAAGACCCCTCAATTTTTTTTATATTTAGCTCATGATCACTGGCGGCACCTTTTGCACGATGGATTTAACGGTAGCACCAGACCAGCTAGTGGCTTCTCTTGCGGTAGACCTCCACGTAAGGATGACAGCGCAAACCCTACAACAGCTGTATTAGGAGTTTATTCTACATGCCGACATACTCATCGCAGGCTTGGTTTCCTAGCAGTTTGATGGCCTATTAGGAACACTTAAACTTTTAGAAGAGTGCATTATAAACTGATGCATACCTTTTGTTCTGTGTTCTGCAGGTCCTCTGTAGTTGAAAAGAGAGACATTACACTGAAATGAGTGGCAACAGCCACATCAGATAAAATTCCACTCACTTTAATCAGATTTTGCCAACTGCAGCTTATTTTGCTTAGGAAATGAAGCCTGGCTTCTGAGATCAATCACTAGTGACTGACTGGTGCAAACAGAAAATGCCAGGCTCCGCTTCTGTAAGCCACTTTTAAGTACACCGTGGTGAATATCATTAAAGGAAAAGTGGTTTTTTTTTTTCTTCCCTTAAAAAAGCAAACAAAAAATTGTCATGATAGAAGAAAATACTACAAAGCGTACACAGGCATATAGAGATTCTAGCCAGGGAGCAGGAAAAGAAAAAAAAGAAGCCACTGCTCTTTGAAGTTGCTGTTTGCATTCGTACCGGCAGATTGCAGATGACTTCTGTGCTGTTTAAATGCAACAGAAATGCTACACCCCAACCTGTGATTATCAGCCTCACTCCTTAAGCAGTTACCGCAGAAATTTTAATTCGCTTTTGTATTTCGTCTTCGGGCTTGAGACGCAGCAATAAATAGCCTTTCCCCTCAATATTCACGCTGGAAACACAGCTGGCCGGCAATCCAGTTGCCGTTGACAAAGCGCTCTTCCAGTTGCCGCAGACGTACGCTTTGCCGCCAACGTCTCGGTGCTTGTGCTTTGTCCGCTCCGCGTGGGAGCTGCGCCATTCCGTTGATCCCGTGTACTCCTCC
>JAVJGG010000024.1:2031028-2059245 GCA_035590195.1 Aviceda cuculoides | reverse complement strand
CTGCAGGGGAATCTCTGCTCCGGCGCCTGGAGCATCTCCCCCTCCTTCTGCTCTGACCTGGGGGGCTGCGGGGCTGGGGCTCTCACATCTTCTCACTCCTCTCTCCAGCTGCAGTTGCCCAGTTTTTTTCCCCCTCTTCTTAAATCTGTTCTCCCAGAGGTGCTGCCACCGCCACTGATGGGCTCAGCCTTGGCCATGCAAACTCAATACAACCCCATTAAAAGTTCAACTTGCTACCTAAGTACACATTGAACATGCGAATAAAATATCTGGGGCTTTTCTGTTATTAGTCTTCTCATGAGTGGATGAATATATTAAAGTTTCTAAGACTGAGATTCTGCGAGTAGTACAGCACACACAGACAGATCACCTGCACACATGTAAGTGATATTCCTTTATGGAAGTTTTTTGTAAGAACTGTAAAGACCTCCCTTGGTTAATGACATTGTTCAATCTTCTTACATTTCTTCATAGATTCAGGGTAGAAAAGTATTCCCTTCCCCCTTTGGTGCTTGTTGCTAGAGGCATCCTGATAATCAGACTAATCTTGGGACCAATTTTCAACTCCTAACAGCTCAGTAAACTAAAATGCTTAGGCAATTTATTCTCTGTATATTGTCAGCTAGGTAACACCTGATTTCTCATTCCATGACTGCATTTTATTGTTTTAAACTGAAATCCAGCATGTGTGTTTCCAACAGATTATCTCCATAATCACTTTCTTTTTGCTATGGAAATGATCTGAAAATTGTTCTTTGATATGAGAGAAGAGTTCACAAGGCCACACTGTACAAAAGCTCGAATCGTGCAATTATCATTTGTAAAGAGAAACTGTTATCAAAGTAACTGCAGGGGACACCTCCAGGACTCCTCTTAGAGTCAGGAAATTTGAAACATATATTTCTCTAACATGAATTTCACTCCAAACCCTTCTGAATAATTCATGAGAGCTGATTTAATGTCATAGTTAAGTCTGGCACTCAGGACAGAGAGCGGGGGGCTTCTGCCGCAGATGGCGGATTTCGCCGGTTCCGCTGGGGTAGGGGGACAGAGCTGGGCTCTCATCACTAGGAGGGGTTTGCTACCCAGGTGCCTTTGATTTGGGAAAGTCACCTCCCTGCGGCAGGCAGGTTTGCAGGGAAAGGCTGGGGTGCAGGTCCGTACCTTCCTCGCTTCTGTCTCAGGCTGCCTGCTAATGGCAATCAGAACCAGAGCCTCTACTTTTCTTAAGCAAATTACCCACACCGGCGGATAACAGATGTTATCTGGTCTTTAAAGGAAGAAGGCACCTTGAGACCAGAAGACGCCATTTTACTCTTCATTCACTAAATGAGAGGCGCTATAAATTGCTGGAAAATGGTAGTTTACAAAGCAGTAAAAGGAAGACCTGCAGTTTGGCATGTGATCAATACCGAAAGAGTGAGTCTGGTTTTAGCTATCAACTTACGGGTCTACAGGCAGGCAAACCAGCTGAAGGGATGCTCGCGGCTCGTACCTTTTAATTGTAAAAGTAAAGGGCTCAGAGGCTGCTGTGCCCTTCGGGGTCACTTCACCAGCACGACTGCTACTGCCGAATTCCCGCTCTCTCCCAACCTGCGATGAGTTGGAGAACTAAATCTATGAGGGCTCTGAGGCTCTGTGAGGGCTCCCCGGGCTCTGGGGGCTTCTTGAGCAGGGCTGACTTCCACGAACTCAGGATTTCATCCCACGGGCCTCTGGTATGTTACTGTGCTAAAACTATCCGGGACTCACACTCCCATTACGCAGTGTAGCCTGAAGACTAAATGCCATTTGGTGTTGCTGGATTTTTGGAAGAGGACATGGGGAGATGGAAAACAACCATCTTAAAGGACTTATCAGCACTTAAAGCACTTTTCTAATGCCAGGTGCTCCTTCTTTTTACAGACAGCAAAATTAACGCATATGTATTTTGACCAAGGTCAGAGAGTGGCAAAATACTCAGGTTTTATTAATCCCCAGAGGCCAAATTCCTCCCCTATATGAACAGGGTGCTGATGCACAGACCCATGCTGCCAAGGTGCTGAGCAGTGCTGAGTGTAATTGTGTTTGGTTTTCACAATACAACAAGGCTAGGATGCTGTCACTGATAACTCAGATGTAAAGCTGGTGAGTTGCAATACGAAACTACAACAGTTTTACCCTTGGCAATCTCATGTTGCTGAAATGCAACAGTTATGAATACTTGTTAATTATTCTTTGTATTATGCAAGATTTTATATTTAAATGGGCATCATAGGTGGTTCTTACCTATTCAAAAGCCAAAAGGTTGTCTTTAAGACACATGAGGAACTGGGGAAAACACAACTGTGACGTAAGAAGTAGGTCCTAACACATCTTGTTCTAAAGCCTCTATATTTTTCAAATTTTAATCATTGCCTAATGCTGTAGATGACACCTACTGGGCAAATGAAGGTCCGTCACATCCAGCATTCCACAGCCTTCTGAACACTTGGTTATTTCCTGAAATTGCTGACAAGAACAAATCCTCTTTAGTCTCTGCAGTAAGATTTTGTTGCACCCTTTACACAGGCAGGCAATTCATAACTGCGAAGAGGAAGGCCAGAAGTACAAACCCTCAACTCACTAGAACCTACCGGATAAAAAGTGGCTCTGTGTTTGCAGAGGAGGGGATGCCTGAACTGTCCTCCTGAGACTATTACTTTTACTGGAGTCTAAATAGTCCCTCTGTTATGTTGGCTTTGTATGGAAGCGGGAAGACCAGAGCATTAGGGAAAATACCACTTACTGTTTTTTACCACTGGTTAATTTTCTTCTGCTTTGCAGACAATTATAATGATAACTTCGTTACACCACCCCATTACCAGCGTTAAACAATGAAATAGCAGTGTGTTAAGAGTTCATCAAATACAAGCAATATTAATGGCATAGTTAGAAAGAAAACACTGAAAATTCTCCCTTTATGTTGGCTAATTATTCACATTGGGACTAATAATAGACTTTTAATCTATAAAAATGATATTAGGTATATTATCCAAGTTGCTGCTCTTACTGCTTTCTAGAGGAACTGATTTGAAGAGCAAATTTCTATCAACTCAAACAGCAAAAGCATGCAGCCCAAACATTAGGGGTACTCTTCTCAAAATTAGTCTATATTCTGTATTATGCAGTCACTGATATAACTCCACAGATGAAATTTCCAAGTATTTAGAGAAAAAAGCCCATAAGATTATTGCTCCAAATTTGAACTTGTAAGAAGAAAAAAACTTCCACACATTTTGCATGTGCAGCTACAGTGATTAACTACATATATTAGATATTTGCAAGCATAATTAGTTAGCTGTCTGCACAACTCAAATTACCCAGGAAACACTTTATCCTCCATGGTAATTGCAAACCTGATGTGCCACAACTGCCCACGCCTTTTTGTGTAAAACAAGACACTTAAATATATGGAAAAATAGTTTAGAAATTTTAGTATCTTAAAAATTGATTCCATCTTTATTAACTTAATAGGGAAACTTCTAACAAACTTGCATTCAAATAACAATGAAAAAAAAAAAAAAAAAAAGAAGCAAGCTGCACATTCAGGAGTGGTCCAGAATTTAGCTCTGCCCATGCAGAAAATAATGCCACATAGTAAGGTCTCCGGATCCCCAAAGAAATCACAGACTGGCACATAGTGTCATGATTTTTTTTAACATACCAGTTTTTGTCAGCTGCTCAAGTTTCATAAGGGAATTCACTTTGACCTATTGGTCTTTGAATGTTCATGTACAGATTCTCCCCCATGTGATGAGAATACATGGGGCAGTGTGCTCCTCCCAACATCTTTGGTATTTGGAAAGCCACAGAAACTTTACCCTGTCTTGAAAGTCTTCTTTGCAGGAGAAAGCCCCGAATATAAAGCTCCCGCCAGTTGAGGCGCAGAGACCTTTCCCTCAGGCAGCCATACTCCATTTTCCTTTCTGGGACCATTAAGGTAAGATCTCACCAGGCACTGTTCGGGAGTTGAAGATATTCGTGTAGAAATCTATCAGTAGTTCGGTGAAGAGATTCAGAGGTACCAGAGCACTCAGGGAGGCTGTTCCTTTCGAGGGCCAGCTCAAATTCAAACCAAAGACACAGGCCAGGCTGGACGCTGTCATTCTGTTGTATATGCTCTCCTGTGAAACCTGGAAAAACAAACACGGATATGCAGACAGGTGCCCCAGAGAGTGCGAGACAAGCCCCCCCCTGCATTGAGGATGAACGGTGACGGAGCAGACCCTGGCCTCAGGTACATCACTGCTTCTCCACAGCCTCGGGGCTGACTACGCAGCCTGGAGTTCTGGTGGGGCCACTGGGGTCCGAGTCCCTCACGTACAAGATAAGATGTCAGGAAGTCAAGCAAAAAGGCTGAATTGTTTCCTTCTGCTAGGAAAATTAATTGGTTTCAATCCTTCTATATGGAATCCATGGTTATCTCTGCTGAGGGGCATAAACAGACAGTGATCCCACCTGCTTCAGTACCGTCCTCTACAGAACAAACCTTGAGGATTTCTGAAGTTGCTTGCAAGGGCTTAGGAGGATTTTTTTTTTTCTCCCACTGATGCATCACTTCACTTCCAAGTATCCCCACATCCGCCCAATTCCACTGAAGCAATGGAGGTGAAAATGGGCTGTAGGTAAAATACACAGCACTGAAACCTGTTCTGCACCTGGATGATGTGTCCTACTCCCATCTGTGGATGCGAGCCCAGAACTGGGTAGCAGGAGTATTTTTTTTCTCTGTGTGAGTTTGTCAGGAAATTTGTGTGTGTTTTGCTCTCCTGCATTGCACGGCTCGTATCTAAAAGCCCAATATGGTCCGTGTGTCCTATCTGACAAGTTCTCTGTTATTGTAAAGAACTAGCAAGCTAAAGGTGCTCTTGATTCCTCCTGACCTAAGTAATTCATCCAGTTCTCAGGCTGATGGTTGCAGCAGTTCATCAGTAATCTGTCATGGGAAGATCATGCGGTCACAAACTGCGATGTACAGGTTACTCTCAAGCTGTCACCTCAGAACGGAACAAGGAATTATTGGGCAAAGTCTCCCATGTATTCTTCCTACTACAATTTCAAGTGGAATAGGAAAGCAAAAATTCTACTTCTCACTGTCTCTCCATTTCTGCCTTGCCATAAAGCCTACTGAAAAGGCAGCTGTGTAGTGCTATGAAGAGCCTAAGGGCACTAGAGGAAAATCTAAGAAACATTATGATCACGTGAACACTTCTCAGCATACGCACAAACTCCAGCTGCCCTCTGCCCGGTAACACAGTTCCATTCCCCTCTATCTCCTACAGCACAGTCCCACCCTCCTCAGTGTTTTACCCACCAAGGAGCCTATGTGCTGCCTGAGGGGATGCAATGTCCTTTAGACAGGCGTGCAGGGTGGAACTCTCTTCCCTGAGGGACATGAAGAAGCACTTACGTGCCCAAAAGCATAAAATTTTCTTCCTGACCATATTAATTTTTCCAATAATGGGTTCTATTTTTCCTTCCAATCTTTGCCTTAACAATTCTGGGACATGAGAGCTACAAAACTTCCGATACAAGTGTTAAAGGCTTCAATTGTTTTTAACGTCATGAAGCAGGGATGGATAAAGGAGGGTGATACTGGTGCCATAACCACCTTTTCAAAGGATTGACTTCACAACTTGAGAATAAGAAGTCATCAGATTAAATGGCAATGCCTGCTTCACGACCTTATGCAAAACCCACATCATTCTCTCTAGAGCATGAACCACATATAACCTGCTGACCTTCACATACCCCTCTCAATGCACTATTTAACTACACAGAAAAAACAACAAGCCCATCTTGTTCATTTAATCTGCTTCAGATGAGATCAGCTCAAAAAAAGAGTTCATTATACTACAGCAATGTAGGAAAATCTAAACTACTACCAAAATAACTGGCGAGGGAAAATGATTAGGACAACGATGAGTAAGTACCCTGTTAACAAGGAGGCACTCGATCTAGGTATTACCCTGAAGGTAGCTGGACAATGAAGCTGGCATGTGGATACTAATAAATATACAAGGTTAGGGACTGCATTCTGGCCCTTGAGTCCAGTGGCTCATACCGGCTGCATCTGCACTGTGTAGTGTTGTACATGTGAAACCCCTGTGGACCAAGGACAAATTATTTCTTGGTGTTTCTTTCAGTTGAAAGTCTCCAAAATAACGTGAGAGCTACAGCCTATCACATCGTGTTTTCTGTAGCACAAACCCAAAGATATGTGCCACGTATCCTAAGGCAGGTACCTTAAGTCTGTAGCGGGCAGGTACCCTGTGACGGCACAGAAGCACGCGGTATAGTGCTGGAGGACAGTGGAGGGTGGAAGGAGCCAAACCCGCTGCAGTCGTCTTCCCCTGGTTTTTGGGAGCGTTCCCTGACACGCTGCATCCCGCAAGTCATGCAGAGGTGCTGTCTCTAAGGGCTAGCGGAAACACACCCAGCTGTTGAAACACCCGAAGCCGCTGCCTTTGAAGGCCAACATTTCAGCTCAAAGCAGTAACACTGTGACTTGCTGGTAGAGCTAGATTTATTTTTTTTCTCTTTAGGCCAACTATTTCAAATAATGTTTCTAACTCCAAAATGAAACCATCTCTTCCCACCCACCACCACTCTGCGAGCATTTCAAGGAGACAATCAACGTTGAAATGATCAATGAAAATAGCCGTGACACAGCTTCTCCCGAGAGAGAAAATCCTTAAGATAAAATGAAGCAGAGATATCATCTGAGGCAGAGCTACACTAAGCCTTATCTGTGAGTCATCAATGAGGCTGACACTTAGGAATTCAAGGGAGACACAGCATGTTGCTTCACTCCAAAACGCACAGCAATCCCTTCCTCAGCAGATCCAAGAAAAAGTGTGCAAATTGATAATCTTTGCCAGCTCGCCAAGAGCTGTAAGCAAGGAAGCCTTGTCACACCAGTGGTAATGGCTTTATTCCTCCCCGAGGGGATCAGGCTTCACACCATCTCAACCCTCTCATACTCCAGTGCCAGATTTCTTTCTCGAATGACACGAATACATCCACTTCATCTACAACACCATCCCGAGCAGCCGATATTTTCTTCCAACACTGGACTATGTGAGGGCAGCATGCAGTCAGACAATTTCTTTATGGGCTACCCCTCTAAATAACTGCACCCCAAAGCTACCTTCTATTTAAGAAAAACAAATGACATCTTTAGCATTTGGGCTAAGCCCCTCGACTCCTTCTTTGATTCCCTCACAAAGTTAGCAACTGTCATCTGTTTCAACTGCAAACGCACTTGCTCTGTCAATTTGACAAGCTAATAAAAGACAATTCTCCAAGGACCTAGATCATAGCTTTGAAGGAATCATCTGAACATCACAGAAAAGTATTACAACAAAGAACTACACAGCTCCAGTTTGTTGGGTTTTTTCCCCCTTTCATTGGAACATGTATGGAAAAATCATTAAGTAATGAAAGAAAGTCCTCCAGAAAGATAAAACTTGTACGTTGCAAAACTCATTATTGGGAGTAAACACTGAAGATTTAGTGCCACATCAACAAATGCAAAATATACATCTTCACCATCCCAGAACAGACACCCAGCTCCCCCAGCAAAATTGTGACAATTTTTGGATTCCACATCCTTGCATCCCAGCACCCTCATGGATACTGCAGGAGTGAAACCAGACAGCCACTACACTACCTAATGAACTTAAACAGTGAAATACAGAGGGTAGAAACAGCCAATTACCATCACATTTGAAAAATATAAGGACATCACCACCTCTTTGGTTTCTCAGTCGCAGTGCTGAAAGGAACTCCACAAAACATTTTCAAAAGAAAATCACTAGATATTAGAACACCCCCACAAACTGACTGGAAATACAAGTTTGTAGCCCCCACTCTCAGCTACCTCGCAGACGTGCCAACTGCCTGTACCTGCTCCGTAAGGCTGTCATCTAATCCTTCCCGGGTACAGATCTGAAGCATAGTTCATGGGCCCTAAAACCTTGTCCATTTTTTCTAGTTGGTCCAAGTATGACTTTTTGAATTTGGCAGGTTTTTGCAATGGTTCTTTCAGCCAAGTCAGCCACCCTTCCCCTGTATCAGGCATGACTGCAGGGACAGAAATAAGCAGCAGAGAGGGAAAGTGTATAAGCATAGAGCGGGGGCTGTATCAGCTGGTACCAAAACCAAAGACATGGTTATAAAAACACAATCTAGATGATACTATACAAACTTTCCTGATTGCTTAGCCTTAGACTGTCATGGAAAACTACAATTTTACAGTTTTCTACTGAATGGTTTCTGGCTTCAGAACTGGGTAACCGTAGCCCTCAGAGTGCTTTGCCACGTAATTTGCAAGAAGACAGCTTTGAGCCCTTTAAGTTTGCGTGTGCATTCATAACCCCACTTCGCTGCAGTGCAACGCGGGCTCGTGCAAAACAAACGCTTGTTTGTGCACACTCCTCTCTTGTGAGATCAGCTGAGCAAGCACAGACGTTTTTTACAGACATAATTCAGGGACTGACTTGTGAAAACCAGCCTTCGTTTTCCCCCTTGCTCCCGGTCGCCCAATTCTGCCTAGGGAACTCGGTCCACTGCGTCTCCAAGAGAACTCTGCAAATCCCTCTCTAGCAGCCAGGTGCACTGCAAAGCGGAGATGGGCAGCTTATACCTTTCGCAGCACGCTGGGCTCATTACTGGCAAAATCACTAATCTAAGGTTAAAGGATTTGGGCCTATTTTTGAAATTCAAGTCTGTTACTTCTGTAGGAGTTGCACTGTTTTGCTGTAGCACCCTGGGACTAGAAGGAGCTGTTTTATTAAGTAAGGGGGTTGAGACTGCAGAGAAAAGGTTGGTTTTTTTTCTTTTCCTCCTTCCACAAGCCTGTATCAAACCTGGAGTGTTCAAAACCTGTATCTAGTGATTACAATTCATCCCACTTCATGAAATTACCACAAGTACCTCTTGCACTACTCGAGGCTGAGCTCACGGAAGAATTAAATTGCCTCTTACATGTAAGAAGGTTGATGCTTGCAGGTAAAAACTAGGATTATTTGTAGAGTGCTCTGTTAAAGTTTGAATTGTGGCAGCTTGTGCAGCACACCGATCTGCAATGAATAGAAATCTCTAGCTCCTAGATTGTTTCATATTCCCTTGACCTTTCCAAATGCAAATATTCCCCGAGACATTAAGGATGAAAAGCCATGGATCAGCAAAAATTGCAGACCTGAGCGCTAGTATCGACTTGACGCTGTGCTTTACATAACAAGGCACACTCAAAAATAACGCTATGTTCTGTTGCCCAATTACAGAAAACACTATGTAGTACTTTTGCACACCTCATTAACACCTCAAGTGCTCAGCTCTTAAGAAGTGCATTGAGATGGTGCATCTATTATTGGAACAAAGTCACTTACACGATTCATAACACTGAGGAGAGATATCAGTTGCTAAAATAATAGCAAATGACACGAGGATTTCCTTAATAGCATTAGAGTTCAGCTAAGCAACAGTAAACGAACATGTGGGTATTACAGGAACCTTGCAAGTGCTGTCTGAGTGAGGGTTGTATCAATGTGTTTCCTTTAATCTTGCTTTTCTCTAGAGATTTGATAGAAAAAGGGATTAAATGTACTTGTTTCTGAGATATGCTACTGCTAGAATATGACAAACATGATTGTAGCCCAAGAACAGTTATTGAGGGCTAATTCCTCCACTGGTGAAAATCAGCATCATTCCACATACACGATTGCTTTGGTGGGCTCTCAGGACTCCTGAAGGCTAGAACACTTCATTTAGGTGTCAGCTACACCATAATCCTCAATTTTAGCACCTGGGTTTGCAAAATGCCATCTGCAAAAAGCACTGCATTGGCTAAGGCAGAAGGAAGGGAAATTTACACTCCTATTACTGTCTTTTCCTGCACATAAACTGGCGACCAAAGGATATCACTAGCCTAACTGTAGAACTATTTGTAATGGCTGTTCCCCAAACCCTCAGACTGGTGGGGTTTCCAAAAATGGGTTAAAAAAAAATGAGCAAACCAAAAAGTAGGACGAAAGCCACATTATTTCATTTATCCTGAAGCATACCAAAAATCCTTGCAAAATGGCATGTTGGAATTTCCTCATTTAACACTGTAGTGAATTACAGAATGAAAGGGTATTTTAAACAGGAAAATGTTATTTTTAAGATTTAATATAAAATATTTTGCTGATTGTTGTTCTAAAGCTCATTGATATTTCTATCATTTTATAAAATGACACTATCTTATTTGGTGTTTTAGTTGCCCAAGATTTATACTTTGGAGAAAAAAGGTGATTTCACCTAATTTTTCTCCAGCACTGAAAATTACACAACCACTATTTTCAGGCTTCTTTTCACTCCAAAATAGGAAAAAACCAAAACCCTAAATCAATAAAAACATACATTTGTGAATGTGGAGTGGAAGGGACAGGACTTTTAAATATTCCAGTGTGGGCACAGTTCCACTTAAATTTACACTGTAGTTTTCAGCACATCTACAGAATTTCATGGTGAAGGGATGGCCAGGCCATTGTTCAGCTCTGACTCTCATTAGAACTGAAGGATTCTGCATCCTGAGTTCACTCCATCGGCAAGTACTGCACAACCACCTCACCACACTTCTAAATTATTCAGTTTTATTTTCTGTGGAGATGTTAAATGTTGCATTAACGAGAACAGATTTAGAAAGAAAAGACCGGTGCTATTTTGGCAATTTTGCCTATACTTACCATATGGAGAAAGCATATCAGATATTTCAGAACAACGTAATTGTGTTCAGGAAGTCCTTGAATGATTTGTTTACATCTGGTGACTCGTAAACTGCTCTCCACACCTGCAATATTGAAGTCAGTCTTAACTCCAAACCATCAAAATATTACCGACAAATAATACCTTATTTATATCTGCTGGAATTACTTTAGATACTCATCTGTAAAACAGACCACAAAATTCAGCTCTACGAACCTCCTCGACCACAGTAACAATCAGGGTTATCCCTTTGAATGTCTCTATCATATTTTCTATTATCCTGTATCTGGGTAAGACTAACTTCCAGAGTATTTTCTTGATTCAGGGAAATAGCCAAAATAATTTCTTTGTCATAGAGGACTTTCAAAGGTCTTGATTTGAATTCCATCATATCTCCACACACTGAATCCAGACGTCTGGTTTTTATGCTCTGATTTTATTCTTGCTGAGACATAGTCCTGCCCAAAATGCTCTTCTGGCACACTACTAACTTTAAAAACAATTCTGAGATTCCGCAGGAAACTATTCTGTCTTGGCAAAAATTTATGAGATGGCCACTTGGGTGGGCAAGAATTTTCTAGCGATGCACCTGAGCAGGTTCATTAACTCATTTCTACAGATGGGCAAAACCAGACCTGGACCCCAAACTCCTTGCATCATCTAGACAGTCTGGGTGAGAATTACACTAACACTGGATTATATTTCAAATACTGTACCAAGTGACTTTTTCTCTTTTTTTTTTTTGCTGGATTATTGTAATTATTTTAGTATTGGAAGTTTAACATCAATTTGGAGAAAGGTCTGATGATTACAGTCATGCCTGACCTAACCAGACGATTTGTGCTGCTGTTTTTTCTGCACTTGTTGCATTTCTCTCTCTCTTTCCCTGACGCAGCTAGAGGTGTGCATAAGTATGTGTCCACGCACAAAATTTCAGCATGTTAAATGTTCCCTCAAGCTCTGAATTAAATACATGAAGCTATACTGTGGTGAGCTGTGTTGACATTTTTCCTACTGCAAAGCTACCGGTTCCCATAAAACACAACAATCTGAGTCCCAGGAATTTTTTCGTCAGCCTTCTGCAGAGTAAATAATGGAGGAAGTGCAGCAATACTGGGTAAAGGAACTCTTGTTAGCAGTTTTTATGACCAAAGAAGAAGTTCTTTGACAATTATAAGCTTCAAGGTTTTATTAATTTTTCTAGTTAGTCACTCGGGTAATTTATTTCACAGCTCCCATCAATAACTCTTTAAAAAATGTTTCAGATGAGACACTGAAGAGAAAAGCTTCACTATCATTTCAAAGCACTGTCAAGCAGAGAGACCGTATTTCTGGGTCTGCAGGTTAAGAGATGTAATAGATACATCACACACTGCTCTGGTGTCTTCCAGAAGACAGAACGAGAATTTTCAAATCATCCCAAGACAGCTGCCTGTGATCACACCTCCTCAGAGCTCCCTTCTGCACTGTATTCACAGAGAATACAACTCTGCTGCAGGCCAGCCTGGCTCTCCAGCTTAAGATCTTTTAAAATCAGGATATCACCACAGCATCAAGAAAAGAAGTGGACATCACACTGCATAACAAGAAACCCCAAGGAGAAATTCTCTTAAACTCCACTTTTCAACATATTTTGTCAACATTTAAAACACCAGTAAACAAAAATAACATGGAAAGAACATTTCACGGGCGCTTTACCAAGCAAAACCTCCCAGTGTTCCTAGGACGATGCATTGCTCTCAGACTCTTTTCAGAGATGTTCACATTTTTCACTTAGCTCTAGCACGAAGTAACATCATGTCCACAGAGTCAGCACAAGATTAATTCAGCAAAAATTAACATTTATATATTCTTTTCCAAATTTCCCCTACTCTTTCCTCAGTCCAGAGGACAATCCTTACTCCCCCCATTTCTACAACCTATCTGTGAACAGGCCTGTTTTTCTCAGTGCTCTGAGATATTTAGTGTGTGGACAGATGAATCCTTGATTTGAAAGGTGGTGATTATACAGACTTGCAAATAGAAAACCAGGACAGGCCTTCAGAGGATTATGAACATGCCCTGATTAAGTTCTTAATGGAAAAGCATAAATAAAGTTAATGATATAAAACAGTATGTGTAGATGCTAGTGATGGGCGCAGTATAAGAATTTTACCTAGAATATGGTATATCTAGGTACAGTAAACTTGCTGCACTTCTACACCTTACAAACATGTAGCAACTGAGATTTATACCCCATCTGAATTATTTTCGTGCCCCACCCCAACAGCAACAGTCATTATAGTGATGATAACCCATACTTTGCAACAGCATCAGCCCATGGTTACCAGAGGTACGCTAACAGACTCTGCTGGAAACTGTACTCCATTTAGATATGATTTCCTCAAAAAGCAGGCTTTGGAAAAATGTGTGCTTGTGACTCGTGACTGGAAGTCCTGCGGGTTCCCTGCTAGCTTGACTATAGCCTGGACGGCAAAATACCAGTCTCCACAAGTACTACATACTAACTCCCAGATATTCAAGCCCCATGTATTAGGGGGTTGCCTTGTCAGCGTTATAACCTCCTAGTCCCCAACAAAGGCCACATAATTAAAGTTTTATAATTCACAGTTTCATGTGGTTCCAGATCCTTAGATAATCAATGTCTTCTCATGGCTTTAGATCTTCTTCCCCAGTATATTATCCCATGGGAACAGTTCCAATAAAAACAATCCTCTCCCCACAAAAAAAAAAAAAAAAAAAGAAAAAAAGGAAAGAAGCATACAAATGGCCAACTATATTTTGTTTCCACAATTCTGCCAATCCTGCTGCTACAACTAAAGCTGCTTTGACATAACTTGCATCACTGAGACTGACTCAGTGGTGTGCCATGATATAAGAATGGCGCCTTGACAGTGAGAAGTCTGATCCAATTCTTAATAATAAAGAGTATGATACACAGGTAAACCAGTAAACTTTGTAAAAATCAGAAAGTGTCTTGGTAACACTGACCATCTTGCTCTGGTACAGATTTATGAGGTTGCCCATTCGTGGCTGCAGTGAAGCACTAAAAATATATACCCGTGATTGCGTCATGGTTAGTAAACAGCAGTGATTGTGAATTAGCCAGGTCCAGTTCAACTTGCTGTATAAGTTTTTCTAAAACCTATTTATACTCACTAGTGATTCCAAGGATATGATCATAACACTCAAATGTTAGTAATGGCTGAGGGAGTTCCCTAAAGAAAGTCTTTAGGATAACAGCAGGAATATGGATATCATGATAATCATCAAAATTCACAGACTTGCCTAAAAGGAGAAAAAGAAGAAAAAAGGTGTTCAATCATATGATGTTTTACTTTTTTCTTTGAACTACTACTGAAAAACTGTTTCACACTACATTTTAAACACAAAACCTCTCAGCTTTCTGCTGCTGGTAACTCCTGGCATTTTCTTTTTGTATTTTTCATAGAGTTTTATTAATCTTGCTATAAGAGATTCTCCCTGTAAAGGCATTTCTTAAAATGACTTCATGGGAAAGTCGGTGACTTTCAAAACCACTTCACTACATTTCATAAATTATTAGGTAAAATTATATTTCTATGCCGTAACCATGAAAAACCACCAGAGGCAAAATGACACAAAGACGTTGTACTTCGTAACTAAAGTAATTCAAAGGGCATAGAGGCAATACAAACGTTTATGAAAAAAACAGACCATTTTTGACTCAAACCTTATCATTCATTAGCTGCTACAGATTTTGTAAGCTCTGGTCTGACATCAACTGATGACTCGCTATTCAGTAAGCATTAAGTGCCTGTTGCTGTCTTTCAGGTTTCCGTACTAGTGCTCTTATTATGTATTTTATGTTAGAAACGGTTTTATAATTAACTAATCATACGAAAGCTAGCATTTCTGTTTCACCAACAAACCCAAGATCAACAAAGCCCTCGCGCTATTACTGGTAACAGTATGGTGACAGCTTACCCTGATTGTAGAGTTTCTGAACATCTTTGATAGTCTGGATGCTGGCCGACCTTCTGAAGAGGCCCTCTACTTGTAGTCCTGAAAAAAAAGTTAATGCAGGTCTCATCTGTAAAAACTGTCACTCTCTTGTTTTTCTCTATAGGTTCAGTTGAAAACAGAACAGAGGGGGAAGGTTTGGGAACAAAGCCACTCGATACACTCATTTTTTGGAAGTAAAAGGCCTTGAGAACAGAATGTAGGATCAAATCATATTTCAGCATTGCCTACAGCACTTTCTTTAACATGTCTCATAGAAACACCACCACCTTTCCTTAAGTGTTTTAGAGTGTCTTCCCAACTACTGCTTTGCTTTAAATGTAGCTTTCAATTGCACCTAATGAGACAGCAGCAGGAGATTTAGATTTACCAGGCTGCTTATGTACCCACTCTCACCGAGCGCATCTGCAAACCCAGCCACAAACCACGCCCGTAAATCTGCTGTTCTCCTGTTAAATGCCTTAAACTTTTAGCAAGCTGCAGAGGGTATTTGCAAAGATTTCCTAAGCTGCCTCTTCTGTCAGTGGGTGAGACAGGATGCGTTAGGCTGGGGAATGTGTCACAGGCTCTTTGGATGGAAGAGCCTATTTCTTACCGTTGGAGGGATACTGGCCTCCCCAGTTTAAAGGTAGTTTGGGGCAGACCACTGCTCCTTCCACCTCTCTCTGGAAGTCAGTGGGACTTAACACTCCACCTGCCCACGGTATTTTGGAATACGCGATTCTAGTCTTGAGACGCTTTTGAAATATTTGTCATAAATCTCCCGAAGGGTACCTTCTCTAATTTGCTTTCATGTCTTGGACTAACTGAAATCTGACATCAGCTACAGAGGAAAAACTTCAATAAAATGCATCCAATCAAGGATCTAATTTGGACCACAGCTTTCAAGGTAAGTTAGTTATGTGAATTATTATGCAAAACAGGATGAGGACAAGAAGTGTTACTTTTCTTGAGATGTGTGCTACTTCTTGCTTTTAAGTTTGGTAAAATTATCACGTCTCTGTTTCCTTCTCGCCAGTTTGTGCTGTTCCTTCCACCCAGCAGGTAATGCAGTTTGACTCGCATGTAGTCTCCATTGGAGATTCCTCCTGGAAGTAGACTAATCTAAAAATATTAGCCTATGCTGGTCTGACAAAAAAGAAAATTGCTGATGTTTTGAGAAGGGTGGCAGACCACCCACTGACTTGGAGGAACTGCTGTACGTTTCTTTATGTGAATGTGGAAGATCAGATTGAGTTTTTAATTTTTTTTATGCTTACCTTTCAGCAGCTAAGTAGCCAGACTGAAACCAATATTTGTGTATTTCAACCAAACTACACATGCATCTATTTGCATGATCAAGAATCTCTATGCTGTTCTAGAAAAATTTTGAGTCAAACATTAACGAAAAATACTCAGTCATTCTTGTAAATTCACCCAGGTTGCATGTGTATTTTATACAGGAAAAATTAGTAAATTAATACTAATTCCTTAATGAACCTATTCCTTACAGAATAGCATTTAGTACTGTTCATATGAATTTAGTTCGATATACTAAAAGAATTCACAATGTACTACTGAAGTGAATTTTCATAGGCATGTTTCAGAGACTTTTGCAAAGAACCCCGAGCTCTATGTGAAAGCGGTTCACTGACTAGATTTAGAAGCTTAGCTGGAGCTCAGCTGAATACAGCTCCTAGTTACTTCCTAAGCATTTATGCTTTTGCCTGTTAAATTCCAGGTTGAATATTAAAACCTTAGCCCATGCACTCAGTTCTGGAAGGAGTATGACACTTAAAAATACAATATCTAAGGACATGTGTAGTTACTAAAGGAACCAAATGGACAATAATTATGATCTATTTGACCACCTGCTTTATTCCCGATCAGATCATGTTTCAGCTGAATAAAGTTACGGCAAATAACATCACTGTAGCAAAACCGTTCCATTATATTTATAGCGCAACCTGTCTAAAGACATGGTTTTCGAAGTGGCAGCTGTGAACGGCGCTCGTCAAGGCATTGCCCTCAGCAAACAAGAAACACAACAATTTCCTGAGAATTTGTAGAATTTTATGCTGGCTGTCAGTGGACTAGAGGTTTTCTGTAGAAACAAGCCTTTTGGAAAATGGACATCATAAATGCTTGCAATTCAGTTTGCAGAAATTGGTTTAATGGTTAATGCTTTAATCTGATGTGAATCTCACTGTATAAACTACAATGTAGTAAATATCAATTTTTAACATGTTTATGCCTTTATTGGCTAAGCTTTCAAGAGCCTAATTAAAGACATTAATCTGTAGCATAGACAGCAGCTGTACTTGTCTGGCCCTGTATCCCATCAACATTACTGTAATGGCACATAACACTAAGTTCTTGCTGGATATGTTTTTTGGAGGTCTGAGGGGGAAAAAGCAACTTTTATCCTCATCTGCAGGAATCTGGGATATGGGTGATATTGGTCCTTCTTCCAGAATTCATTTTCCAGGTCAGCTGAAACTGAATCAATATACAGCAATTTGTTTGATCACAGGTGGCAACAAGCCAACTACCATATCTCCAATCCTTTCTACAATTGTGGGCAACCTATCCAAATGACGTGACGCTAATTAAATGTAGGTTAGTGCAATTCTTAGGAAAAAAGAAAAAGCTATAATCTCCTTCTAAACTAAAAGAACCGCAACAACAAAATAGCCACCTCTTTTTTGCATAACATGCTCAGACCAGAAAATAATATATTATAGCGATTTTTAAATAAAACATGGGTCATAACTTCAGCCTACTGATAAACAGAAATATGAGTCAACAGCCATTACGCTATTGAAGGGGGAAAATGATGAGCCTGGGTACAGAGACAGTCATTTTACAATATATTTTTCTAACTTCTGTGATTCATATGAACTGAGCAGGGTACTTTGTTTAGAAGTCTGTAAGTCTATTAACTGCTCTCAGCGCTTTCTGTGTTTAGGCAGGGCGAGGGAAAGCTGCCTGAAAATAAGATTTGAATGATGGTGTTTCCCATGTCGCATAACCCGAACAGCATTAGCATGTGCCCCCAACTGGGGTCTCATAATAAAGGATGGGAAGGAGAAAAGAGACCTGAAGCCTTTCGTTGGTTATTCCACTGTGATGGATGAATACACAGCCTTAAACACAGTCGGGAAATACTTTCTCCAAACCTGTCTCTTCCTCTTCAGGCACTACAGGAAAAAAAAAAACCCAGTTCTTGGAGCTACCATAATTAAGCTAACACAAGGTACCCACACTAAAATAAGATTAATCAATTTGTCTTCCTTTTGCAGACAAAAATACATGCCAGACCCATGAGAGTTACAGGATAAGGAAACAAAATTGGCTGAAGACAGTCCTGGGCCTTGTAGCTCAAAGCATTAATTTCTGTCCTTTTAAAAAAATAATATTGAAGGAGCCTATTTAATTTCTGTTAGTAGTATTCTTCAATCAAATCCTGTTTACAGCGTGACTCATGTCAGCTGTCTCTTTAAAAAGAAATATTTTTGTTTTGGTGTACAAGTTGAACTATTTTGCCATTAACAGCAGGGGTAACGCAGCCCACAGAGAACAGCAACCCCGGAGCAGCAGTGCTTGCCGCAACACTGCTAGGGGTGACTGACACCAGTGCCCAGCCTGGGCTTCCCAGTCCCGATAAACACACAGCTGCGCGTCACTCACATATTCCATCAACGCTGCAGAGCCCCTGTTGAGATAACTCTGCCCTGCCCCGCACAAAAAAAAGACAGATAGATAGATAGATAGAGATCAGTGGGCTTTTGCTGCCCTGCACTAAACTCCCCAGACCGAAAAGAGCAAGATTTTATTTTAAATATTACGTGCTGTACAGAAAAAACATAGGGATGTGACTAGTGAAGGAGCCATCTGTATTCAATGAAAAGTGATTCTGCGATTGAGAACTTAACTGAGTAATTATTTAAATGTCAGTAATCATAAATGAAAACAGGCAGGCACTTCTTTCCACATTGAAATTAGATGGCTTTTACCACAGCAGACAAAATTTCACAGTGCAATGACACAACTGTGTCACACTCCGAATTAATAAACTGTTGCTAATAATACTTAACCTCCTTCTACCCCCCCAATCAGTTGTCCCAAAGGAAAGACACAAAAAATCAAAACTGGTAAAGATAAATTAAAGCAACACATGTTGTCACATTGCTGCAAACTTGTCAAATAAAGAGAGATGAGAAATTTACATTCTTTTTCTTTCAATCATCCGTGATTTGAGGGTTGCTGGCATCAAAAACCTTTGTTAATTTGTCTGCTTTCAGAAGAGAAATAGCGAAGAGTCAGCATCTGAATTCCTTCTGTCCCAAATTGAGTTTGGAAACATTTCTTTTGACTGGGGTCCTGCCAAGTCTCAGGAAGTGTCCATCCTGATTTGGAAGCGGTTTTCATTCTCATTAATACAACTGATTTAGACATCTTCTTGCAGATTACCTAATTCTAGTAAGATTCCTTTCTAAAAATTAGAACTCATTTATTTCTAATACAAGGACTGATGCATTTATAGCAAATTTTAATTGTCCACCTTCAATGTAACATCTTAAATGCCCAAAGTGGTGGCAATTGTGAATTTTTATGCTTAAGACAAATTCGGGATTTTTTTTTTTAAAGCTAGAGTACAGTGCAGTTTGAGGAGGAGATTGCACAGCCTTCCTTTCCCTTGTACTCTGCGATGAATACAGAGCAAGCGAGCGTGATGGCTGCAGTCTGTAAAGATGATTTGCACTGCAAGAAGGTGCCCAGCAGATCAAGGGCAGCGGGGAAGAGAAGGGACAGTTCCAGCCCTACTGAAAAGCTGAGCAGCAGAAGCGAGGATGTAAACTGTGCATCCTCCAGAGAAGCCAAAGTGTATTTGTGTCCTTGCAGTTTTGAACAGCAGAGTCTCTAGCCTTTGGATTTATGAATGAATATTCTCAGTTTACACTTGGCACCTCTGAACATAATTTATTTACAATGCCTGAGCACCAAACCCACAAACTGTGCTTATTACAAGGTTCATTTTTATTTGATGGCACACGAACCAGTCTTGGGATTTCTCATCTCCGTGAACCCTAGGTAAAAACATTCACATGAAAACAAAAGAGCCAAGAACTCAGAAATGTTTATATGGCCAATGTCAAGCTTTCGCAGTGTTGCATTTTTAAAAGATATTTGATTGATCACAAGATGTGGAGGCCAGGAGGCAAACTGCTAAGCTGCAGCAATCCAAACGTATTCAGAATGCATAACCATCCATCTTTACCCATTCTGACTATCACCACCAGGATGTATTTATTCACATTAAAAAATGGAACCAAAAGTTTCTCCATCAGCAAGATTTGTTGTGCTTCATGGAGGGGATGAGGAGGAAAGATTAATCGCTGTTTACCACTGCTTCTGCTATTGAACAGATAAAGGACAGCTTTAGTTGTCACTATCATCATACCATAGGACATTTATTACTTTATCATTAAACTTCTATATCATGGTTATTACCATTTCATTTTGAAGTCTTAGTCATCGCCCAGGACTCTCCTGTGGTACCACAAGACAACATCGAACAAAAACTTTGTGCTGCAAAGTACTTCCAGTCAACAAAAGAGATGAGGTAAGAGAGAAAGACTCGGCAACGGGGGCTACTGCGAGATAATTTTCCTACAGGGGACAGTTATCTTTCCTGCTTTATAATTCTGTAGTGCAATTCCTTCACCGTGAGTTTATTGTTCCATCACTTCTGAGCTGCTGCTGATCTCACACAGTCTCTTTAGTAATCGGTTCTCTATGCAATTTTTTTGTAGCTGTTTCCTTATATGGCCATTCTATAGAATGCAGATATTAATAGATTTGGGAAATTTTAGTAATAATCCCAGCAGGCTAGCTTTGGTTTTAAATTGTCTAAAACATGGAGAAGCATGTCATTTATACCTTTGGGGATACTCTCTAAAACATAAAATACATTAACAATAATAATCCTACCTATATATTTCAAATTGGTATTTTGCATAAGACCAATACAAATGACAGTATATTAATATTTGAGATAGGCCTAAGCAACATTACTGCCCTTTGTAACCTATCTGACATCTTCATGCAGGTCTGAACAGTGCAGTTCATACGCACCACAATGAATCACATAAAAATTCCCTTAAAAGCCATCAGCTGACCTCCAGATGTTGGGGGGTTTGCAAACAAAATATGGATTTTGCCATGCAGTTTTATTTTTAGCGTGTATCAGTTAGTACACTCAAACTGTGGGTCACAGTTTAAAAACTAAGAGAGCTTGGTGAATTGTACTACTAGTGACCTAAGCAAACACCAAAACCACCAGCCACACACCAGCTAGCTTTTAATTTATCACGATACCTTATATCCAGTCTGTAACCTGCTTTTCTGGAAAAAAAAAGTGAGTAAAGTGAAAAAAAAAAAAAAAAGTCAGTCAAAGACAGGAAAAGGAACTTCTGCTGTGATGCCTTACTAGAATTTAAAAGCAGAAGGGCATTTCTGAGCCCTAAAGCCTACGAGGGATAAAGCTGCCCGGGAGCTGGCGCGAGCAGCACCGGCAGCTTCGGCGCTGCGGGAGCATCCTCCGTGGCACGGCTTACTTACATCCCTGGTTACCAAAATAGCTGGGCAGAAGCGACAGCCCCCATTTACAGTCTCGCTTCAGCATAAAACAGGTCGCTGAGGACACGCGGGGACATATTAACCAGAGAAAGAAAATTACTACCCTGTGGCGTAAGTTGGGCGTCTTGGAGAAAAGGGCCCGTGAGCGAAGCGTCGAGATCATTACTGCCAAAGGAACGACACCAGGTAAGAAACACCTATAAATTGTTCTGACAAGAGAGTGAATATTTAATTAAGCAAGGTAATTTCTCATGGCGTGGTAGAGATAAGGTAGTATATACAAAAAAAAATCTTATTTAGTGGAAGTCAAGCCTTGCATTTATAAACTAGGCAGATGAACAGGTTGTGGTTTTGAGGCTGAGCATAGAAGAAAAATGTCCTCTGGTTTGCTGGTTACTATGAAGATCTAGTCACAAACATGCTGCGTTAAACCTGTCCTTCCTCTTTGGCCTGATTAAACCATCAGTTGGGTTCAGAATGATCCAATAACACTTGCCTTCTGAAATTAAGAGCACTTCTCTGGCTTGGTCCAGAAGATGAACTCTGAGGCTTAGTCTTAATAAGCTGATGATTTCTCAGATACTCAGAACTCATTTTAGGAAATCAATTCTTCCCTGTGAAGGTTAGCAGGAACTGAAATTAAACATTTTTAAAATTCAGTATCAAAAACATTTTTCACTCTAAAGTAGAGCTAGAATGAAAGTGGTGAAACAGATACTTTCTCTTCCTTTCTTGAAAAAATAACCTGAAAATTATTATGGAAATTCAGAAACTTAGTTTATTGTGTTTATTGTAATAGTGCCTGAGGCATCAGCCATAATAATCTCATTTATATAATATTTATCTCATTTAGATAATACAAGCAGTAGAGGAATCGCTGCTTACGGTAGATTCTTTAGTCTCTGTTAAGGTACTGGGTGACTTTCTAACTGGATCCAGTGAGAGTCACCTTGCTCAGAACAGCTATCTAAACACACAGTCCGATCGATATACGAGGAAGCACCCCACACTCACTGTCATAACGCTAATTTGGCTGTTGGGGATGAGGACATCCTCGCTGCTGTCAGAGCCCACTCAATAACTCCGTACAAGAAGGGGAGTTTTGGCTCATTTGTACAGATGAGGATGACTCCACGCTGGGAAGAACACTTCTGCAAACAGTGTCGTCTGAAACCGAGGCAGAAAATTTAAACATCGAGGAGGAAAAAAGTGACACGAAGCAATCCGTCAAAGGGATCGGAGTCATTCAGATGAAAAAGGCTGGGTGAATTTCAGAGACTGAAAGTCTCGTTGGCCTGGTGGCACACTACTGCAGGCTGGTGCCTAGTCTGAAGACCACCCCAGCTCCTGCATCAGACCTGCTCAAGAAACAAGAGCCTGAGCAGTACAGAACGGACTTAAGGATGTCAGAGGGTCTCTGGTGTTTCGAGAAATCTTAACCCTGTTGACAAAGCATGATTTTGCAGAAGCTTTTGTGATCTAAGTCAGCGTTTCGGAAACTGCTTTCAGGTATGTAGACGTGAAAATCTAGCAACGGGAAGAAAGAGCGGAAATCCTGCACCTAGGGTGAAAACCAAAACCCACTCTCTGCTAATTCTGTGAGGCTGGAAACGATGCCAAAATCAAATGGAATAGGGTAACGACAGTGAATTTTTGTCACTTCCGGAAGATGAACTGAAGCTTTCACTGTGCTCACGGCCGCGTCTGGAGTGCAAAGAACGCTGCCAGTCAGCCTCCCAGGGCTGTCAGCACAGGAACCGACACTCGCTGGAGCTGATGGCAGCACGGAGATATTCCAGATTTAGAGAAAGAGTTAAAATCGTAGCAGACAGCAGGTACAACAGATACCTGCGCACTTATAATCAAGTGCAAAAAAATGCATGTCTATCACCCCCTGCTTAACGGCCTTGGCATGGCAGGGACTTGGCTTTCAAGCGTCAGCTGGCTGAGAATGTCAGAAAACACTCTACCTGACAAGCCATCTCTCCTTAGAAATCTGGTCTGGGGACATCTCCTTATGATAGGGAATATGACAGCTCTGAGCAAACCTGGGCTTGGTTAGAAAATATTAACGTTGACAAAGCCCATGCCCTTCCTTCCTACGGGCACAGAAGCACAGAGAAATGGAAGAAAAATGAGATAGTCCAGCTAGCAAGTGCATGGGCCAGGCTACGTATCGGCGGCCGGCAGTACCAGGCCACTGACTTACGTAGACGCGCAGAGGACAAAGGCTTCGTTCAGAAGTATTGTCACATTTCCTCAGAGACTATCCTTTACTAACTGTGCTGATACTGCACTGAACAGATGAATTTTTAGCCAAAAAAAGATGAAGTTGGAGAAAACCCAAGGATGGTTACTGCTTTCAGAATAACAAACATTTCATCTAGGAGAAATTCTGCAATGGCAAAGTTGAGCCAACTCTTTCTTTTATCACAAAAACATGAGAGCTAAAACTTGCTATTTTTTCCCTGTACTGTGCACTTGGCATTGCTGCTTCAGAAAACTGTGGGTATCTGAGCTGGACTCAGCAATTGTTGAGAGGGAAGAATATGGGACTGGTGCAATAGCGATGAGACAAAACATCCAGAAAGGACAAAAGCAAGGTATGGAGGAGGTTTTGTGCCAGATCCGTGCAAGAATTACTAGTTACTGGTCACCAGCACAATACAATGATGGCCATAAACCTCCTATTTCTTTAAAATCTTTAAATAGGTCCAAGGAAGTGCCAGATATGCAAAGCCCTCCTCCCAAGCACAGCCAAAAGTTTAAATCAATTAACATTTTAGTGACTAAATTTTCCCTCAATTTCTAAATAATAACAGCTGTGAGAAGTAATGATGTTAGTGCACATTCATCCTCATTTTAGCTCTCTTGACTCCTGTGATTAGTGAGAAAGAGGTATTTGCCTATTAAGATAAGCTAAATATATGTAAGGATGATTGTTTCATAACAATTTAAAACATGAAAAAGTCTGGCTTTCATCTGCAGATGGGGCATGCAGTGATACACTACACAAGCTCTAATTATCCACTTACAATTATAATTACAGGGATTGTCTCAAGCTGCCAGTCACTTGCCTTCAACATTCTTAGTAGTGAACTATTTACATTCCCTGTATCCAGCCATAATATTTGATAGAAGCTACACCTGCAAAGTTTTCATCATTAGCACCAGTCTGGAAACAGCACATCCAAACAGCTTTATGGGCTTGAGCGAAACCCCGAATTTGGACCAAGAGGCTTTCGCTAAAGTCTATTAGGAACTCTTCACCTACTGCAGACCAGTAGATACCTTTAATAGCAGAACTGGCCCCTCTCCAGTACTTGGCCTTGGCTGCTGGAGGTATTTTGAAGATAAATCAGCAATTTCAAGAGGTGAGGAGCTACCTGTTCTGTATACAAGCATTCCTATAGATGCTGTGCTCTACTGCTTGCAAACTGTAAGCAGGTATCCACTCAGATACTCACTCTCCTATGCGTATCATTAATCAGCTTCACTCAAGGTATGAAACCCCCCCAAAAATAAAATGGGCAGTTATTTAACGTTCTTATTTACCATGGTGGAAGCTAAAATACGAAGGAGCATAGGCTAGCAATGAGGGCAAGACACTAAGTGTCTCGTCCGTCCTCATTTCAATCAGTATGATCTTGCACTGACTTAAATGAAGCCAGGATTTCTCTTGAGAAACTGCAATAAAGCTGAGAAGCAACTTTTTTCTTGCCCCCCCCCGCTTTGTCTTCACAAATATGAAGCCTGTTCAGTACAAGTTTTTTAAAAGTTTTAAATTTCTCACTTATGGTTCAAATAAACTCAAACTCAGACAAAACCCTAGTGGCAATAGTCAAAATGAACTGAGATCAATGATGGATAATACTATTTGAATACTGAAAGCAAAATTTACCTTGTTCAGAATGGCAGCTCAAGAATGCAAATTAAGAATATTGTGGGATATAGGTTTTGGGTGAGCCTGTCTACCGAAGAATATAATTTACTCAAAATTCATAATATTTGTGTGCTGTCAATATAAATAGCTCTTTAAATGAGGAAAATCTCAGATAAAACTCATCTAACAGCAATATAGAAATCTGAGTCTGGTGTTTGTCTTAAAAAAAAAATCATGCTGATCCTCAAAATTTGTTCAAACATTAACCAAACTTAATGGCATATTAAACGCCAGTGATGTTTCCTTTTTTTTTTTTTTTTTAAATAACTGAACCAAACACATTTTGGTTTTCTTCACTTGACACACCTATTAAAAATTCACACCCTTCTTTCAGGGATCTTAGGAATCATTCCCAGTTCTACCACTGTGTAACACTGTGCCAGTCACACAGCTGTGTTATGCATCTGGTCTTTGGTCCTTTATGTTGGTCAGGAATGCACTGGGGAGCCCAGTGGCACAGTCAGCAGTTCACAGTCTACCCTCTCTTTGCCCTGTACATGAAACAATACAGGGAACTCAGATTTAGATGCTCCTATTTTAAATATGGGTCTTTGTAAGCTGTATCTCTATATAATGTACCTATAGATATGAACTGCAGTCAAAGGGTCTGTAAATGCCAGTAAAAATATTTTGTGAAGGGAAGACTCTAGGCTTACTCCTGCGAAACAGATTTTTTCTATGAGTTTTTATGGCCACCGGTTCTGTAAAAGCAGAACTTCTCATTGATTTTTACTGGGAGTTCTACTTAAAACCAGCAATATGATATGGGCTGACGATGTGTATTTCAAGACAGCTTCTCCCATTTGCTATTCCCTAATCTAATCCTAAAGGGAAAAAGTTTTGGGTTTTTTTTCATAGTGGGACAATAATCTGATAGTAAGTATTCCCTATCCATCAAAGCTCTCAAGGCAGTGCCCAATTACCACTCAAGTTTTCAGGATTTAAACACATCCTGTGCAGCTGCAGACTTTGCTGAATCAGGCACTGAGCATTCTACAGTTTCATACTACTGTCCTTGTTCTGAAAGACATATCCCCTTTTGACACAAAACTCACCTTTTCTTTTTAGGTAGGATATAGTTTCCTTCACCACTGGAGGGATTAGTTCACCTTTATTTTTGTCCTTGATACTGTTAGGGAAAAAAAAAAAAAAAAAAAGTAACAGCCTTTAAATGGCATTTATAAACAAAGAGTCAGAACCAAGACAGAACAGTCTCAGCAAAAACTTGAGAGGTACCCGAGAGCATACATTAAATTCCAAAAATTAAGGAGCCTGCGCCTTGGTGTCTGCACCAAACACAAGAGTCCTCCACAACTAACAGGCACTGAACAAGCCATTGAAACAGGTGAACTTCTATTCAGAGACATTCCTAAACACTTTCTGCTCACTAGAAAAGCCGTATAACTGCGATGGCACCGAGTAATAAATAAGTGCTACCTACTGTCCTGAAGGGCAGCCAAGGCCAGAGCCGCAGAATGGCGGTCCAGACTAACTTTGCCCCCGCCTGAGACTGGTTTTGCTCCAGCTTTGTTGCCCTCCCTGGGCACGACCCAGCAGGGCCGTGTTTAACACGACGCAGCGACAGCAGCGGTGGTGGCTCTGACTGGGTTTGCTGGACACCGTTGGTGGAACAGGGTTTCCAGGCAGCTTAGAGGCAGGCAAGGAAGGAGTCTGCAGCAAATGCTTCTGAGTAAGTCCTGATCGAGGGATGCTGCAAGTTTAGGAGCCTTTTATCGTGCAGAGTTTTCTTTGTCATTTGTCTCTCTTTAAACCACAGTGTATATATAATTAAAAGGATATTGTACTATTTATTCTGAAAGGCAAAGTCATGCAGCAAGATTATTAACACTTTGAATGACTCCCATGAAATGAGATTTCTTTCTCTTTCATGAGTGAACAGTTGAGGCAAAAAAATCAAACGTTGCATTTTCTTGATCTAGAAAGCACAAAAAATTCTGCAATTATCTTCCTTATTTAAAAAAAAAAAAGTCTTTGGCCATTTAAAAAGTGTAACAAAAGAAATGGTCAGTATCTGCTGAGTATTCTGCTACATTTTTATAGTAATCAACAACAAAATAAAGGACCAATCTCAGATTTTGAAGCAGCCTTAATATATATTTATGTGTACAATTTCATATTTAAAAGGTGACCAGCTTTACTGACAAACTCTAAAGCACCAGCACAAAACAGCACAGAGATCTGTGACTGTACCATGAGAGGCTGCGAATGCTGCAGCTCATCTACAGAAAACACAAGATGTTTATACAACATGTAAACGTACCCTTAACCTAGTGCTACTAGCTGGGGTTGTACCTATGTGGTGGAGTTGACCCTGGCTGGAAACGAGGTGCCCCCCAAAGCTGCTCTATCACTCCCCCTCCTCAGCTGGACAGCAAAGAAAATATAACAAAAGCCTCGTGGGTCAAGATAAGGACAGGGAGAGATCACTGAGCCATTACTCTCACAGGCAAAACAGATGTGACTTGGGGAAAATTAATTTAATTTATTACCAATCCAATCAGAGTAGTATAGTAAGAAAAATAAAACCAAATCTTAAAAAAATCTTCCTCCAACCCCTCCCTTCTCCCTGGGCTCAACTTCACTCCTGATTTTCTCTACCTCTTCCTCCTCGCCAGCAGCAAAGAGGGACAGGGAATGGGGGTTACGGTCAGTTCATCACACGTTATTTCTGCCGCTCCTTCCTCCTCAGGGCAGGACTCCTCACACTCTTCCCCTGCTCCAGCGTGGGGTCCCTCCCACGGGAGACAGTCCTCCACGAACTGCTCCGGTGTGGGTCCTTCCCACGGGCTGCAGGTGGAGATCTGCTCCCCCGGGGACCTCCCTGGGCTGGGGGGGGACAGCCTGCCTCACCGTGGTCTTC
>JAVJGG010000024.1:2001392-2030784 GCA_035590195.1 Aviceda cuculoides | reverse complement strand
CCACGGGCTGCAGGGGAATCTCTGCTCCGGCGCCTGGAGCATCTCCCCCTCCTTCTGCACTGACCTGGGGGGCTGCAAGGCTGGTTCTCTCACATCTTCTCACTCCTCTCTCCAGCTGCAGTTTCTGTCTTTTTCCTTTTTAAAAATGTTATCCCAGAGGTGTTACCACTATCACTGATGGGCTCGGCCTTGGCCAGCAGCAGGTCCGACTTAGAGCCGGCTGGCGTTGGCTCTGTCGGACATGGGGGAAGCTTCCAGCAGCTTCTCACAGCAGCCACCCCTGTAACCCCACCACTACCAAAGCTTGGCTATGCAAACCCAATACAACCTGCAGAGGAGACTGACTCTTAGAGTCTTTTTCTTTTCCTAGCGTTATTTCTTCTCTAAGGTGGCTTGCTTATTACTTTATTAACATAAAACAATTGATAATAACTGTAGTGTATTTGATACAACTTCTGTAACATTGTTGCACGGAAGCAGCAATCCACTATTATATTTTGTGTTTACACTGCACATAAAAACTACTTTAAAATAAATGTTGCAGCAACATAAGGCAGCATGGAAGGTAGGGAAATTGTCTAATCCCCCCTCCTCCTCATATATGTTTTCCCTATGCCTACGAAGGGAGTTAGAAGAAGATATGTAGACTGGTTAATTTTGGATCTGCAAGCTTAGGAGACTGGTCACCCCCAGCTTCACCTATGTGGGCGGTGGGGGGGTTCCTCTAACGGGAAGACTCAGAGCAGGATCACGACTTAAGCAGTGAATCACCCTGTGGTTTTGCCTCTCTTACTCATAACCTCACAGGAGAACGTACTTCACACTATTCGGTTACGCAGCCATCAAACATTTTGATCTCATTCATCACTCCACGGACACAATGCTGAGCCACCAGTGCCATTACTTCCAGTTACAGTTTCATTGCCCACCCAGTGCTACTTTTTCTCTTTCCTATTTTCACTATCTAGTCTCTTCCCAGGCACTAATGTCTGTGTGTCTGTATGTTACCCAGATTCTCCTAGACCGTATTTTTTTTTCCCTCTACTGCACATATTTTGTGCGTTACTTCCCCTAGTGCCATATAAAACAACACAATTTGTTATGTGATTGAAATAAACTTGTAAATCCAGCTCCTAGAGCTCATTCTACTATTTCAAATGCCTAGACTAACCTGCTGTTTGAAAGGAAATAAGTTGTTGCCTTAGCTGCAAAACTAATGAAGTTGATCTGCTATGGATTTGTATCCTATGTCCTACCTCTTTCCTCATCATAGTAATACAAGATCATTTCCTTATACCATCTATAACCTCACTTCCCTGACCGGTATTTTCAGTTCCTCCCCTAACCTCTTTATCTCATATTTCCTCATAAGGCAAGGAGTACCTCATAACTAATCACAATCTAAACACCAACTGGTGCACCAGCAGACCAAAGACAACAGAACACTGAACTCCTGCTACAGTTGCTTTCCTTCCAGCCAATGATTTTTAAGAGCTTGTAGTATCTGCGAGACCTCCACTCCTCTGTCAAATTCGGTTGACGCAAGTCCATAGCTCTTCTGTGAACCTCACTAAAAATCAATCCATTGAACAAATTTTTCCTGCTTTTCCAACAAAGTATCCATACCAGAATCTAAAGTGTATAAAATCCAATACTGCTCTATGTGTGCATTAATACTACTTTGTGGATACTGCTGTATCTACATCTAATAGGAATCGTTCGGGAAAGGGAAATTTTCCTTGATGTAAACAGACGTAGGAATTTTGACAAAAAATACAGCCAAGTTTCACAAAACCATGTTTACAACACTATAAATTTAGACATTTGACCAAATAAATTCTACAATGTATGTAATGGACTTGCAGAAAGAAAAAGACTAACAGCGAGGAATGAGTTTAATTCAGATAATCCTAAAGTATGATCTTTTAGACGTTAGTAATTCTCACCATTTGCTGCTGCTTGCAGGTATGATCTTTAGATAAAATGATGCAACTTCTTGTCCTTACATACTGGCAAGGGACCATTAATTTCAATATGAAACAGTATTGGACTTGCTGACGTAATCATTCTCTGCGGTATCATAACAACAAGATAATGGCCAGAAGAAAGATTTATGACCTGACTTGCAAGACCAAGTCCAACCTCAATCTTCCCCATTATCACAGACATCTTACGAGAACTAAACCAGGGGCCTTAAGCGCTTCACAAAAAAAAAAAAAAACCCTCACTGGTTAGAGGCGGCCATGGCTTGAAATGCCACCAGGACCAAGTTTATGACCCAGTCCTCAGAGCCGCGTCCTCTTCGTACCCGCGGCGACAGTCAAGCGCCTCCGCAAAACCTCCCTCTTCGCAGCACAACCCCCTCGCCCTCCTCCGGGTACGTGTCCCGCCACTCCTAGTCCCTCCTGCTCCTTCCAGCTCCAGCAGTCTCCAGCAGGTCGGCGCAGGCCGCGGAGCACGAACCTCGGGGCTAGCGCTGACACCCAGGCGGGAGTCACTCGGGGACCAGCTCCGAGACCTGGGTAGCTCTCCCCTTCCACCTCGACCCCGGAGAGGGAAAAATTAACAAGTAACTCTGCTTCGGCGCCGGGAGCTCTCACACCGGCCCCTGCAAAAGCTGGCCACAGCGAAGGGAACAGAGCCACGGGAACCCCCTACCCTGCTCTGAAAGGCAGCTTCGGCCTCTGAATTATTTTCTCTCGCAGCAGATGCCGACAACCCTGCCGCAACGACACAGGACAAAACGGGCAGGGACTGCGCAGCCCCGTTAATAAATTAGCCTTGCTAATAAGCCACACGAGGAAGGAAGTTCTAGGTGTTGTTTGCACAGCACACAAAGTTGAAATCCCCAGTGAAATGATATCCCCCGGTAAGGGACTAAGCAAGAAAAGGGACTGGGAGATGAGGTCAGTACCAGTGTCAGTGTTTGGGATACCAGTGAGGAAAAGCCTGCAGCAAGTCAAGGTAAGGGAAAAAAACCCCACATTTATTTTAGCCTTTCTAATAAGGGAGTTACAACACACTCCTTGTGTGTCAAATAATTTTGTTTCATGTATTCAGATCAGTACCCTAAACATTTAGGGCAAGTTTTATTAAAATTAGTCGAAAGCCTAATTCACTTAAATGGGAACATCATCAAGACTTTAATTTGCTTGGAAGCTGTTACATCTTTATTATTGACAATTTAAGCTCATGGAACCCATTCTCAGTCTCTCTGAAGTTGCAATGATTGTTTTTGCTTTCTTACAGCTGCTCACTCCAGAGGCACCAAATAGCAACCCAGCAGCTTTTTATAAATGTTTTCTAATTATTATTGTTACCCATAAATGTGTTTCCCATTTCAGTGTATAAATAGCAAACTGATTATTTACAGCACTTGCTCCTGCTGAGCACTAGTGTATCTGTCAGAGAGGTGAGACAAATAACTGCGCTATAATTTGTAGTAATAAAACCCACACATAATTTTTCTTTTTCTAGGAAAAAAGATACAATTTCTGTGCTTCCACCATTTTCTACAGGATTCCTATTTCCCTTGAAGGAAAGGTGCCATTCCCAGTACAATGAAAGAGGTCCTCAAAACAAAAGGTATTTTAAAATAGAGTAGGATATTCACTGAAACTCACATGCAAAGGACTGTTCTGTTTTTGCAACACTGGGGAAAGGTGGGATGCTTATTTTCATAGCATTTCACAATGTGGGACATAGCATTCAGTTTACTGGACCTAAGGTGACAGAAAATAATAGGGACATTACTTCAGCTAACGTAAATCAGACCAGCTCAGAGGTCAATGAAATTACACCTCTATCCTCTCTTTGTGGATCCTGTCAAGTAATCTGCATTTTTCTTGCCTTGTTCGGGACGGCGTGAGGAGCAGCTGTGCTTTATGATGGACAAGGCAAACTGACATTGGAGATCAGGTACGACTACAGGCAATTTGAAATGAGAGATCTCTTACTCTTTCTGCTTAAGAGACAAGCATAACAGAGCATTTCAGTGCAGAGTATAGTTTTCTGTAACTGATTCACAGATCTGAATTGTATTGCAGCAACATGTCAGATTCAAGAGCGATCTATTCTGGTAAACACAGTAGCCAGGGAGAATGAGTACTCCTCACTATAGGATATATGATTAGTTACTGCAACACATTATATATCCAATGACTCATTTCTAGACAGTGGACAGTTATCACAAAGGACCTTTACACATTGTTTTGAAGTGTCATTAAGTATTCTTGGCTGATAATCTTTCTCTCTCTTTGCTTTTCCTCTCCTTTTCATTTTTTCCCTGCTGAGACATGCTGAGATTTGGTTTAGAATGCATTCTTCCTCCCTGGTCACGCATGCACAGCATGCACAAGGGGAAAGATTATGACCAAAAGGAAAACACCCTGAAATGTTTATGATAACAATTCAACAAGCAAAAGCTGTACAGTTGTGGCAATTTTGTGCATTTTCTCTGCCTCCTCTCCCCATCCATTGCAATAGATAGAAAAACAACACATTTCCTGTTTTCCCACAAAAGATATTTAATTTTAGATTTTAAAAACCAGTTGGAGAAAACAGAACAATGTCAATAGCTAGTCAAGGTCAACTCTGTGCTGGAGCTCAGCTGTAGCCTTCCTTGATTGCAGAGGCAATCGGGTGCAGCACCAGGGGTTTATGGGAGCTTGCTGAACATACAGCAGAGGGCAATGATGCCGCTTGGCCCATACAGCCAATTATTGATTCCTTTAAAGTGTTGCAAATTTAGGAAGCTTCATTCATGCATTTTAACTGTATTTATCTGACCAACATAAGCAGAGAGTCCCCCAATTTTTTCCTTGCCTTTTTAAACATAAAATCTTTACTAATGGCTTTTAGAATAAAAATCCTATTTTTCACCCTGACATGCAATGCAAAGTAGCGAGGATATATTCCAAATAGCTAATTGCTGCTGCTCTACATTTTGCGTGTGAAGGTAGCATCGCTGAAAGAACAGAAACATAGTCTTGCTATACCAACATAATACATGAACGTTCTTTGAAGTGTCTGGATTTATAAAACCGATAGCTACTGTTGAGTAAGAGAAAGTAATTTTCATAGCACTGTAGTACTCTCCTCTGCAAGTCCCCCATCACTACAAGCTGGGACATTTTTCCCGAGCAGTACCACTGTACGCTTGCCCTGTTCGAACGCTGCTCCCTCTATCGGAGGTGACATGAGGCTTGATACGCCTTTCCACTGGCTCATTACAGTTGCTATTCTCCTCACTCTATCTGCACATAAGAAGAGTGAATTAGCAAGTTGGAGAAGGACATAACAAACACTAAACGTGCACACTATCCCGCCCACTCTGCGCTGCACATTCTTAAGTACCTGTCAAATCTGAGCATGGAATCCCATTACATTATAACTGAAAAAATAAGTGTGGACAAAACCGTTCTGTCTGATATCCCCATGAAGATGAACATTAGTTTCAGTTGTGTTATTTTATATTTTAAAGAAAATCCCATAGTTTTTAATATGAGCTCAAACCTTTAAAGGTGCAATTGGGCAACCAGGCAGTCCAGGCTGGGGATCAGAAATGCTATGGAAGGAGTGTCATTCGGCAAACTAGGCAAGTCTGCTCTACACGTGTAGGTACAAAGAATTAAAGAGGGAGACAGCCAGTCTTTTTGGTCCCCCACACTTTATTCTAAAGACATCCCGTAAGCCACCTTTGGATGATTTAACTGCCTTGACTAAGCTCACTTATTGTTTGAATTAGCGTAGTTTCAGTGGAAACTTCAGGACATCTTGGTACCAGATTCAAGTTCTAGCTGCAAAGACTGAACTATTGAGTCCTCACAGGAGCTCACAGTGAAGAAGTTTTTTTACTTCACATCTCTGCCTAACAAAGTATACACTTAAATTCCAGACAATTAAATGTAAATAAAGCTGGATGGACACTTAAGATGAAGTCAGCTTGGTGTGTGTTTGGTTTTTCCTCCCCAGAAAGAATTTAGGGTGACAGTGAGTGGTTAAAGAGGTCGAATGCAGCCATTTTAAATTCAGATTTTGGATACTAAGTGGATGGGGCGTAGCATAAGAAAGAAAAGTTTTGAACTAACCTGATAGTAAGCCCTTCAGCTCACTCATAAATTAAACCCAATTCAGTATAGATTACATTTCAAAGAATTATACTCCCAGCTCTCACAGACCTTCCATGATTTTTAAATGCCCGGTTGCCTTATATCATTTTGAAAATCCAACTCCACAAGGTTAAAAATGTCTTTGTGAGTTAACAGATTCCTCCAAGATGAGGCACTGGTCCCAGACGGTCATTTATCAGTGTCTAGATAGAAACTTCTTTCAGCTTCATTTTGCTGTCCTAACAAAACAGGTTTCCCCCCCTGCCTGTTGAGCAAAAGTGAGATATTTTGAGCCAATGCTTAAGTCATTTTTTGCTCATCTAGTTTTCAATTATAGCTCTGGAAAGTAAATGTATTAACCAATATAAACGGAGAAAAAAGTTAAATGAGGTAGCGTTACTAGAGATAGCATTGCCCACTGCTTTTAGGGAGGCACATTCAAAAGGGTATGGCTTTACCACCTTCCACAGTTAGAAGTCATTGGGATACCATTATCAAACATCTTCTCAAAATTAGGCCACCTATGAGGCCTTTGGATAAATCCCATTCCCCAACCTTTTACTGACTGAATAAAAATAATCATCCCAGAATTACTGAATCTGATGAAACCTCAGGCCTATGGGCTTTATCATTTCTTTTCTTAAACTAAAGAAAAAGACTCCACAGAGAAGCAGTCCTTTAACAACGGCAGCTTTCTCAGCAGCATCCCTGACATTACAATTTTTACTAACTGTAATGCAATACAAAGCACACATTCCCATAAGCCTATACAAAATAAAATCAGGGTCTCCCGGTAGGTCTCTTCAGAAGAATGGAAGAGCCTCACCCAGGAGGAGACTGCCTCTGCTAGACAGGTGGGAGGTCATTGCCATTTTGCCATTACAGTCTATAGAGCTCATAAAAGGAGAGGGAATTAGCAAAAGCAATTCATTCATCAACATGACAGTTGATACTTTTTTTTGGTTCAGATTTTAGGCAGTCTCCACACATATAATTCCCTCTCCTCTGTTAACTTCACCTTTCTCCACAAACGCAGTCTAAATTAAGTCCTTTATGTCTCATTTAGAAGTCATAGGAGATTTGTTTATTTGTGATTTTTATGTGGTGATGCAGCACCATCTCTTCTGCAAGAGGGAATTCGGACAAGGGCGGGCAAACAGAAGGAACAATTATCCACATGTACATCCATCTCGGACACCCGAGCGCTGCGAGCTGCACCCACACACGGAGGCTGTTTGTCCGTCGGCGCCTCCATCGCCAGCGCTGGAACAATTTGGGTCAAAAATGACAGTAATGCCTCGCTCGGTGTTTCTCCACCCACAGACCTTCCACAGAAAAGCTCTTTATAAGTAGCCACTCTTTTTATACCTGGGAAAGCTAGGAATGCAGCAAGGATGTGGTTTGCTGACGGTAGCGCAGCTGGAAAGCGGTGGAGCCAGGAAGGGCAGCCACCACACCCTCACCGCGGGCAGCCCAGCGAAGGACACTCTTTACTGCTCAGGCACAGTCAGAGAAATAAAATATGACTGGCGGATGGTAAGAGTGGCATGCAACATGCTGTCTGATCACAAAAGCCTGCGAGAAGTTCAACAGAGCTGCTTGAGCAGCCAAGCTGAGCTGGAGGCAAGAGACAGAGTGTGCCCTGATGCCTGCAAACAGCCCCGGCTTTACTACTGAAGTGGCGACATAAAACATTGTCCTTCTTAATGACCCAGTGGATCCCACCTAAAAGATATTCTCTGAATTAGGGAAGTGAGTTAGCCATGTTTCAAGTGTTAGGGTGAACTCTAAAGAGGTATCATAAAAGTTAATGTCATAGTAGCTCTTACACGATAGATATTGATTGTACTAATTTCAGGCCTTCCAGAGAGGACTAATGCTTAACATTTAACCAGGGAAAAATTATATTTTATATCTCATTTACAGCTGAATCATTAGAACCAGGAAAGCAGACTTAGGGTAGGAGGAGATTCGACAAATGTCCATGTATCAGACAGCCTAAATTGCCTTTGCTGAATGTGAACGATATTCTTCAGCTATTTTTGAGAAGGGTGCCATAGAAAGATGACAGAAATGACTGTGGGTAGGAAGCTAGAAGGTTTTGTGGGGGTTTTTTTGTTGTTTTTTACCAAAATTGAATCTTGCAAGTACTATTGCCATCCCATTCCTCGTGTAAAGTAAATCATTTTTTATACCACATACAGTGCTGTAATAATCTATGTAAACAGCTGTCAGGGCATTTCTGGAAGAGAGTGATTTTATTCATTTTATAAAACTCTGATCAGAACAATATGTGAGCAACAAAACAACAATATATAAAGGCTCAAGCATCCATTTTAGCTTTATGCAGCCATTTTGGAGCCTGAAGCTTTGTTATCCACCTTTTAAATATCTCCAAAACACTTTGATACTGCCAGCATCCACCAGCAACAGATTAGCTCGGGGCTCTGTCGTATGTGGGCAAATTTCTGCCCACTGGGAGAAAAATTGTGCAGCCATGCTAACAGTAACTACCACAAAGATATTGTAAACATGACGACCAGGCAGGTCACTGGGACAGAGAGACCTAGCCTCATAGTTTCATGGCTTTCAAAGAGAATGAGAAACTAAACATATAGTAAAAAAAATATTTGCAGATGTTTTGTCCGGTGAATCTGCACATTACAAAAGGTTGCAGGGTATAGACGTCTCGTATTTTAGAAATCTCATGGCTTACTATTGTAGGCTGACTCCAAATTGCTGGGTAGGTAGAGGTGGCCGTGGTGGAGGAACCTTAACCACAGGTGGCAGTTTTCCCTTCTGTTTCCCCCGAAGATTTTCATCATGCCTGCAAAAATCAAGAAATCATTGAATTTCTGTGCACCACAGCTGACAAACTATATATATGAACAGCTACCAGTATTGCTCATGATGCTGATCTCCTGACAATAGTGTACATGCTGCAGGTCTTACAGAGCTTGCATTTAATTTAAGCATTAGGGAAATTTTTAAGTAGTATTTGTGGTAGAATCCTTAAGCAAGACATAGAAGAGCTCTTTTCCTTCAGCCAGTGGAGCATAGTAATAAATGTGTCCAAAAAAATAGGAACACACTATAATTTAACAGCAAAATTCAAACCTATTTGCTACTCAAAATATAACTCCCCTTTCTTTGGCAGCCATACAATCCAATTTATAACCTTAGAGCTATAAGGTATTTTCTGTTATTCCACATTTACACAAAAGGTGTGTAAAAACCCACCAGGCATCAATAACAGTCATAATCAAAGCTTCCAGTTACTTTCATTCAGTAGTGACATAAAATCACTTCCTGTCAGTACATCAAAGCATTTCCATGTAAAGCGCTGTGTCGAAAAGACTGTTATTGATACTAATACTGGCACTTGACAATTCCAGCCCTATCCATTTCTTTTTCTTTTCCTCTGCCACCCCCTCTCCTATACTCCTCCCTAACACGCATACACACATGATATTAAAAGTAATGGATCCGCTAACAATAGATGTATCCATAAAGTTTAAAATCAATCAACGCTCTGCTGACTGGGAATGCTCTTACCAAAAGGAAGTCACTTAACCTGTTACAATATACAAGCAAAGAGGTCAGGATTACATTTTTTCCCATGAACATTACGTGATACTCATAAGCAGTAACGACACATGGACTGGTTTTGCTAACCCTCACACAGAAGCTGCAGCTATACTAAGAAAATGCTCCACAACTGAGATGGAGATGTTCCAAATTTGTAGAAAGCTATATAATGTTCTCTTCTCTAAACACCTGATACACTTCAGCACATCTTTGATGGCAATGCAGCTCTCAGAATTAAATCCAACCAAGCACAAATTGGTAAATTAGACTTCTAATCATTGAAGAAATAGGATTAGTTTCTGCTTGGAATACAGTGAATAGGATACAACTCTACCTGAGAAAAGGTGAGACAACATTTTTTAAACTTGCCACGTACCGGATGACTTCTTGAGGGATGTTTAGCTGGTCATATTTGAGATGCTCTCTCAGGTCACTTAAATAATTCAAGTAGGTGATTTTTTTCCCAAACTTATGGCTAAAAAAAAAAAAAAAGAAAATCACAAAGAAGTATAAAAATCAGCATGGGAGGAACATTTACGAAGGGTTTAGTTTCTATTACAAAAATGTAAGTGCTGATGCAACTCAAAATTAGACTGTAATTGAAGCAGCAGGAGACATAAGATGTATTTCATTTCATATGATCAAACATATACAGTGCATGCCTGAGAGTCTGATTTGAATAAAAATAACTGACTACCATCTGAATGTTTTGTGATTTGCATAGATATGAAAAACACTGCTTTAAAAACCACTGAAAAACAGGTTTCACACAGCATTAGAAAGCTCACTAAAAGAACTATTAACTTTGGAGAAAATGCTCCACAGCCAACAGAACAACATGTTTGTGTGATTTAGGTATTCCCCCCTGCCAAAAGACAAAATAACAGGGCTGTAGACACAAACTATAAAGTAATAAGCAACAGGCAAGATTTTCAAAGCATGGATAGTGTATAACCTTGAAGTGTTGGGCCATCAGCTTTATCTATTTTGCAAAGGGTTGGATAGCTTCTAGGAAGTGTCCTGAACAATAAGGTTTTAATACGAGTTGTACAAAACAGATTTCCAAATTTGAAGCATCAAGTATCACTAGTTAGGACTTGAGTTTCAGCCAGAATATACTACTTACAGGCCGAAACAAAGTTCAGTGACACATTTATACACATGGCCTGAAATAATTTCATATTTTTCCATAACACAAATGTAATGAAGTGTCAAGCAAAATAACAGATGTTTATGATAAAAAGTGTACTTTGCTGCAACTTACCTTGATAATAAAATTGGAGAAAAATTCTCTTGCATTAATGAATTTATCCCTGCATTGTCAAATACACGTACACACACTCCCTCTAGTGGGAGACAGTACAAATATGTCACTTCAGCATTTTAGAAGCTTTTAATTGAAATGAGCTAAATTTTGCTAACAGGCAAGCGATTTTGGGACGCTGACAGATATCAGGCTGTGCATGTACAACTTCAGAGCTCTTCAGTGTGTCTTTTATCCAAAACAGCCTGCAATTTCAACATCTTACCTAAGCCACAGGCAAGCACAGAACTCTCTGTAACCAATCACCTCTGGTAATACAGGACACCTTATAGAACACAATTTGTAACTAAGTTGTGGGCAATTAGGAATTACTGCTGTTAAAAATGCCGCATCACCACCACCACCTAAATGTATATTATTTCGATAACAGGTGGGTGGCTTCTGTCGGCTCACACATAGAAATGTGCTCTTGCAGTTTTTTTGCAGTTTGGAGAAAATACATTTGACTTAACACATTACCTTCTTGCTCATCTCTTTTGGGACTGGAAAGCAGATCAATCAACATCTGGAGCTTGAAAAATTTCAAGTATTTACATTTTCTTAAATACTTTCAAATACAAGTATGCTAAAATACTTATTACTTCTGTTCTTCTCTCTAATAATTCTGTCATTCTTCCAGTTCTTAGCGTTTGCTAAGAACTTGTTCATGTAAAAGTACTTAGGCCAGGTACTAACAGACACCAAATGTACTAACAGACCTCTGAAAAATAAATACATGTTTCTTGATAATGAAATTTATTTTACATCTGCTACTTTTACTGGAAACACTATCTACAAATGAGTCTGGGCTATAATTCAGCAAACCTAGGAAAGAGAGAGTCCAGAGGATTTTTATCCCTTCTTTTTGTGAACTTTGGTTTAATATTGACACTTAAATAAAAGCATCATCTGCTAAGATAAGATTATTCTAAACTAGAAGGAAAAGGTACTGTGAAGAAATTTTAAATTGTACTATTCTAGTAAATTAACAATGTTAATAAGTTTTAGTCTTCAATGAAAGTACAATTTAGTCAAACTGTACACGGGCACTTTCACGCTTCAGTTTTAAACTCATATCCTTACGTTTTCCCTCACTTGACAAACCCAAACTTCAGTCAACCCAAAGCAGAAATGCATGTGAGCATTTGGCAGTTAAACCATTTTAAGGAGTAAAGAGGTTTTTTTCCTAGCTTCAGCTAATTCCTGCCTTCTGGCTTATGGACCTTTTCAGAGTTTACTCATACTTTCAATTATTTTGTCAGTCCCAGTGTACAAATAGCTTTGTTTCTGTTGGTCACACACTTTAACAACAGGGAGTAGAGCGTTACTAAATCAGATTCAAAACAAGTATCCAGGCACACAGTGGTAAGAGTTGAGTACAAACAGGAACAGCCAATCCTGATGAAAACAGGGTGTTCAGAAGATCAAGATGATGATGCATCTAAGATGACATGCCCTAGTTTGATTTTTCTATGCTAGATATGAATGCTTAAGCTTATCGGGATCACCCGTTTTCACATTCAAGGTAAACGAGGATTTAATTACCAGCGTTATCTGATCCAAGAAAAAAAGTATTCATCTTATTTACACAGACAAGGTAAGATCCAGGGCAAATGAGTATTTGGAACAGGTACTCGTAAACTTTTCTTTTATAAGAATTAGCAGCCAATTACTACTCTAAATCGAATAGCATAGCTATTGTCCAGCTGTGGCTCCGCTGAGTGCATTAACATGCACAGACTGAAAATCACCTGTGTCCCAAAACCACTTGCCTGGAGCTATTCCCAAGAAGTCTTCAGCTGCCTCTGAGAAAGGAGTTGGTTTCACCTGAGTGTTGTAATGTCCATCAAGAGTTTTTCTGGTTTTCCTGTTTTGTTTTGTTATGTTTTGTTTTGTTTTCTAGAAAGCTCTCCATAGCCATCCTACAGCAAATCAGGAACAAAAAAAGAAAATCCATCCCCAGTCCTGAGGCACCATCAGCTGCTGGACATCCTGCTTCTGTCACACTTTTCTCACCATTGCTCTATGTCCTGGGATCTCTGGCATTTATTTTACTGCCAGTTAAAATAAAGACCTATAGTTAGTCTTCCTGTTTCAAGAACAGCATATTCTGGAACGATTTTTAGCTGTAATTACTTTTTTATTTTCACGTGCTCCTTACATGTTCTGATCTGTCTAGAAGTTAAAACTCCCCTTTCTAATTAATTAGCTTTCTACCAGTCAGAAATCGAATCAATTGCAAATTACTGTAATGGACATTTTTAGTTGGTTCATTATGGCTTCTCAAGATAAGCTGTTTTCATCCTCCAGCCCTGAGGACATTCATAATATAATCTGCAAAATGTTAGAATTACTTTGGAAGTGACAGAAGTTCAGGAGCAGAAACTAAGAAAGCCCAACCATCCTAGCACTTAGCAATATCTACCCATTGTTGCCTGTTCCTTGCGGACAGCATCAATTTTTAGCATGCAAAGGAAAAGAATGCAGCAGTAAAATACATCCACCTTCACCGTTATACCCTCCATCTCAAATTCTTATGGGCACTTCAGGGCTTATTCATTAACTTTGAACACACAAGCCGTATCATTCCTATTCATCTCAGCACTCGAGATCAGACCGAAGGTTAACCATTCATTACCTGCTTTACCGAACCACCTAGCAACTCCAGTTATGGACCCAGTTCTATTGTGCTAAGTGCTGTTAAACAGGACAAAAAAGTCATTCATGGTCCGCAGAATAACGACGTTTTAAAGCGATATTTACTTTTAACATACCAGTAAAACTATTATGAATTGAGACTTCCTTTTCTTATAAAGAAAAGAACTCTACCCTATTATTCATACCCAAGCTTAAGCTCACCTTACTCATTAGTTCAAGACAGTTTAAATGGGTATTGTGCTGTTACCTGACATATTTTACCTCAAGCCTTTTTAAAAGCAACTTATTAGAGAACATACCATCCTTAAACAAAACAGGAAAATGTGTTGAATAAACTGCCAAGTACCTTATAAGAGGTTTAAAGATATTCCACAGAATTTTTATGAAGTTGGTTGGATGTACAACATAAAGCGCTTTAAGGTTTTTCTTATACCTGGGGGGAAAAAAAAATTGAAATTGTTAGGAGACTGTTGAATATCATAGAACTGAATAGCTGCAACTGAATGGGAGCTATTATTACAGGAACATTATACAGCATTCTTTTCAAATACATTAAAAAGACCTAATTCAGAAGAAATTGAATGTAAAATGAAAAAAAAGCCCAATTTTAAAAAATGGTCAGTTTTGATGATACAATAGTAGGCCAAGATAACACTGTTACGTTCCTAACCCATGTCTGCTGTGTCATAGATTCAGTATCAGGGGGACACAAAGAAAATTTGGCAACTTGAAAAAAATATTGAGGAGAGAATGAAGAGTCTATAAAAAAAACCTGTAATAAAAAAATTTACTTTCCTTCACCTCCCTTTATTTTCTGCTTACAGGAGTTTCATGTCGGAAAAAATTTCAAACTTTTCAGATGTAAAATTTACACCTAATCTTTTATTTTTACCACTACTTTTGTCCTTTTTTGCTAGTAATTATTAAAGGTGAAGCCAACCGCATGCTGTTTTGTATTGGATGGTCCCCTTTGTATGAAACAAAAACCTTTCTCCATTATAGCTTTGTTTGATTCTACGGTGTCGTATCATGATACACAAACAATAGATTCTAGGAGGCTGAAACCGAAATGGAAGCCAGGCTGCACAAAAAGACTCTGCTCTTATTCAACGTTATTGCAAAATGAAATTGAGAAATGCATAATCAAATATCCTGCTTTTATATATAAATTGTTGCTTATTACTTTGCGAAGTTTGGTTCCCAGTAGAGAGCAGCCCTCCCAAGTGTTCACTGCTCATTGTTAGAAAACAATAATCATGGAAAAAAATGATTGTGAACTTCTAAGAAAGAACTTCTTGTAACAGGTTATGGTAAGAGGGGGAAAAGGGTCCAACTCAGCAAGTACAACAGTTTTTCCTTTTGGGTTTTAATTGGGCCCATACATCTTTGAATGAAAAAGGCATTGTTTTCACAAAGCCACTATCATACACAAGCAACCAACCATCCCTGTGCAACTGGCACCACTGTGGGCAAGAACCCCAAATCACCAATAAATACGAACAAGCAAAACACCTGAGCTGTTTTACTGAAGTTTCCATTTTCAGTTTGTTTTGTACCTTGAAGCAATGGGCATAAGCTGTTGCTTTTGTGGAAGTTTACGTACTTCATAGTTACCTAGATTACAATGAAATGCCCAAAAGACTTTACTGAGCTTCTGCTGTAAACCCTCAACAAAAGATCTACTCTTTTGAAACTATTCCTGTTGAACATTTGCTTTCATGCTGCCAGCTAACTACTATCATCCTTTGTACTCTCCTCTGTCCCCCTTTCCTTTGACCCCAAAACACACACACAGAAGAAGCCTGAAAGGTGCTTTTTTTGTTTTTTTGTTTGAAACACCCAATAATCTTTTTCACAGCACCTTTTTTTGAGATTTGCTTCTTGTTGCAGCTCCCAGTTTGGAAAAATCAGACATGTATGATCCATCCCCCACAACACACACACACACTCTCACTCTCAGAAAAGAGCTGTATTTTTGCTTTCAGTCATGTTGCCCTCTTGGGGCCAACTTACAGACAAGTAACAACTTGCCAACAAGTAAAAGACTAACCGATTTCAATAGGAACTTTCAGCTTCGTTGGTAAGCGTGCACTTTCAGAGGATAGACATCAGAACTTTAGTTTCCACTACTAAAATACTATTTATGTAGGAGCTTTGGCCTCGACCCTGAAAGGTCAGGTGTATACAAGCACAGCGGTCCCTTTGGGGCTTTACATACAACAACCAGCAAACACTGCAAGGCCTGTGAGATACAGACTGTTAAAAACTCTCTTTCCTTTTTTGTATACAGCCCAGTCTCGGGACGATCAAAGGTTCAAACGCAACTGTGAGATAATCGAGAATGATGACCAACAAGGCGTCAGAGGTATCTCGTTCAATAGCGCACAGAAAAGGCAACGGCTCTTGGTTTTGTTCCCAAGGGGTTTTATAGTTTTATATAACCACTGCAGCACCCTGGCCACTCCTCAGTACTACACAGAAGACACTTACAAGGTAACCAACAGTACTGATACCACTGTAAGAATCTGCAATGGCAAAACTAACTCAGCGGGCCGTGGGCAAACCAGGAAAGATCCGCTTCCTTCGTGGAAGTTAGTTACAGACATTACACAACCGAAAGAGTAAACCAAATATTTCGGAGGCATACTTCCTGTCAAATTCTTTGTAGGCTGTTTGTAACCATTTCAGAGACGGTTTATTCAGACTCTTCAGGCCATAGTGAAAGTAGACAACCGTGTAATCGTTCTCTACGTACTGGTCCAGAGTATACTTTAAGTACCTGAGGAGAAAGATGACATTTTAGTTTTAAGACAGTTTACTGGATGATATTTTTAAAGCAGTAACTGAGAGAGAAAATGTGCTATTTTTGCACAGAACGCTAGTGACTGCAAATTCACGTTTGCTTCAATGTATTTATCTAACAAGTTCATCTTGCTCTAGTGGCAGTGTTGCCAATAATTCCACATCACTGCAAAGCCTGAAATTTGAAAGAACATATTTAGTTACAAAAACTATGGTGCTCATGAATCACTAAAAGAATAAGACAATATGGGACTGCATTTTCCAAGAAATTTTTTTAAAGATGCATTTTAACTGATAGTGACTTTTATTTCACTTTCTTCTCGTCTTTGTAAATTCCTTCTTTTTAGCCAAGCAAACAATGCCATTTGACTTTTCAAAATAACAAAGAATAAATCTTGGGTTTTCCTTTCAATTTAAAACTTTCTAAATTCTTGAAAAATCCATTAGCCCTAATTACTGCCAATTACAACTTGTTACTGTAAACCGTTTTCTTGAATATACTTGCCTTTTCCTTGTTTGCATGGTGGGGACTGTGTTCATAGATCATTTCCCTTAGAACTAATTTAAAGAACTACACTACTTATCCCATCTTGAAATAATGCTGCATGTTTTATAAGCAGATTTCTGTGTGTTCATTCTTTTATGGTATAGTTTAAGATGCTTTTCTCTTCCCTTTCTCATACAATTGAGAACACTGTATGGCCTATTACACAGCTCAATGCTTCAAATAAAGCAATGATGGAGGAGTATAATCTGCCCTCGTGTCTTGCTGTGTCAGATTTCAACTTTCTCATGTCATTCTCAATGCTATCTTATTATTCTGCGACAGAGCCCCAGCTATTGCTCTTAATTGTACGTAAGCAATTTTCATTCAATAAAATAGATAGTTCCATGTGCCATTTATTAGACTGTGGCTATCTGCAAGTATCAAGGCCACTCTGACTACCCACCTTTGCATGCAAAAGCCTGTAACTTCACTCTTACTCTGTACTCCCACAGTCTCATTTATCTACTTACTCCTTCAGCATACTATAAACCTTAGACTGTGAATAGCATTGGACAAGGACTGCCACTGCAATTAATATAACACTGTTTTGATCCCCGACTTAAGTATTAATAGTATTTTAATAGAAGAAGTAGTAGTAACAGTCATTCAGGACTTTTTAAAAAAAGACTTTGAAATTAAAATATATCTAAACAGATATTCTTACATACAAAGTGCCACATGTTTTATTTTACAGCATGTAAATTCCTTGGCACATTGCATCCATAAGGCCTGTACTTCTAAAAAAAAAATTGAGAGTTTTGTTGGCATAAAATAACCAGTCTTTTTGTACAGCCTTGGAACAGGTAATTGACTGTAACAGAACTGCAGGGACATTACAAAAACTTTACCAAATCCATTCTTTAAGTGATTTAATCACGAAATACCTACCAATCTGCAGCTTTTCCTCAGAATTCAACACCTAACTACTCAAAAGCAGATCACTCGATATTTATATTGCTAGCTTCACATTCAGACACCTGCCTTCAGTTCTCTCTTAGCACAGACTTCCCAAGTGGATTTGATGTGGACTCAGATACAGGAAAACATGTAAGTGTTCCAGTCCAGAAGAACCTAAGGGCTGGAAAGCCTAGTTTTATCAAGGCAGCTCCTCCCAGAACTGCGGAAGAGCTCTTCGCTCTGGGAGCAAACCTGTCACACTCCTTTCTTTGGCATCTCCTGTTAGTCACTGCAAGCAGCTCCTCTAGGTGAGGAGCTGACTGGTGTGGCTCTTCCTCCTAGGTGCGAACGCTCCCTCTATGCTACACCGCGAGCTTTGGCTTAAGGCTGTGGAAATACCCTAGCCGTGAAGAGGACAAAAATGAGGCAAGATGGTCTCAAACACATTTCTTGAGTAACCTGTCATTTAATCCCTTTTTGTTTCTGAAAAGTTGAGATAACAGCACTTCTGTCCTTTCCAATGGTGGTGGGTACTCATGGTTGAAAGGTGCTCAAACATTTTGGCAACGGAGGCTGTACAAGAACTCCAAATAGGTTTAAAATGCTTAAGAAGGAGAGGACTCTCATGGCAGAAGAGATCTCCTTGTAGTGACAAACTACGAGGCAGAAACATGTCCTGATACCTTGCTGCAGCAAGTTAATAAGGAAGAATGTTGTGCTTTTACATATTCACAACCTCTTCTAACACAAAAAGACAAACATTACAAAGTGAGACACATATAAAAATGTTAAGCATAACATACTGTATGTAATGCAGATCTTTTTATAAATGAGGAAAACCACTAAGATGTAAGCAACTAAATAATGCTCTTGCTGAGTGATTTAGGCGATGAAGTACAGCAAATTAAGGCAAACACTACTATTCACAAGAACGTATGTATAGAGCACTAAAACACTAGAATTTCTCTTTCATTGGTCCTCACCATAAATTCAATTTTTTTAAATACGGTCAGAATTCATTAATAAAATCAAGATGACAAGTTAATTTCAGTACACAGTGAATAGCTGCTTCTAGTCAAGATTACAGTTGAAGTAACTCTTGGAGTTTCGTCCATATCTCATTCACTTAATATTAACGCTAGTCGGTCTTGCATCCTTTTTTCATTTCATTCCTTGTCTCAGTCCTGCTTCTCCTCTCTGAAAGCTCATTCACCTGGAAACAAGTTAATAGAAGTTCACATGTAAAAATGTAAAGTAGTCCACGCAGGAGACTGAGAGAAACTTACTCCAGCAATCTGGTGTGATTGAGCTGATGGGAGGGGGGCATACGGCAGCAACTGAAGGTAATCACCTTCCTTCCAGAATTGTCATCACCTAGTGAACAAAACAGTTAGTTAAGACAACGCTCATTTACTTATGCAATGGGACTTCGGTGATCTGAAGGAATGGCTTGTATCTTATGATATTTGGGGCTACCTCTATTTCCCATTGTTAGTCAAAACATACTGTGAATCTTCACTATCAAATCACACGTTGCCTACAGAAAGCAATTTGGCCACTGCTGCATTGAAATGAAGCAGCTGCTGGGCAAATGATGAAGCTAAGCTGAGAAAGTCATATTCAAAGGTGGTTGGTGGTACTCAGCTCCTGACAGGGAACTCTTAAGTCCACCTGTAGCATTCAGTCGTGGTAGAAAACAGGCCTGCTTTACCCAGTAGTCTTGGAAGTGACCCGTTTTCAAACTCTTCATGCTTTATATCTGGAATTTATCAGAATATCACTCTGCCTACAAGCACTTTGGGAATTTGCTTTGTCACACATCCAAGTCAGATTTTTTTAACCAGCTCAGGCTTTCTTACCCACTCTTTTTCGGAAGCGCTGGTACATTCAGATCACATTTAAAACACAACGAGCAAGGCATGCAAGTACGCTTCTCATAACCTGAAGATCCCTAAATGTCCATCTCTTAGCTCCTCGGACAACGCATACGCTGCTGCCCTTGAGTCCCTTTAGTCTGACTCCTGGCGGCTTCGCCCACACCGTCGGTACAGACAAGGCTGTTCACGCCGTGCCCACCCCACACCCAAGTTCCTCTACTGCAAAGCCAGGCGCAGAGGTCGAGTCACGCTCACGCTGCAGGTAACTCTGCCTGAAGACTGTGACCTGATAAGTTTTTAACATCTACCTACGTGAAAGGTACCGTTCTTTTTAAAGCAATACAGAAGTGTCCCCAAAAATGTTTAGACCGAATTCATATTTGAGACATCCTTGGTCTAATTTCAATGTTCGAAATAATGATGTTTAATACTTGCTTCTATTGCCACTAAAAGATCAAAGTTTGGCTTTGATATAAGCAGAAGTACAATGAAGTTAAGAATCGGTGGGTTTTTAGATATTGTTTATAATTCTCTTGTTCCCCTTTCACCCCTAATTAAGTAAGTAGTTGTAATCAATAAACAAAAAAAAGAAGTAAAATGGGGGAAGTTAAATCTGTAACAGAGTCACTTAATGAATAAATAAAATCATATGAACATTTCTGTGAAAACTGGGTAGAACAGCTTCAGACCACTTCTTCAGCTGTTCTAGTTTGTATTACTGATGTTGGTTCAAGTTACTTGATCTGAACAAACAGAATACCTCCCAGCTTTACAAACCCACATTTTCCATGAAAACACACCCCTGATAGTAATATGCTTTCCTTCATTCAACTTGGGAAGAGGTGGCCATCCTCACCTGAGGGATTCCACACTAAGAAAAAAAACCTGTATGAGCTTTGTCCAGTTCCTACCTAGCTGTGCCCAACAGTACTTACAGAGGTCGTGATGGACAGCACCTATTTAAACCCATTCCATTTCAGGTGCAGGAGGAGAAAAGGGAGGGAAGAGGCGAGATTAACGTTTAATGACTTTTCACATATGAACATGGACTGAGAGACATCTTCTGCATTATCCATTCCAAGCCTGTGTTATCGCCAGGAATTGTACCACATAATCCTTCCATTGATTTGTTGAGCTCTATCTTAAAAAACAGTTAGGTTTTTCTGTTTCTTGCTCCTCCTGCTCACTGCTTTGACAACTAGCAACCTACTTTCTCAATTCCAGTCTAAAAGTCACAGCAAGTCTGTCCCAATTTATGTGATAATGACATCACTCAGCTGAAGCAGCGTTTCTCCTTCAGTACTATTTACCATCCCAAAGGACTCTGTAGACAATAATCATATCCCCTCCCAGCTTGTATTTTACTGCTTGTAAACAAGTCAGATCATCTCTCTCTTCCCCAACCTACCTATTCTCTACCCTGTTCCAATCTGAATGCATCTTTCCTAAACACGCGTGATAAGAGTTAGATAATAAACTGCAGATGAACATCACATATAGGACTTAAAAAGATTTCCTAATAATATGAACATCATTGTATTTACTGAAAACCAAGATGAACTATTAATTTAGTTTGACAGCTATAGCTGGATTATCTCTGATGGCTACCCCACTCTTATTTCACAGAAGATCGCTTCTCTTTTTTTATTTATACAACCAAAGAACCTGTTGCTATTTGCTGTAACATCCTTTAAAGATCTAACTCAGCTTGGCTTTTGGCAATTACCACTTTAGTCCTGTAGTTTTGACTTCCAAAACACAGCTCTTTCTGCTGGCTGGTTCTTTCTTCCTGTTCCTTTTTGGCTGACTGCTTATTTTTATTATATTTCTCCAAGGTGTTTTTTCATCCCACAAGGCCTGGTGCCTCTTCCCACATTAAAAATAAATTCCGACTTCTGTGTTAAATAAGGTGCTTGAGCACCACTAAATAAAGAATATGCACACCACCACAATTATATGTACTCAAGTATGTCTGCATATTGTTCTTTAACAGACCACAATTTTATTTCCTGAAGTTATTTTTAAGTGTCTTATTTGATATTCTCAGAGTACTTATAAAAGCATTATAATGTGACATGCATTAATATGAATGATGTACTAAAATTAAATTAAAACATTAGTAAAAGATCATTCTCTAAATCATGACTTGTTTGTGAAAAAATTGCTGTTACAACACACCATAGAATATTTTATTTGTCAGAGACAATCATTTTCATGAGCAAAATAAATCTAAGAAAGGTTTCCAGTTAAATTACTTAATGTGTCACTAATTGTTACCGGTGGTCACATTTGACTGCTTGAATTAAAAGGCAGGAAAATAACCAGCTTTATAAAAGACTGCAGATACACTCAGAACATACACAAACATAATTGCCTGGTTTCGGTAATGGGAAAACTGAGGCAGAGAAACTTTCTCAAAATTACCAGCAGAGCAGAGCACCTCATTCACCCACCACAGGCAACAAGAGCAAACCAGAAAAGGTGACTGAGAACCTCAACTCCATTAAAAACTAAATAAAGCAGTGCCAGCTTCCCACTGGTGATGACAGCTAATGAAAGGAAAAAGGCTGTTCTTTCTCCATAGGCATCAATAATGTTTTGAACAACACCAAATTTTAACATGACATATGAAGTGCTGATCGAAACAGAAGCAGGCTTTCCTCGCCCTCCACCAGAGGGCTGTGACTGGGCACCCTGGGAAATGCCCATCACATTGGCCACATCATTTGCTTCCCAGTCCCACAGTTTGAATCCCACAACCTTGAGGATTTAACTTTTACCCGAACACGTGAAAGTGCAGTTTGAAGGGTAAGGTGAGGAATGGCAGTTATCTTCACATTCAAAGGAGAGCGTAACTGGATTTTAAATCAGCATAGAGTATATTTTTATCCCACAAAACCTGTATTTCCCTACTATTTGGACTTAAACAAGACAGAACTGAAAGATGTCTCAATTTCTACAGGGGACAAAGCAAAAAAGAAGTGCAATATCTGCTTTGCTCCTTCGTGTTTTGCTTTCAGGTCGAAAATGTAGTTTTATATTAACCAACTTTGTTTCATAGTCTAATGTCACCAAATACTTTCATCTGAAAGCTGATAACCTGTTCTACCCTCCCTGGTAAATGTGCTCCTCCCCTTATTTTTCTGGACTGGTTCTGGGCTCCAGACATTGAGGAGGCATTCCCAAACATTGAGTGCCTTAACCGCTTGAGTACTCACACTCTTCTATAGCTACCTACCTACAGACGTGTAGATGTGGGCTTAGGGACATCGTTTACTAGTGGACTTGGCAGTGCTAGGTGTACGGTTGGACTTGATGATCTTAAAGGTCTTTTCCAACCTAAATGATTCTCTGATTCTATTTTATGATTCTATAAATATGCCTGCATGTCTTATATGTTGCCAGAATGTTTTAAAAATAACCATAAACATTAAATGATACAATATTCAAACATGCTATGTACCCATGGCGTCTCCTCCATGTCAAGGCAGAAAGTCAGGTGATAAATGCAGTTAACATTTATGTCAACAGTTTCCTTTCTGCTTTTTGTTAGTTTTTATACAGTAACCCATATCTCTTCAGTTGCGCACCCTTTCCAGGGATGACTAGAAAAATGATTATGTGTGGCTACACAACACTTCAGGTTATTCAGAAAACAAAACAGCTTATCACAAATAAAGTACAGATCTGTTACAGCCACAGTTAGGCCTTAGATTATAATATATTGCTATAGTTATATTTTAAAGCAAGATTAAGCTCAAATATTTGACTCACAATTTATCCATAGAAAAGCACTGAGTTCATCTATTACTATTCAGCTGATGAAGGCTGAAAGCATCAACATGATTCCTATGCATCACCTTGAGGAATATAGTAAGAAAAATATGGTAAGGGGTGTAGTAAGATAAAGCCATAGTATTTTCCAAACTTACCTGCTAACTGGATGATGCCATGTCTCGCAACATCATAGTAGGGGTGATTGATATTTAGCTCAGGATCCTCAAGTGGTGGAGGCATAAATGTTTCTTCCTGTCCTGACTGTGTATCTTCCACTTCATCTTTCTGCAGTTCTAAAGGAGCAAGAAAGAACACTTAAGTGCTACTGAACAGAGAAAAACTTTTGCCTCTGATACATATTTAAAGGGTTGAATTTGAGCTCAGTTTGACAAAAACACAGGCCTTTATCACTATTTGCTGCAGTTTCAAATCAGTTTCTTGTTCTTTACCCTTTCTCATGTGTGGGAAAAGCAACCCTTCAATACCTCAAAGCTACCTTCATGTTCTCCTTAAGATTAATATCTACTGTGATGCTCACAAAAATCTCGACGATGACTGGACAGCTGGCATGCTGTGATCTTGCTATTCACTACTGCAGGTGTTGTCTCGTCACTTTCTACACTCCCACAATCTGCTGCCTGTAGCCATCTATGACTTCTTGCCTTTATTTCAAGATTGCCCAAATGGAGAAGTCAAAGTTTCAGTATGCTAACATGTGCGTTGACAGCTACGCCACATTAACATCCTGTGTGAATGCTCTCTGAGAGCGGACTTATCACTTTGCATGAAGGTAGCAAACTGCAAACAAATCTCCATCTCACCTCCCCTGAAATCCCCTGTTTCTCTGAAAGCCTTTAAACTTCTGAATTTGCAATAGACAAGGCAGCCAGATGTCCACCCAGCATACACTCCAGCTAGAGGCCAAGCAAAGGTGTAGAAGTCTGCTCAAAAACCCAGTAAAATCAATGGGCATCCTTCCCCCAACTTCAGCAGATTCTGGACTAGATCCTAGAATTAAAATCTACTCTGTACCAAAATAAGCAACACAAGGTCAATTGATCTTGTTCCAGGGTTTTTTGGTTTTGGTTTTTTTTCCAATCTTTCCAAACTGCTGTAAGGTTCAAAAAGAGGTGATCCTAAGTATGTATCCAAATGAACACAGATTCTGTGATAATTACTGTCACTAATGCCTCCACACTATTCAAATGAATGTTTTCTAGAAACTGATGGGAATAACATTAAACTGACACACTAACACACAAGTGTCTTGGTGGCTTAAGAGAAGAAAAGGCACAGGTAAAGAGAAAAATTAATGTTCTGATAAGGTGCACTATCCCCTGTACATCATCTATCTCTTGTTATCGTGCAAGTTTTAGTAAGGTAGAATTAACAGTTTTATCTATAACATTATCAGCGCGACTTTAAAAAGTACTTCAAGAACATTTTGCCTTCTGATCATCTGCATATTTCATATGCTTTGACCACCACGCAAGAAACTTGGGCAGAGAGAATATATTAAGTATTGATTTCAGCCAGATTTATGTGCCAGTAGCTAATAAGTCCTAGACAAAAACTCTTACTAAATACTTCGGAATGCTTTCTACTCACAGTTTCTCAGTGTCTTTCTATCCTATAAACAGCCACATGAAAGCTTTATTGTCTCATTTTTATTTTTAACATGATTTGTACCAAAAATGCATTTCAGAAGGGTGAAAAATGCCACTACTGGCTGTGCTTCTCAAAGACAAAGAAGAGTCAGGAACACATGTACTAGTTTTACATTTCTTTATGTCTGAATTCACATTAAAGGCTCCTCAGAAAATAAATCAGCAGTCCTATAGGAAAAAAAATCTGCCTTTAGAAATATACCATTAGAGTCCTCTTCATACACACAAAAAAAGTTTAAATTATTATCTCAAAAATGTGTATTTTTCTACCCTTTAAAAGTGTATCATATCTAAAAAGTTACACTAACCTTAACTGGAAAAGTATTCATTCACTTTAAAGAATGGTTTTGTCCCAAGAGCTGGGTAGAATAATACAAACACAATACAGGATATGAATTTCACAATTTTTTCCTTTTTAAAATATTTAAGTCGTGTTAGAACAAGGAAAAGACTGTTTTGTTTATTAGGGCTCTTTTTTAATGTCTGAGCACTTTAACCACGTAAAGTAACAAAAAGTTGCAAAGGGGAAAAGGAAAAAGAAATACAAAATGCTAGTCTGTGGGGATGTGAACCATTTACCATAATCCACTGAAACGTAACAGGCTTTATTAAAAGTGAAACATATTCAAGTTAAACACAACAGAGACAACCAATACGTGAACTACAGCCTTTGGTACAGAGGGGCAGAGGCCAACTCCTTCTGTAAAAAATTATTTTGTACTAAGCATAGAAATAGACTTGTTTCCAAAAGCAGGAGTAAGGATTTGTAACGAAGTATAGGTATCAAGCTAACTGGTTTTGAGATGTGCAGAAGAACTAGAGAAGCAAAGTAAATACGCGTGCCCATTTGTCCTGCACTTACTCACAGGGACTAAAGAAGTCCCAACAGTAATCATATCTACTGAAAAGCTAGTTAACCCTAACCTAATAAGAGAATTCTTTGTATATACTTCTCCTTTTTTGTGTTTTGGGGTTTTTTTTAATGTGTGAACAAGAGGACAAGAGCTCAAGAAGCGTTTCGTAATAAACACAAATAAAGAAGAAGATTCATTGTTCCAAACTGAGGGAGACCTCAGCTCCATTTTTCTCCTGCAAATGATAGAGGAGTTTATTGTCCTGCTCCATGAGCTACAGCAGAGCGTCATCTGTTACTACTCACACTGTTATTGCTGTTTAACCGGGGCTGGGAGACAACATGAGGGGCCTGATGCAGCGTTTGCCAAGGCTGAGGGGAAAATTGCTTTCAATGGATTTTGAATCAGGCCCTAGGAGTAAAAACGCCAGCTGCCTCTGAAAGTCATGATGTGGGGAAATCAGAGCTCAGGTGAGGGACAGGGACAGGAAGGCTGAGGGAGAAGGGGAAAAAAAAAAAAAATCTGGAAGACTCTTGCTCTGGGGTTCAGCCTAGCATCCTCAAAAACTCAAGGAAAAAAAAAAAGTAACGCTGATCTTTCAAAACGACGAGGCCCCTAATGCCATGGTCATATTGCTCAGCTCAACTAACACCTTTGGAGATAACATGCAATACAGCAATCTCTATGCTCATTCAATACTTGTCTGTTTGGAGTAATGACTCCCATTTGTGCCACAATATGTGATGATGGTGATATTCCAATAGCCTAGAATTGCACTAGGAATATCTACCAATAACTCACAAAAGCTGCATGTATTAAACTAACCTTCAACCCTAATGGCTTTAATAGGGTACACATCAGTACCGTGGCTGTAACTCATACTGGATTGCTCCAAGAAGTATTACAAAATGTTGGTGAAGCCTCTCACTTACCGAAGATGCTCTATTAAATAACCTGTAGCCTCTCACTTACCAAAGATGCTCTATTAAATAACCTGTAGCCTCTCACTTACCGAAGATGCTCTATTAAATAACCTGTAACTCTACATAGATGCCATTTGAAGTATAACAAAAAATATTTACCTATTTCAGCTAACTTCTCATAGTCAATCTCAGACATGTTTCCCCTTAGGAACAAGTCTATGCAGATCTTGCTAACTGATTGTTGCAGGATGAAATGGTCCTTGGGTCAACCCTACAAAAATAAAGAAAAGTAGCTGTCATCACGATGTGGCATATTTTTACCCATTATACAGATATAAAAAGAAAACAAAAGCACATCCCAGAAATCCTACTGCCCAATTATTGTTGAGGAACCAGCTCATCGGCATTTGGCCACCATTTTCTTACAACATAGAGTATTATAAAAGTAGTTTAGAACAGCAGTCCAAAAAAAGAAAAGCTATGTATAATAGCAAGACTTTCAACAAATTGACCTATTTGGGGGGGGTGGGGGGGGGTGTTCTTCAAAATACTTACATATTACACATTTTTAATGATAAACATCAGAACTGCAGATTAATTCACTTCCGGAAACAACGTAAACTTTAATTTTTTCTTAATTTTATTTATCTGATGAAGAAGATGTATATACTCTACGCTCTTACACCAAAGTCACTTATTCTATAGCAGTTGCAAGTTTTATTACAGGAAACGTTCTATACCTCATATTTCACATGAAAGAGCTTCATGAAAATTTCAAGTGAGCATTAACATATAAAAAACAAAAAAACCAGCAGTTCCTGTGTGCAATCACTGCTTTTTGTCAAACGCTCTGCAGAGTGCTTTGTAAACAGAATACTAAGTAACACACCCAAAGTGAGCATCAGGAGCAAAGAATACAGTTTAGAAGATCTGTTTCCCCAAGCAGCTGCTCCAAAAAGCAAAACGAGTACTTCCCTTAAATTAAAAATCCAGACTCAGTTGTGGAGGTGAGAAAGAAATTGAGCTTTTATAACTCTGCTGTTAATTTAATTTAAACCCCTTGTTTTACACCAGTTTGGTTTCATCTAAACACATTAAACAAAAAGAAAACAGGCAAATTCATGGCTTGGTTGTTGAAAAAAAGGTGTACACAAGCATGTTCTTCTCTGCCAAGAGGTTATATTTTGTATTGCTCCTTTGAAGCACTGAAACTGGGAAATTATTTTGGGCCAAAAAAAGACCAGACAGTTTGCCTGCTTGCTGCTGCCCACCCTGCACATCCCAAAAGCTTAAGTAGCTTTATTGCAGACCCACAAATCTGAAAGCTAGATACCATCCTTTTTTTTTTTTTTTTTTTAACCAGAGAAGGTATATAGAAGTAATTTTCTAAAAATAAAACATACATCGACAAAGCAAGTAAACATCTGCCTAATTACAAGCATACGTTTACCTGGTTTCCTGAGGAGGTATTAGTCACGAGAGCGACCACGGGCACTACGTGTGTGAACCGGAGCCGGGCTCTAACCGGCTAACGCAGAGTCTATCCTTTGGGATATCAAAGAGTCTATCCTTTTGGTTTACGGAGACACAACAAATTTGCATCCTAGTATATGACTACAGCTCCCAAGTACTACGGTAAAACAAGTACCTGCTAACCATAATATTTCAAAGAGCTTCTGATGGCTAATGAAGGTTTTCCATAATTTTTCAAAACATTTCACAGATCTGATACTAATATAATAGTAATTATCACCAAAGGCAATCATGCATTTCCACAACCTGCTGCACTGCAGATAAAATATGAACATGGTTCCACCACTTCGACGATTTTCAAACACTTGCCAACTATTTTCTAACAACCTTATTTATTTCTCGTTGAAAATAATTATCTCCATTTACAGGAAACTCTCAATTTAAAAAGCACGTACACAGGGAAAAGTCCCATCAAGTTCGAAAGATAAAATTATGCAATTTCTCACTAAGCAACAATTTCCTTAAAAAAATGAAAGCAATTCTGGGCCAGTGTTGTGGTTAAACCCCAGACAGCAAGTAAGCACCATGCAGTCATGGGATGGAGAGGAGAATCAAAACCAAGTAAAACTCGTGGGTTAAGAACAGTTCAATAATTTAAATAAAAAATATTATTATTATTATTATAGTAACAAAAAGGAAGACAACAAAAAGAGAGTGAAATATAACCCAAAAATGACACGTAGTGCACAATACAATTGCTCACCATCTGCCAACCAGTGCTCAGTTAGTTCCCGAGCAGCAATCCTCCCAGGCCAACTCCTCCCAGTTTATATACTGGCCATGACGTCCCATGGTATGGAATACCCTGTGGCCAGTTTGGGTCAGCTGCCCTGGCTGTGTCCCCTCCCAACTCCTT
>JAVJGG010000024.1:1986101-2001354 GCA_035590195.1 Aviceda cuculoides | reverse complement strand
CCTTGACTTTAAACTAAACACCACTCAGCAACAACTGAAAACATCAGGGTGTTATCAACATTCTTCTCATACTGAACTCAAAACATGGCACTGCACCAGCTACTAGGAAGACAATTAACTCTATCCCAGCCGAAACCAGGACAGCCAGATATATTTCAGTTCATGCTAATTTCACCACATGGTATTAAAAAATTATAATTCCATTGTTGTTTTTAAATTATGATAAAAAAACCCTTAGTGGTTGATATTCCAACTAGTAATTAATTTGTTTATTGAGTGGTATTTAGTAGACATTTCTAAAATTAATAATTAGCAACTAGAGTGATAGCAATTATTGTAGCAGGTATTGTAGATGACTTAGTAATTGACATAGTTTGCTCATAAGTACTTTGTATATTATCTGATCATATGTATCTGTGATGGTCAGGAGTAAATGGTACATAAGTATCTATCTTGAATAAACAAAATTTAAAAACATTTTTGAAGCAAAGTGCAGTTGCAAAAATGGAAAGCTGACTTTTTATATCTTATCTGAACAATTTCCTCCCAACTTTTTTTCCTAAAGAAAATCTTTACATTTTGTAGCAATGTCATGATACTGAGAAGTTTTCAAAGGGCTCCGAATTCAACCTACAGCTCACACTTGTATTCACACCTCTTAGTCTCCAACTCCACCGAGTACTTCAAGCAGGCCTTTGCTGAAGTTGGAACTTGACCACAATAAGCTCTTTGTGACTTATTTTTCTGTTACGTTTTTCAATTTAGTTTTCACAGACTACCAGCTGCATTCAGCCAAACTTTCAGAACAAAGCAAGGCAATGTTCAACATATCTGATCTTCACAGACATCATCCCAACCAAATATTTCCCAAAGCTCTTATGAGAAAAAGGTGTTCTACCTTCCTTCTAAAGTACCTATTTATACAAGGCCCTTCCATCCTATTGAATTTTAACCATAAATCATAAATAAAATCATAAGTCATAAAAACTAGGCTATATCTTTGGCACTAGAATGCTTTTCAGGTGGCATGAGTAATGAAGTCTCAATGAACTGATGGAACAGGGAAAAAAACCATCTCCTTGAGGCCCCGCTTGATGGAAAAAAGAAAAAAAGATACAATCTTTCTGCTGTATAGTATGGAATAAAGAAAACAATTTCTCCTTCATACTAATTGCTAACGCTATAGTGAGAAGTAGTGGCTCAATCTAAAGAGGACAAATTTAAATCTCTCCCAAAACCTGCTGAAAAACATCTGGCTTTGAACAGCAAAGTTACTGTACAAGTGAGAGCAACTATGATAGCGTTAAAACATTTGCAAACGTTTAACACACAAAGTTACTAGGAAGCTAGAAATAATTTAAATGGAATCCAAGAATAAGGGAAATGGGGAAGAAGCCATCTGCCTGGTTTTCAGCTTACTGCTCTCTTGGGGCAGCAATTAGAAAGTTTCCAGTTACAAGACAAATTTACTGTAGCACCCTCGGAAATTGATTTCCCGTTGACCGCAGCATTCTCTGTTCCTGGGAGATAACATAATCTCCTTAATAGCGTTCCATGCCACGTATCACTGTTTCTAGTAAACTGTCAGATTTAGTGCCTTCCCCCACTTCACCCCACCAAAAAGGCAGTAAAAAAAGCCCCAAAAAGAGCCAAATTACAAGCCTTTTATTAATAATAGAAATTTGGAAGTATTTTACAAAATACCACATCCTATATGCCTCCACAGGCAAGGTTATTACTTACTGACATCCCTAAAAGAGCATTACTTTATCAAAAATGAAGGCAGTCACGCACGCAGAACTGCTTGATAATGAACTTGCATCTACGGATAGTCCAAACAAAGGCAAGGGATTCCTCCCAACATTTGTCAAGGCGCAGACGTCTTTGATGCCTATTCTTTTTGTTCACTCAGCTGTCAGATATGTTCTTCTTCAAATTTAAATAGCGTGGTTTCTCTTCATTTTTTTTTTTCCTGATGTTCTTGCCTTCCACTGATATTCTTTGTTGCTTTTAAAGGGTGAGACACAGCTCACCATGTAACATCAAGTCTGCAATTTACATTTTGATAGGATGAGAATTGTGCATAAACCCAGTTATTTGCTAAGGGGTATCATCTACAAAAACAGGTAAAGTGGGTTTGGAAGATTATTTTATTATTTATAATACTGCAGGAACTTTGCTATGGAATTTACAAACACAGCAACACATGAGCTGAGTGTATAATGTACTCATGAAAAGTGTATTCAAAGCATCCTCCTTTTCTTCCCATAGGTTGTCGCACTAAATAGTATTTTTCCTCAGTGTATTTCTTACACAATGCCTACCAAACCCAAAGTCCATATTTGTATTAGCAGTTGGTTTCAGGCATTTGGCATCATTTATTTTCATATTCTTTGTTGACCTATCATTCTTTGTTAGCAATATGTTGGTGAAAATCAGCTACACACGCACAGCAAGGAGACACCAAGACTGCCAGCGAGAGCACACAGGGCTGTGGTTCTTTGGGCCTCTTTTATTTTAAGGACTGATTTGGGGCTAGTTCAGCTAATGTCAAAAGCCTGCTTTGCTGCTCAGAAGGCCTGTCACAACCTAGAATGATTTTCGTGACAGAATGAATAAATAAAATCAAGAGGATTACTGTATTCCCACATATACAACACATGGATTAGCTCTTTAAAAGGAAACTCTGGTTCAACGGCAGAGCAGCTGTACACCCCTGCAAGTAATACGAGCAGTACAATTGATGGCAGCTTTCCTTCCCTGCTCACCACCTCTCCGCAGCCTTTTCCTCCAACAACCTCCCCATCCCAGATCTCTGCTGCAGCAGCACTAATGCCCAGCCAACTATTCTTCTTCTTCCAGCTTCTGCTGCCTATTTTGTGCAGAATGCTGTAAGGGTGGGCTACCTAAGGGTATGGAGTACATACTCGCTCATTTTAAAATACCAGTATTTTTTTAATGTTGGCATTGAGATCTGCGCCACTGCTGAAAATATGGAAAATCCTTTCTTCTATGCTGTTCCTACAAATTATCATACCATAGAAACTCCTAAGTTTCACTTGGCAGCATAAAGGGTTTTGGGGGTTGGCTTTTTTTTTTTTTTAAACCTATAGGTGTCATACTAACACTTCCAGCTACCTTCTTTCCTCTCTCGCTTCTCTTTCTGTTAGGCCACTGCTTATACCGCCAAGGAGCAGGAGGGAGCCTAGAACCTACAGCCAGGCTCACTGACAGTACCTACCATGCTGACCAGATCACAAATGGGATGTAAGGGGAAAAAAAAAAAAAAATTAAAAAGAGACAGATGGATGAAACTGTTCTTAAAATAATGGAGGCCTCCTGTTTGCTTCCAGAGCCAGTACGGATTCGCCTTACAGCCTGGACTCCCGTCCTCTGCTAGGATGCCAGCTGCATAATGAGGCTTTGCACGCCGCAAGCAAAGCTGCACCTCTGGTTTTGCACACAGCTGAAATACCCTTTTCAAAATGAAAATACTGTGAAACCTGGAAAAGTAAATATTCTAGTGTTACTTCCACACGTCAATATTGATAAGAAGTGTTACTAAACCCAGAAATTCAGGAAAATTTAAACGGCTTTCATTTTATTAAATTTTTCATTCTGGTTCTAATCCCAAATTAATTGTACTACTGTAATAAGTTCCATTGATTTTGGTGCAGTAAAGATAAATATACACAAATTCTTAGAACTGGCCACATTTCTCTGCAATGTCAAAACATTTTTAAACAAACTTTCCATGAAAAATTAATTTTTAAAGGAAAAAAATAATTCAGCAAATTGAAAAAAAAATAAAGAATATGAAGGACTATGATACACAGGTTGATAAATTAGTATTTACCATTAGAAAATTATTATTTTGAAACGTTCAATCCAAGCTTACAAAAGGTTATCCAACTATGTATGGATATTTCAATCAACTTTAAAAGTGTAATCACCATTCTTAATTGCATCTATATAAATTGATTTCCATATCACTTAACACACAAAAATGTCATGCTAAAATTTAAAGCGAAATATTAAAAGCATTCCTGCAACTGTTCAGCATTTACCTTGTGTACAACTTTTAACACGGTTTGGGTTCTTACATGTTGACATCTCTTCTTTCAGAATTAACAAAAACAGTAAAGAATTTATAATGGTTAAAACTACCAATCTCTGTACAAAATAACACTATGCTGTAGCATCACTACTCTGTCCCAGAAATAATGTAAGAACTTAAGGTTTGGTTTTAAGGCTAAGATGAAAAATATTATGTTAAAATGGAAGAGTAAAAATAAAAATTAAATGCATATGGCCTTAAAAAGAAACCAAACAAAGACTTTATCCTTTCTATATCCCATTAGTTTGGGGGATTTTGAGCTGCTTTTCATATAATAACCAGAGAAGGAGCACACACAAAGGTTAATTCCTGTGATGGATTGAGACACAGCCCTGAAAACCAGAAAGAAAGGCAGACAGTCGCCCTGTCACTAGTCTCTCTGCTCTAGCATACCAAGTTACACACTGATCAAACAGCACTGATTTCTCTGAAAGCAATTTTCTACTAGGCTCATTCATTCAGCTCTTGGAAAACAGGAGAACAGCATTTACTTGGGGATAGTATGTATTGTCCTAAACCTGGAAGGAAGCCCAAGTCCATGCCGCCGGGTTTTTTCAGTACTTACTCCTGGATAATACTAATGCACTATTCTTTAATTACCCACCGCCCCGAACTCCTGAATTGCTTTGTTTCTTTGGAGTTTTGAAGCCACACAGAAACGTGGCTTTGCTCCTCCAGCGCCTGGGCCACTCGGAGCACGTCCACATTGTAAATCTGAGCCATGACAGAATAATTCTCCATGGCAGAGCCACCCAGCGTAGCCCAGCACCACGCAGAAATCCTGGCTGGTGTCTCAACTTGGCAGAGCAATTGCTGTGGACGATGTGCTACGGGTATTTGGCATCCGTGTGGTCCTCACCCCCACAGTGCCCGACCTCCCTACAGAGCCTGCACCCCAGTCCCTACTGCCTTACGCCCAGGCATTACGGCTCTTAGGTCTAGGGACTCTGGTTTTGACGCCAATTTTTGCTGGCAACTCGCCCCGTTTTTTTGTGCTTACATCCTTTTAATACACCCACTTCAAGATGGGATGGGATAATCCTATCTTCCGTTCAGCCAAATGCCAACTCTCTGGTAAACGCAACCCTCACCAGCAATGTGAAGAAGGAGGGGGAGTCAGTGACCTGCTGCTTGCTGTTGCCTCCACGACTGTGCTTTTAGCCATACTTCTTTGTGCCCATTCAAGTGGCTCTTTATTCCTCCTTTGATTTAACTCCTCTCACTTTGTTTTCCTGTCTTCCCATCCACCAAGTTCTTCCTTTCTCCTTCTTTCTGTATGGCTTTCCCCTTTGTTTATCTCTTTTTCCCTTCCACCACAACTCTTCTGTTTTCCACCTTCTCCCTAGTTCCTTCACCTTGGTTTAGTTACTCTGCATAATTTCTCACCTGCAACCACCACCAAATCTCCTGGTTAACACAACCCTCTGCTTTGCTGATGTCCAAGTTCTCCTGCCTGAAGCGCTCTCTCTTCTCATCTCTCTCACTCCCCAGCACAATCAGACTGCAAGCTTTTGGGCTGCACATGAAGAAACGAACCTCCAAGGTTGCAGACCCTCCAGGAACAAAGGGAATTAAAGGTCCATAACTGCAGAAAAGGCATTTCTTTAGTACGCTACATTTCTTACTGCTACTCTGATATTTGTTAGAATAGAATTCTGCCTGAAACTTGCAGACAGATCTTATTTGTACGACTTCCCAAATTACTGAGGCTTAAGAATTCATCCCACTATACTTTTTCTGCTTAAACTGTTAATGATGAAACCTGACTGAATGAGTAAATGTATTTGTTTGTATTCCCTTTGTCCTTAGAATTATACTGGCAACTAGAACTGTAATTTTCTAAGCAACAGTTTTCATTTGTGATACAGTGTTTGGCGAAGCTTGATGGCTCAATAACCTGGTACGCAAACAATTTTCATCACTGAGTTACCAGCGTGAATTCAGTGTGAATACAAAGCAAACTCTATGTTCACCACCTGGATGTATAACAGCGAAGATAGGAGATACCAGTAACTTAACAGAAAGAGTAAGCATTCTTATCAAAGATGGTAAATGTAATTTTGAAGCATCCTCTTAACCCCTGTTGTTTTGAACCTTGTTTAGAAGAAAAATTTATTAATGTTGAAGGGAGGGAGGAGGTGTCTACATGCTATATTGTAGTTGTTCTGATGATAAATCAGACTTCATCTTCTGATGCCTCGACTGCGTAATTTTTAACCAGGACTGCATTCATTTACAGTAAACATCCACTGTATATAAAACAGATAAAGCAACATTTGCTACACTGTGCATGAAAGTGAATTCTCAGCAGGGAAGATCACTGTGTAGCACACTCCTGAAGTAAGAAGTTTAGTTTTTGTTGGACAGAATTATTTTTCTTTTCAGAGAGAATCTTGGGGGAAAACAATGTATTCATTAGGGTTTTTTTACACATACACACGTTTGTTTATAAGAAAATTTAGAACATAATTAGCTAAAATAGTACAGATGCTGGAGTGGGAAAGAGATACAAAAGTACAGGGTTACTGCCTAGTGTAGCACGATCACACCCTCCCTGTGGCAGGGGCTGCGGTGCAGTTTGGGACGTCCTTTACAGGCTGTCCTGGGCCACAAACCACCCCCACGGGACGCACAAACCCAACTCTGCCCACTCCCCTCTCTCCTCCGAGAGCTGCCTTCGGACTGCAGGCAGCCATGCCGACCTCACTCACCCAATAAAACGTTTTCCCGCAGTTACATACTATGTCCAACCTCCAAGTATATTGCAACTTGCCTGCCTCTAACGCTTGTGACCACCTCTGTTGCAGGACGGGAGCGGGCAGGTAAACAAAGCAGGTTACGCGCTGAACCTACAAGTTCCACCAGGCTGCCCATCACTAGTTTTCCTCCTCTACTGCAAAACCAGTGATGCATCGTCATTTCATTGACCATGAAGTATGTAAGCACGATCTCTTCCGCCCACCCTGCCATACCTTCTCTGCTGGAAGGAGTCAAAAATCTATTTATGGGAAGAATTAAGCATGTCAGAGTGAAATAAAAATTGTTTCCCTACTGCATATAAAGATCTGCATGTATCACCCATTCCCAGTTCTGAAAGCACTAAAGGGATTATTTCTACCTATTACTAGCAAAGAGGTTTTGGAAATACTCTTTCGTTGTCTGAAACAGTGCAGCTATTTTCTTATCACATCCGCTCATTCATCTGGTACAGTGCAAGCACATGGAAAAAAAAAAGTGCCTAATATATAACCAATTAACAGAAAGCCACGTACGCTTGCTGTATCATTAGGACAAAATTATCTGAACATGGATAAGTGTCTGCAATATGACACACTACACCACCATTTTTTGATTCAGCGTAAATGTTTATTGACTAAACAAAGATTACTATAATGTGATCATAATAAACATTAATGATCAGTCATCTATGGAACTTGCTCTCTAAATTAATATACTGTAATGCACACTAATGTGGCAGAATTATGTTGGGCTGAACTCGTATTTAACTAGCGGTTCCATCTCAAGGGATTACACACTTTCAGTTGCAGACAAGTATATTTTTAATTTAATTAAAAAATACAGTCTTAATCTGACAAGTTACTGGACAAAGGGTTGGTGTATTATGATGAAAAGGGTTTTTTTTAATTGCATAATTATTCACTGGGGATTCCTCTGGCTGGAATAAATTAGGGCTTTTAAAATAAATTAATATTCTTCTTATATTTATGCAACATAGACCAATGTTTCCAGTTCTTGTCAAGATGTAGCAATACCCAAGCTTACCATCACCCCTCCCACCTCCAAGCTGCACCAAAATGAAATGGTTCTGTACAGCACAGGAGGCAAATTCCAAAAGCCATTTTACATTGTGAACATATAGCCCACGTTTAGTTATAAATCTCAATTCCAAATCAAGTTAAATGATGATAAGAGCACCTATCGTTCCAATGTTTCTCCATTTGCACTGGATTGTTGCTTAATCAGTACACTGAAGACCCAATTAGTTGTTGGTTTGCCCGACACAATTATTTCTCCATTAATTCACAAGTATTAAGAGTAAACGTTTTCCACCTAGCCAATTTAAAAGTTATCATAACTTACTGTGCAAGGCAGGAAATTTAGTACCGTAAAGCGTGGTAGCGTTTTACTACCAGAGTTCAACGCACAATGTCCACGAAGCTGCCAAAGCGGTCTACCAAGTGTTTCAGACGAGAACTCGTTTATTGATCTGCTTGTTCAGAAGAGTTCACAGGTTGGCTACTAGCAATACAATCACGCAGCAACAACGGCCACCTCAAATCTAACCTTGAACCCAACTTCCTTCCATATTCAGTCCACCTCAAATTTCCCCTCTATTCACATCAGCACATCCCATCCTCAGAATCTTAATTTTTAAAAATCACATCCCATGCTAGATTTCTATAGATGCTTTGGAATCACCACTGAACAAAAAATGAAGAACAATTTTACACTTCAAGTGTTTCAACTGTTTTCTTGATGTTAGAGTTGTGAAGACTATGTTAAAATGTTTCTTCCTCATCTTGTCACTGAAACTAAAAATCACTAGCAACTCATACAAGCTTTATTTTGCTCACTTTTGTGAGCAAAATTTTGTGATAGGAAATGTTTGTGGAAGAGCACAAAGAATTCTCATATGTGCAAAACTGCAGAATAAAATAATAAACGTTAGCCAAGACTATGGAGTAATGGGAGCTAGAGGAAGAAAAAGAAATAGAAGAGGAAAAGGGAGGAAAAGGCAGATCTTTCCCTACTAAATTGTAAAGGCTGGAAAAAAAACCCCAACCCAACCCTCAAGTTAGACTTAGAAGTTTGAAATATGTCTAAAAGGCTTCCTGTCCCACGTTCTCTATGCCCATGTCTTTTAGAGGTGTAATTCTCTTACCTGGTACAGCATACAGAAGACTAGCTCCAAAAAGACTATCTAAAATCTGCATGAGAAGTGTCTTGTGTCATGGTTCAATGATATATTGTTTGACTTTCAAGTTCCCTGTACTGCATCAGAAAAACTGAGGTCACATGAAAGAAAGAAATGACACAGCATAAACGAACTCTACAAATTCAAATTTGTTCAAACAATTTTGGCAGGTTAGCTTTTTTATCAGAAAGATTTATGTGGCATCAAGTATCTCCTGTTCTCCTGAAGCTGACATAAACAAGGATTTATGCTTTTTTGCTGCCTCAAGGTACTTTGACTAAGTTGACAGAAATGGGATTGTGCATCACTGCATGATCTGGATCAAATTTTTATTGCTGGCTGATCTGCTTGCATGTAATATTTGGTAATAATGATTGTGGAACCATTGCCCCATTAAAAAGGCTTCTACCCTGAAGACTTCATCACCTTATCCAAAGGTATTTGTCTATATTCATGCATGTTACAGAGGAGTTCTGAGGTAAAAAGATTGTAGAAAAAAAAATGAAGCGATAGCTGTAGCATGGTAGCTGAAATGATGACTTATCGTTATTAACTGAATTCTGCTATCAGACCTTTTCTGTACTTTAACAAAAGTCAGCTTCAAAAGAAGTCTTGCCAATTCCCTACTGTCATGTAAAACTACTTGCTGTCATTGCACCTGGTTTATTACTTTTCTCTCTTTAACTGCACCCCCAAACAGGCACAAATTATCATCTTAGGAAAGAATCAAAATTTCTAACATCTGGAAAATAATAAATCCTATTTCCCACGTAAGAAATCTAACACTGGTAACATATTGCAGGAATAACACATATTAGCCCATTAATCTCCATGAAACACAACTAGAAGTCTCTTCAGAGGTACTTAACAACACTGCTATCCAGATCTTTTTGAACTTTCAAACACACATATGCTAATCGCTACACAAATCTAAAGATACGAGTGCATCCGTTGTATACACACTTACTTAAACCTGTGCTAACATCTAACAAGACCACATTGTTTATTCATTATTCTTCTCTGTCAGCACATCACAAAAATGGAAAACATACAGAAATTTTATACTACTTACATGTTGAAGTAGTCTTTAGTGTTGCTACCGACTATAGTGTTGTTACGGGCTAAAGTACTATCACAACAGAAGCAACTGAAGGTCTGAATTTAAGCAAGGGATAGAGGGAAACATAATGTTTTTTATTAGATCAAAGAATGCAGCAGGGTTAAAAAACAACTGGTAGGTTTTCAGGCACTCAAGCCCTTCAGGTGACCTGAAAAAGAAGCTTGTGCACCCAGCAACTTATCACATTATGCACCTTCCAACAATATTCCCTTTGATATGTTTAATAAATATTTAATAAGCAATATATAAACATAAGAGTGCAGAGTTTGAGAAAAAAGCAAGGGGACAAGGATACTGTAAGTCAGCTGTGGAAAACAGCAAGGCCATATAGCAGAGGAGAAGAACATACAAATTACTCATTAATGCAATGATCAGAAGTAAATAAGACTGTCAGGTGAGGCTCTTCTCCTCTAACTGCCATAATTCAAAATTTAACCTTTTAAATAAATCCCTAGTTTTTCCTGAGCAACATTTATACCCTTTCCAAGGATATGGACACACAGCTTACCTCACCAGAAATGCTATGTAACACACTTGTTTTACCAACATGGTTGGCAAGAAAAACATTATTTCTTTAGACTGATTAATGTATGTGCTGTCTTTGTCGTAGCTGTTGGCCATAATCAATAAATGCCATATGAAACAGCTGGAATGAGTATTACTAAGCCAGCTTGCCTTTTTTTTTAGAAACAGTTTAGACGCCAAACCCTAGAAAGAATTCAGGCCAGGATGAAGAAGACTTCCATTCTCTAGGAGGGTCAATTAAAATTATACAGCACCCACACACAAAAAAAACAAAGAAAAAAACCCACAACCTTGCACACTGCTTACCAGATCAGTTTTCAAAAACACACTGAGGCACAAACTTTGAGAATCCCATCAATGCAACCAAGCACTTGACAGCATATTCTGCCACCTTCCAAACATGGATTTTTATCCTTTTCTTCGCTTTTATTTATATATTAAGAACGCACACCTGTAAGTCACTTGCCATGCCTCAGTATAAAACGAATAGCCCTACTAGGCTCAGAGTGAGGAAAGCATTCTGGACAGCCATAAAGCACCAGCTCACATATACACTCAACAGAAGTCCAGCTAAAATGAACTATGTGTTCAAGGTTTTCATGAATCAATGCCTCAAAGAAGCATTAGCTGCTTGATTAATCAGGAAGCAGTACTGCCACTCCACCTAATCAGAACTTGCCACACTTAGCTTATTTTGAGATATATTTTGCTTCAACATACTTTCACAGATACCAGGATTACAATGAAATTTGGTTCCACTCCCCCAACTACAGCTGCTAGAACCAAAACTTTCAACTTGTACCCCGTCTTGTGCCCACCTGGTAGATAGTGAAAAAATAGGACTCCTCGAGGAGAAGGGTACTATTCAGTGTCAGCAATGGTATCGTATCAGAGCTCTTTATGAGCTTCAGTTGAAAAGCGTCATTTGGGAGTAAAGTATTATTGCTTTTTCATCCAGTCTTTGGTATATGACTGCTCATGATTCCTCTCCTCCTTTTTTTCATAGATTTAGTCAGGCTTCTGTAGGCTTTCATGAGGCTTCTTACACATCTGTGAAAATTTTTCTCACCATCCGAATTTAAAATCCTCAGTAAGTTATCCCAAGGGCAGATAAGGATCATTTGGCTCTAGAGCCAATTCATTCACACTTCCTGTCTGCTGGGAAAGAAAGAAGAGAGAGGAAATAAAAAAGAAACTGAAAGGTGAATTTATAATAATCCCATTTATAATAATTAGGCCCTACTAGGTTTAGGGCTGGAACAAGAAGCTATTTTAACTGTTCAAAGGCATCTTATAATTAAAATGACATTTCTATCCAAAAACTTTTACCTACTGTTGGTACAATTAAGAGCAAAGATAACTACAGGAAACTAAGGATAAGATTTTTCCCCAGTTTACAATTTCTTTCTTTTAATTGGTACTTTTAATGGGTCCTAGTTGGTACCATTCTATACTTGGATATCTTCATGGACTTTTCAGTAAACAACCAGTTTCTTTGCATGGGTCTTTTGCAAAAGGGAGAGGAACCTTTTTTAAGTGATAAAAAAAAATAAGGGATGAGAAAAGTTACCAGGTTGTCAGAGGAAAAAAGAAATGCAATATGTGAAGCTAATTACAATTAATTACTTAAAAATTACTAGCTTTCAGGTTCACACCAGTGTCATTCTTTCCATTTCAACTGCAGCAGATAACTATATATTTATACATGGGATGTCATCAGGTTACAGTAAACAATCAATGAAGTCACCACACCCAGAACTAAACTTAAGACTCATGAAAGAGACCTATAATGTCACTTGCATTTGTCTAACACCAATTTGCACTACTACAAGCTCTACTTGCAAAGACAGCTGTTGAATCAAGCACAAAAATTTCCTTTTCCTTCTTTTGATTTTTCCTGCAGTGTTTTCCTTTGCAAGTCTTAATAACATATCTTTCATCCTGACCTGTAGGCTTCTGACTGCAAAGATAAGGTTACAAGCGTGAGTTTGTCAAGTCTGCTCAATCTTTCTGTCAAGCAAAACAGTATGTATAAGTCCAGCTGCAGAGACAAACAAAGCTGCAAACATAACCACAACCTATTGTGGTACCTGAACACTGTCACAAAAGAATTTTCCTACAATTAGGCAAGATGAAAAAAACCACTGCCAAATAAACAAGACCCAGTGGACATACCGGGGCAGGAAAGATGATACTAAGCCTTCAGGCACTGGTTATTTCTGGCTTCAGGGTTTAACACGAAAACTCGCCCACAGGTTTAATGGCATTCATGTACACACAGAGTGAGTCTGTGCCCAACGAAATCACCAGTGTAACTCACATTGAACTTGCAACTCACACTGCCCTCGACTGAGTTGGGATAGGATCTCATTCCTGTATCGTCTGCTGTTTTCCTCCCAAGCACAGGATCATTGCTTATACTAAAAATTCTCTTCTGAGGAACCCAAGAATTATCCACCTTCTGTGGCAAGTCACCCCGCAGCACCCAGCTTCAGCAGGGGACTCCCTAGCATCCCACCATGAACACAATCTCAGCTAATATTTAACAAGTAGGTTGAAGCTGCCAGTTCACAACTTCTAAAACACAGAGTGCAAACCCCATAGACCCAAACCAACAGAATATTTTTCAGAAAGGTGATTTTTCATTCCTATGTCATCCAATAGGTGACAATAAGCGCTACAGCCACGCAAAAGAGCACAGTTATATCAAACTGAGATCTAAAGCTAAAGCTACGATGGTTTCCATGCTACCACACATTGAAGCCAGATATAAATGAGCTGCTACGAGCATCAGTATTCTCTGAAGCTACAGAGATCAGCCCTTAGTGCACAGGCTTTGTTCAAAGCCAGCTTTGTAGTGAACATGCCAAACTTCTGAATTTCAGCCTCAAACTCAAGCTTCAACCAAGTGGCTTCTCAAGCTTGGGACAGCTTCCAAAAGTGGAGGCTCCCATGACAGTACGGACTTCCACTAGTAACACTAGTAACCAGAAGAGAAAGGAGAGTGAGATTTAGAGAAAAAAAGCCCAAAGAACTCCTGGCTTTTTTCATTGTTTCAATTCATTTACATATTTGGTATGTCTAAACACATGAAATATTGCATATATAGAAAAAGAAAAAAAAAAAACAAAAAACCCACCACTTTTTGCAGTTGTTTTCTGCCTCACATGGCAGATTAAAATATTGAATGGTAAGAGAAAGCTAAGATGTGGAAAGTCTGAACAGAAACACCTTAGTCTTTCCAATTTCTTGTACGGCAGTGTATTACCTAATGGTTGTGTGAGCCATATAGAAGAGGAAGCCCAAAGTCTTCAGGAGGCTTAATTTCAAAGTTAGAAAAACCTAGTTAAATACAAGCACTGAACAGCACACAATGTCAGCTACAGTCCTTGCTAAGAATTTACAGTTAAAAAATATTTCCAGAACATATTAACATAAAAAAGTATAAAAGATATCTTCAGAATGAACAAATCAAAGAAAAAGCCCTTAAGGCAGACATTGCTGAAGGCCAATGAAGTTACACTGCTGGGGATTTTCTTTATTATGGACAGGATTGCTATCATAGCCTAACTGGTATCACCTGAAACTTCCAAGTCTGAGACCCTATTTTCAGTTCTTCACAACTTTATTTGTGGGCTGAAATTTTCCAACCTCAAAAGAAGCATGTGAGTAAGACAGGAGTTCAGGAAGGGTTACTGAGAAGGCTAAGTGAAAGAAATGGGATTTGAACAAGATAAGAGAGAAGAGATAAGAGAGAAGTTGAATGAGTCCCAACTGGGGATAATAAACAGAAAATCTGTGCCCACTAATGTAGCTTGAAATGAAACCCGAGATTGTTCTGTCTCACCATTTTTTTTCCTATCAGCACATCAGCTGTTACATCCTCTTACACTGCTTGGCCTCAGAAATAGCAGCCTGCAATTGCTATCAGTTATTCCACCACACCAAGATGCAGAAGTCCGTACAGCTAACCTTGAGCTTCAGCCTCGATGATGACCTACACTAGTGTCAATATTATATCCTACAATAGAATTACCATGTTTTTTAAAATTATAAGTTTATTTATGGATCCAAAGCCACAGAGTCGTTACAAGAATACCAATGCGCTTCCTAAGCCTAGCAGGAAAACCTTCAGGAACACCAGAGATGAGTTTGCCTCAATGTTGTGGTTTAACCCCAGTCAGCAACTAGGCACCACGCAGCCGCTCTATCACTCCTCCTCCTCCTCAACTGGACAGGGGAGACAAAATATAACAAAAGGCTCGTGGGTCGAGATAAGGACAGGGAGAGATCACTCACCAATTACCGTCACGGGCAAAACAGACTCGACTTGGGGAAAATTAATTTAACTTAATACCAATCCAATCAGAGTAGGGTAATAAGAAATAAAACCAAATCTTAAAAACATCTTCCCCCCACCTTCCCCTCCTTCTTGGGCACAGCTTCACTCCTGAATTCTCTACCTCCTCCCCGAGTGGTGCACAGGGACGGGGCCTGGGGGTTACGGTCAGTTCATCACGCCTTGTCTCTGCCGCTCCTTCCTCCTCAGGGCAGG
>JAVJGG010000024.1:1942110-1980423 GCA_035590195.1 Aviceda cuculoides | reverse complement strand
GGCCGCGCTGTGGCCGCCCTCGCCTCAGGCCCGCGGCGGGCGGGCCGGTACCGGGCCCCGCTGACTGAAATGGAGGCGGCGGGGGGCGGAAGGGGCTCCTCAGGGGAGGCGAAGCGGGGCTGTCGTCGTCGGCCCCGGCCTTTCGGTTTCGTTTCCCGCCGGTGTTTTGCGGCAGGAGGAGGGAGAGAGCCGGCCGGGGAGGGTGCGGGGCTGGGGCGGCACTGCCCCGGCCCGCCGACCCCTGCCCACCCCGCCGGGTGACTGAAGGGGGGAGACAAAACCAGATGCAATAGCAAGATCTGGGAGTTGATCTCTTTTTGCTGCCTCTTTATTGTTTAGGGGAAAAAAAAATAAATCGGTTACCAAGTTTCCGACCATCGCCATCTGACTGCAGCGGGGAGGGACGAACATATTGACAAAGAGCTCGGGGGGGAAACCTACCTACCCGTGGTAATTCATCAAGTGATGGAGGGAAGAGGAGTGGGACGTGGCCCCTCGCGGCAAGGGACTGCGTGCTGGTGGGCTCTACGCGGCAAGCGTTTGGTGGCATCGCTCCGTCTGCCCAGGGAGCGAGCAGACGATGTCTGCCCAGTGTCATTTCCAGTCTGTGTAAAAATGACGGATATTTATCCTTTTCACGTATCTTTTTTACAGGTGTGTGACACCAGTAGCTCCTCTAGGCCTACCCGTGTCCCCATGTGGTTAGGAGAGGTCCAAAGTACCATCATCGTCCTCACAAAAGACTCCACGTTGATCTTTTGTCCCACGACTTCACCGGGATCATGCCATTTTCTTTACACTCCCCCAAACTCACGCTAGGAAGTCGTCATTGCCAGTAAAAGAGTGGGAAGTAAGCTGAGATAAGTCAATGGTAGGGGAAAAAAAAGGACAAAACACAATGAGAGGCATAAGGACACTGCCTCACTGAGTCACAAATTGCCGGATGCTTCCACTGCTCCGGGAAAATCCTGCCAGACTCGCCTTCCCTGGCTTACGCTGGTGGCCACTGTCAGAAAGGGGGGCCATGGGACATGGGGGCTGACCGGGTACAACTGCCCTTACAGCTTTGGCTGCATGGTGTGCTCCTCGCGCCGCCTTTTCCAAACAGAAAGTGGTTCACCGTGGACTCCTGCTTCTGAGGGATTAATTCGTGCAATATCTTTTCTGTCTGCTGTCCATCTGGAGAAGCCTCCTCTTCACCCCACTTTACTAAAATTAATAGGAATTTCTGCTAAGTGCACAACTCTGTATTTCTACTATTAAATTGCATGTCATTTCTCTTTCTCCTGTCCACAGACTCATCCAATTCTTTCCACAGGGCATTCCAATCCTTTTCTGTTGTAACAGCAGGTCTTAGGTTTATGTCATCAGCAAATTTCATTAGCACACTCATGGTTTTTGTGCCAAGGTCACTAATAAAATTTTAACTAAGATTAGTTCTGAGATCAGTCCCTATGGAACTGCATTAGTAACCTCCTTCCATCTAGAGTTTCCCTTTCAGCACACGCTATTGTCCTTACTTTTCATTTCTTACATTCATCCGCATCTCTCCATCTTAATTAATATTTTCTCGCATGGCATCCTCTCAAATGTTTTATTGAAGTCCAGATAGATTTGATCTACCGTATTTTCATTGTTTGAGAAAATGATTTATCAGACAAAGATACTGGCTTAGTCTGGTATGTTCTATCTTTGGTGAAGTCCTGCTGCATTTTAACTAGTTTTTCATATACCTCCACATCTTTAATTAGTTTTTCCTTCAGAGTTTGTTCTAAAGCTATGTGTGCTAATGAGGTCAGATAAAAGAGCCTGTAGTCCGCTTGGATCAGTCTGTTTTCTCACCAAGTATACGCCCGCCACAGAAGTCTCCAGGCTTTTCAGTGTCTTTCCTGGGCTGCTGTGGCCACTAGGTCTGACCTGAAATTAAGGCACAGCAAGCCTGTGATTGATTTTAGACTAACACCTTGGGACAAAAAAAACAAATGTTATACTTTTTTACTTCAAAGCCCACCTCTCATGTTTCTTCTACAAAACCATGCATTGAGATTGCCTAGTTCCCAGATTTACTTGCAATCATGCCTTTGAGATTTTATGTATGCAACCCGAATGCTCTGGCATTTCTTTGCATATACCTCTTTTCCATTTCAAATAAATTTCTTTATGTTTGTATTCTTATCGTATTAACATTTTGTCTGCAACTCAAAAAGAACAGCTAAAGAACACTGCTTCTACTTTCCTCTTTATGAACACATCCAGTCAATGGATTTAGAATAAATCTTATTACTTTAAAACAAAATCATTTTGCTCATCTCCATTTGCAGCCAGCTGCCACCTCAAAATTAGATGTAGAAGTGAAGCTCGTGGGTAAATAAAATAAAATAAAAATTAAAATAAATAATAATAAATAATAAAAAATAAAATAAATAAAGTGTTAAGTTTGCACTACAGAACCCAGAGAGCGCTTTTTCTCTAGCATTAGTTCGAGTCTTAAAAGAGATCTCTTTCCCCCGAATTTGCCACTTTCTTAATTAGCTCCCAATTGATATGAAACTCCAGGCTGCTTTCTTCCAGATGGAGAAGACCATGGTGAGGTCCTTGCTGAGAGCGACATTTAATTCCTCAGAGCAGGAGCCCAAACGGGAGGGGAGGAAGGCAGGTCCAGACTTTTGGCTGGACTACCGTACTTCCACGTCCTTCAGCCAGCATGAAACTCTCCCCTTTGTACCTCACCCCCTCTGTGTCCTTCTGCACATCTGAATAAACAGGTTGTTTAGAGGTGGCTTTACGAGGACCCCATCCTGTGGCACTGCGCTCAGTTTGTAAAAGGTTATCTAGAAATTTGGAAGCGGGCTGCTTCCGGTCACTGAGTTCTTCTGAGCAGCAAAATCCAAACCGGAGCAGTGATGACCGTAGGAGCATGGCTGGAAGCCTCGAGTGCTAACTCAGCTGTTCACCAGCGCCTGTTAGCAGAACGCCTGTGCAAGGGGTATACCTTGTGTTGTTTTAACTGTGCTGGTAGATGATCAGGATTCTGTAGGTGGGATCTAAAGCTAAGCATAGACGAGATTTTGGTCACAGAAAGCAAGCTTTACTGACAAAATAGTGGAATAACATCAGGCTGCAGATTTTTACCTGGTAAAAGATCACCTCTGTTTTCTCTCCAGGTGCAGTAGGTTTGTGTGGTGGGTCTCTAAGATAAGACTCGATGCTGAGGCCAGCTGACCTTGTGCAAACTGGAGGAAAGATCAACAGAAACAGCAAGGTTATGTTTTCAAGTGCGGCTGTGACATCTCACCAGGCTAAGCGTAATAAGTCATGCAACCTTTTTGTGTTCAAAGTGAGAGACTACTATATAGGAGAGTGTACCAAATTTGACTCTACCGTGTGTGTATATATTCTATCCTTAAATTTCATATGAACCTGAACCAAATGTATGCTGTTTGTCATCTCTAAATCTGTAATTTATATACAGGTTCACTTAAGGAGCATAATTCACTATTGTTAAAATTTGCTTTCAAGAAAGTTGCAAATGAGAGCCCTCTAATGCAAAATGACTTAATATGGGGCACTGTGTCTTTTTATTTACGATGTATAACATATCAGTTACCACGATGAATGCAACATAAATACATAGATTCAGTGGAACCTCCAGTATTCTTTCAATGCGCCTCTAATTTCTAAAATGGCAGTGCAGTACTACTGTATGGATAATAAAGCAAAAACATTAATTTAAAAGGTGAGAAGAAATTCCTGTTACACCACTTAGAGTAAAAAATAATATACATCAATAAAAAAAGAATTGCTTGGTTTCTGGTTTTGTTTCTATACTTCCCCCCATCAAGCAACTTGTCAGAGCCCTTCATTGCTACAAAATAGAATTGAATGCCGAAGGAAAGCTGCGAATCGAAAGCAAGATTTAAGGGACTGAAGAGTTGTTTGAATTTTGTTTTTCCTCTCCATTGCTTTCACACATGTTTATGAACTCACAGTTGGATTTCCTCAAACAGGAAATTCCACGGTAATTATCATTAGTGAGCTATGGTAACCGCAGTCCTGTGAATCCACAGGCTCTTTTCAAAGTCATTCCCTTTTAAAGAAAATAAACGCTAATATGGGCCAACTCCTCATTTGCTGGGTTAGTGTCACTGAATTTAGCAGCAGAACAATTTACTCTGGCAAATCATCCATACTCCTGTTTCCAACAAGCTTGTTATGAGGCACAGAATAACTGCAAGAGTAGTGTGGTATGACCCGCAAGTACTACTGAAGCACTGCTATACAAATACGTTTGTTGCTTTAGTAGATAATGTAAACAAAAAGCAAAGTGAGCCTGGCTGGTAATTCCTGGAGGGCAGAGATAAGTAAGAATCAATGGAGAAAGATTACAGATATGGATTTTTCTGACAAACACCTTCTGCAACCACAGGCTTCAGAAAGAAGCGCATTGGCCCCAAGCAGTGGTCCACCCAGCCGAGGCCCTGCCTCTCAATGCGTACCAGACGTGTCCAAAAAGTCGCACGCTTTCTAGAAGGAAGAAATTACAAAACCTGTCCCTCACTAAGATTCTAATGGAATCCATAAAAGATCTGGCCTTCAACCAAAGTGTGAAATATAAATACCTTTCTACTTTTTTTAACAACTGATGAACAATCTCAAAATCAAGTTCTTTTCATTGTTTTCATCAGCCCTTGTCCAGAAACCTGTTCATGAGTTTCCTTCGACCTCACCTTCTACCTACCTGAATTACACGTAAGGTGATGACTTAAATTTTGCTTTCTGATGTGAGTTCATTAATCAGAATTTGTTCCCAAGTTACAGACTGAGAAGAACCGGCTTATTTCAGGTCATGAACTACTTCAATCTGAATTTCTACCAAAGCTCTGCATCAGTTCGCATCAAGAGCTCCCTCTCAATAAGCACAACTTAGCAGTGCGACTGTGAGTGCAGTTTCTGTTTAAAAGGACATTATTGTTATCAGGACAGAATTGAGAACAGAGTTCTCAAATCGGTTTCCAATGCAAATAAAACAGCAAACTGTAGAATCAGCACATATGGCAGTAGATTTTTATTAATTGGTTAACAGCTCCAATAACATAGATGCCTACACATCAAAGTCATGTAAACAGAGCTCAATCACCATATGGAACTAGACCAAGATGATAACGGGCAACAAAGCAAGACAATCCTATTCATGTTCCATATGGCCTCTGTTGACTTCTATCTGTTATGCTGAAACTTCTCTGTATGCTATTATGGAGTATCGTGTTTTGCTTTTCAAAATGGGATGTATGAAATTAGGAATCCAAGTGTACTATCAATGGCCCAGAAATACAGAAGGTATGTAAAGAGAACTTAAACTGGATGTTTTAGTATGATTTTTTTCTAGATCGGTGTCATACTTGCTTGAACCCAACTTAATTTTTTTTCTATTTGATGAAGATGGTTACGCTAAATCTTACTCCACTACCAGGAGAGCCCCTTCTACACCAATGAAACAGGTCCTTTTGTTATAGCACAACTATGGCAATATAGGACCTTAGGAGAGAAACATAAAGGCTGCTGGCAGGAAATACAAGCAAAGGTATCTATTTACACATTCTTTTATCTGCACCATTGCAAGTGTATAGTACAATGTAGCTTATTTTCTTCTCTAGCAAGATAAATGGGCATAGATTCTTATTCCACAGTGAAAGGGATAGAAAGATATAGATACTTTGAGGAACTCACCTGGGAGAAACAAATCACTATTGTGAAAAGCCTGATGCTTTTCCTGCTTTCAACCTGAACATATATATCATTTGGAGCTAATAATTAACAGCCTGGATTTTTCAGATGGGTGTGCTAAGTACACCTTTTGAAAATCAGACACAGAAGATGGCCCTTGCAGAGTGAATTGCCAATGCAAGGTAAGTGCTTTTCCAAGTGACTTGGGGGTACAATCAAAGCACAGTGGCTTTCAGGTCTGAGACTCAGTGAGTAGAGGGAAGAGATGAGGAGAAAGCAGAATGAAGAGCCTTCCATCTAGTGGAAGCTTTTTTTTTAACAGCTGATTCAGAACTGTCTGCAATTTTAACGGCGAGTTTAGTCTAGTAACCACCACTTGCAGAGCCCTGCGCTTCTGTATATCACGGCATATATCTACAGATTGGGATCCTCCACTGATACATGGCAGAGCCTCGGACCACTTTCTCCCCTTCCCTGGCATGTTCAAAACTCCTATTAAGCAGTCAGTGTTCAAGTCTAAATTATTTCAGAAATGAGGTGTGGGGAGCTTGGTATTGCCTGTATTTTTCTTCCTAAAATAGGAAAGTGATTTGAGCTGCAATACCTGTTTGAACTTGGAGCTTTCCTTCAGAAATCGAGAAGGGCTTCGAGGCTGGCTGTTGCACCACATCTTTGTATACTACCAGACACATCTCGTGGATGGTTTAAGTGCTACTGCCTACCCTTTCTGTCATTTTGACTGGAGCGTTACTGATATTTAGCTGGATCAAAGCGAGTTTGATGTCTGCTGTCCAAAGTATGGGAAAGACTAAGTGAAAATGGGGCGGCTGCTGTTTGGGATCCACAGACAATCAAGCAAATGGGTTTTCTGTTCTCCTACCACTGGAAAATGAAGAGAGACAATGAAACTTCTGGCAGCAGGAATGGCCTGCGGTACAGAATGAAGGAGGCATCACATGCAACTAGCACAGCTAGCACTGTTTCCCCATAAATAATTACCTGCTTGAACAGTTAACATCAGTGCCCCTCACATAATTAATTTTGACTCAAATCTGGTGCCTCTCCTGTGGTCAAGTCAAAAGAAGGTAGTGCTGCTTCTTTCCTTGGTGATCTTGTAAACCTGAAGTGTGTATCTGCAAAGGATTACCTCCATGCAGCGAGGCACAAAAAGGAAACCTGGTCTGCACCATAAAACACACACCACTGGGCTTTTTCCTCTCTCCCATCAATGACAGTCTTCTGAACAAGAGGCAGCAGAGGACTTGCATGCTTCATTTCCCTAAACAGATTTATAAACCACAGCAGCACCCTAGCAGGTGCTGAGGTTTGAAGTCTCCCATTTGCCTTTTTTTTTTTTTTTTTTTTTTGCTTGAGCAAAGGCAGCTGGTGAACTATAGGGAAATTGCAAACTTTTAAAAAAAGGGCTTAATCCACCATCTGAAATTCACAGAAGCATTAAGTCATTATTCAAATGAAAAGCTGCTTTTAGCCATTAACATATTTTCGTCAACAACAAAAAAAGCAAGATGCTGATATGAGGGGAGATATGCACATTCTTATTTATATGGTAATTGAATGGTCAGGGAGTTTGCCTGTTATTTTCCTGAGACATGGTATGCGTCAATTAAAACTACGTTGCGTTACTCTTCTAATGGAACCTGGCACCATTAAGAAATCTTTTCTTCTTCCTAAGATGTGATGGGGAAAGAGGCATTGAAAGTCAACCAATTTATGCAACCTACTTTGTAACATGATTGCTGGCTTTTGCCTTTCTACAGACAAAGCAAAATTAATAATTCTTCTCTATAACAAGTGACAAGAGAATTATTTCTGTCTATCAAACCCATCCTAAATAGGAGTAAGAATATTGCTTCCCCTCCCATAAATTTGCATATTTAGAGTGTTCTGAGTAAAATCTGGCGCGTTATAATTCAGTGGCTCATATTCTTTGTCAATCAGGCTTCTTTCAAAAGTGAAAATATTTTTAAAAGCCAGTGTACAACTGCAATTCTCTTTCATCCAAGCAGCATGTTGTAAATCACAGTGCAAAAAACTCCAGCTTCATTTAGATGGGCAGAGTTCCACTGACGCTGGTGGTGCTGTGGTTGGCCTGAGCTGGGTCCAAGAAGTCCAGCAAGCTCCAGTGCAAACAGATCATTAACAGAGGTAATTGGCAGGGCTGAAGACGCACCCCGAGAAGAGATCTCTCACTGTCGTACAGGTATCATTTTAGTACCCTTGTTTCATCACGCAAGCTGGAGCTGCTGCTTAGCGTTCAAGCCAAGGGAGCCATTCGTCACCGTTTTATGCCTACCTGTCTCTCGATTTATGCAAATTCCCTGGGGCCTCACCAAAAAGAAACCAAAAAGACAAATCACTATCCAGTGGTGTGAGATTATTAGCATTTTTTGCTGAACGTGCTTACACATATGGCACTAGTTTTCCTACCTCTGCAGCCTCGGCCCGAAAAGGGAAAAGTTGAGGTGCAGAAAGGTAAATACCTAAGTGCTATCAGGAAATACAGAGGTCAAACCCATCATTTAGAGAGGGGTTTGAAGGGCTTGTTGTAGAGAAAATGTGAACCACTCATCAGAAACTTCTAAAAGGTGAATTGCCTAAATCTCAAAGTAGCATGTCTAGATAACAAAGGTAATACAAAAGGACAAAGCTCATACTCACAGGCTGTCCAACACCCCTCTGCTCTGGATGAGTTTCCAGCATCCCATGAAAAGGACATGTCAGAGCACGAGCATGGAAGACAAACTGCATAAACACTTAGCATGCTAAGCACAAGACTGGTCCCTAAACACAGGCTCTGTAATCCTGAAGGGGAGAATAAAACATCTTCCCAAACAAATTTGCGCTAAATCTGTATGATGCCTTTATCCTATGACACATTTTGGCCATGGAACATCTTTCTGCAAATGTAATGTGGAGAAGATTTTAGATTTGGGAATAATTGGGGTATTTTGGCAGTTCTCCTTTTCTGGTACGCATGAAAAATAATGCCATATTTACAAAAGCCAATGATGCTGTCATACAAGTTCTCAAATTTTTATCCCATCTGCAGTGCCCTAAAACATAAAAAAAAATTATTTAAAAAAGAGTTAGGGGATTCAGAGGACAAGAAGCATTCATAAGCCAGTGGAATAGATGTACTTAAAGCTAAATAACATGAGTTAGCCAAAGCAATGCTAGACAGTCTAACGATCTTGTAACCGTGCAGCTGAGATGATGGGGAACTTGAGAGCGTGACTGATAAGCAGCTAGACTTACATGGATAATATCTATAATCCAGCAGTGAAGTCAAAAAGGACCAAGAAAAAGCTATGGTGGATGCCGTGGTTTTGTAGGATGAGGAGGTGCAGTGGAAGAAGTCTCCCAGTATATTTGCAGGTTGATTTAAAGTGTCTGGAGTGGTTAAAGAACTCTGGTCTTAGTTGAACACGTGATGAATGGCGTTAGGACTTCGCATGTGGATGAGGTAAGCAGCCAATTAACGAGTGCATACGGCAGATGCTGGTACCACTACTGCTCTTTGCATTAACCATAGCAAGGACGTGCCCCAGCTGAGTTCGGAGGCTTATGGTGTTTGACACGTTTTATGTACCTAACTGGCAGGAAAATGACACGTAACGTCTTACCAACACTAAAAAATAGTACTGCTTTAGCTATATTGATACACTTATTGCAGGACAACTACCTCTAGAAATGGATGCTGATACAAATAGGAGCAAGGTGTTCTGCCCATGCACTACCATTTTCATCCAAGACCAGGATTTCCACAACAGTATTTAGGGCTGTCAAAGAAACCCACAAAAGCTTAGACCAGATTCATTATGTTCACAAGTCCATGGAGCCTGGTGGGATTCACCCCAGAGTTCTGAAGGAGCTAGCAGATGTTATGGCAGGAACATATCATCTACATCTCTATCATCTACCACAGGTCTTGGGAATCCAAGGAGGTTGCTGCTGACTGGAAGCTAGCCAATGTTATTCCAATCTACAAAAAGGGCATGAGGGAAGACCCAGGGAACTACAGACCTGTTGCTCTAACCTTGGTTCCTGGGGAAAAAATAAGGAGAAGACTATACCGGGTACTATTGGAAGGCATTTAAAGAATAATGCAATCATGAGGCACAGCCAACATGGGTTCACAAAAGGAAAGTCCTGTTAACTGATTTGATATCCTTCTATGATAACGTCACCCACCTAGCGGGTGAAAGGAAGGTGGTGGATGTAATTTCTCTGGATTTTAGTAAGGCTTTCGACACTGTCCCTCACAGCATCCTTCTGGACAAGTTGTCCAGCCGTGGGATGAGCAGGTTCATGGTGCGCTGGCTGAAGAACGGGCTGAAAGGCAGGGCTCGAAGGGTTGTAGTGGATGGAGCGACTGGTCACCAGCGATGTTCCTCAGGGTTCAATTCTGGGGCCAGTCCTGTTCCATATATTTATCAATGCTCTGGACGCAGGAGTTGAATGCACCATTAGCAAGTTTGCTGATGATACCAAACTGGGAGGTGCTGTCGATCTCTTGAGGGACAGGAGGCCTTGCAGAGGGATCTGGACAGATTGGAGCATTGGGCTATGATTAACGGGATGAAATTTAACAAGTCAAAATGCCGCATTCTGCACCTAGGACGGAGTAATGCTTGGCACGAGTATAAACTGGGAGAGGAATGGCCGGAGAGCGGCCCTGCAGAAAGGGAACTGGGGGTGCTGGTTGACAGCAGGCTCGGTATGAGCCACCAGCATGCCCTGGCAGCCAAGAGGGCAAATCCCATTCTGAGCTCTTCTCCCCGGTATCCAGTGATAGGACGCGTGGGAATGTTTCAAAGCTGCGCCAGGGGAGGTTTAGACTGGACATGAGGAAGCATTTCTCTACTGAGAGGGTGGTCAGACACTGGAACAGGCTTCCTGGAGAGGTGGTCGGTGCCCCAAGCCTGTCCGTGTTTAAGAGGCATTTGGACAATGCCCTTAACAACAGGCTTTGACTTTGGGTCAGCCCTGAAGCGGTCAGGCAGTTGGGACTAGGTTGTAGACCCCTTCTGACTGAAATATTCTATTCTATCCCATTCTATATTCTATTCTATTCCACTCCATTCTATTCTTGTATTGTCCCTATACATGTTCAAGAACCCTATTGGTAGTTACATGTACCAACAGGAGAAAGTGCAGATTTAAGCTAGGTGAGCTAAAAAAAAAAAAAAAAAAAAGAAGAAGAAAGAAGTGTCGCACAGATTTGCACTGGGAGTTGAACTATCCCAAATTACAGGACTGTAAAAGTTTGTAACTTGTACTTTTAAAAATCATAATTCATTCAAAAGCAAATGAGCATTATGCATTATTCTTGAAAACATTAATTCCAAGTTGCACACTATTACAGATATATCCCACTTTCCAATACCAGTTTTTAATTAAAAAAAACTATTAAAAGCATTTCATTTCATCCATTTAATCATGATCTAAAGATACTGCTGTGGCAAAAAGAATAAGGAAAACCCAAATGCGGGAGAAAAAAAATATGAGTACATTTTGCTTACTGAAATAATAATATTTTTGATCAGGAAAAATAGGAAATGCTAGCTGAGGGGATGCCAGCCTGCCTCCCCTTCAGTTCCTGAGGGAAAGATGTTTGTTCTATACCTCCCCAAACAGGTAGAGGCCGTACGCAAAGACAATGATGGGGCTTAGAGCAGAGCCAGGTGCTGGAGCCGATGTTCTGGAAAGCAGCCTGCTGACAGCTAGTGCTCAGCAACGGCTGCAAGTGGGGCGAGGAGGCTGCAGGAATACGGTGGTGGGCATCGTGGGTACCCTCTCAAGTTTTCTATGGCTGAAAATCATTTTCTATGACCAAAGAGCTTGTGGGAGGAAGGGGCTTCTGGGCCAGAAAAATGACTGCAGCTACAAAGCCTGGCAGAGTAGTGTGGGGGTTACACTTTATTCATCGGCAGGTTTGAGAAATCACTGGAAAATAACGGGGAGTCAGAGGAGACAAAATAATGCCATAAAAGAAGTGAATGTTGGAAACAAGGAGTTTATGTTTTTTCATGGCCTTTTGCATTTTTCATGCATATTTTCACTCTAAGCCCTTGCATGCGCTCCCAGAAATCTGCCAAGACAGAAGAAAATGAAACCAAGCCCATTTTCCCACCTCACCCCTGCGCGAGAGATTTTTTTTTTTGTCCCTTCTGTTTTTACCCCAGGCTTTCCTAATGGCTTATTTTTCTCATTCATCATGTATGCTGTTCTGCCTGCCTCTTGTTTGTTTATACGTCTCATTGCGCTGCACACCGTCCAGGATACAGGGGTTGCCAGAGTGACGATGCATATTTCAAGGGTGACAAAAGAAGACATTCATTTAAATAACACACCAAAACTTGTGCTGAATATTCCCAAACACATCAGTACTTGGCAGATAATCATTCTCCTTGACACTCTCTGAGTAAGGATGTACCAAGTGAAGATTATTCAGAATAGGCTGTAAATGCAAACTGAGTTGTGTTTGAAAACCAGCAAAGTCAACACAGCTTGATAACATATAGTTTGGAGCTCCTGTAGTTATAAGACCTCGTGGATCAATTTTTGGAATCCCTGGTCCCATTATAAATTCCACAAACAATATTCTGCTCCTGGATGTTAACATGCTGAGTGTAGCAAGGAATCAGTTTACAGAAGTCCCTGTAGAGAGGGCAATGATATTACAAGCATCTGTTGTATTTTCAGAAGCATTACGCTGCCTTTTCTCTTAGGGGTTATTACTATGAACAACCACTGCACATGAAAAAGCCAAAAGCCATTGGAAATAAAGCAGGAAAAATTAAAACAAAGGTGTATAGTGCTTAGAAATTCTTTGAAAATCTCTGTATTTATGCAGAAACATTCTTCAGAAAGTCCCAAAACTACAAGGGAAATGCTACATATTTGATAGAGGGTATTCCTCAACCTCTGGGCTGTAGCCTTTTATTTCTTTATACGCGTTGGAGGAAATCAAACCTCGGGCTTCACTGTGCTAGGATCTTCACAAATGCAGAACAGAAGGGAACCAGGCCCACAAGGACTTAGAATTTAAGAAACAGTCAAAAATCAAGCAGCAAATAGGGGAAGCAATGAGTTAGGGTATCTTACTAGAAGGTCTTCCGAACAGTGCCGGCCAAGTACTATCTTCTAGCTCATCCTACCCAAAATCTCCAAACCAATACAATTACAAAGTAACTTAAAAATACCTTTTGGCCTAAAGGAAGGCTCATCATACTAATATTCCTTATCCTGTATGTGTGCCTGCATTTTAGTGTATGATAGCAGCTTTGGGGTTGGTTTTTTTTAAGGTTGATTCTAGCGATAAAGATAGCTGGAGTTTCCAGTGATAGCAGATAACAACAAATAGCCTTGGCGATAGTTGAATAGTATGTCTGATGAAGATCTTTGTGCAGAAGAGAAAGGATTTTACTGCTTACTGTGATTAGAGGTAGTTTTAGAACCCCTTATACAGTGTCTTTAGAAGCTGCAAGCTAGATAAATTCCTCGGAACCCAAGAAAAAAGGCCAAAACAAAAAGCAAGACTCCAGACTTGTGCAAATAAACCTTTCATTTTGCACTAAAATCTCTAAGCCTATACGGATAATCAAGCATTGTATGGTGAATTTCAATTAGATTTTCATTCAAGAGTTGCCTAGTATGCTTTGATATATTTTCCTTGTGATACTTCACATTTGATCCATCTTTGCCAAAAAGAGAGGGGAATTTTGGGGCACAGCGTATACTTAGTAAACTTCTCTGTAAGCCCATCAATCAGTATCTATTGTGTCTCTTGCCAGTTGGGTATTACTGCTAAATAATATATGCACATTAAGTCGTCCGCTTGGGGAAGTCATTAAATCTCAGATGAACAAAAATCTCCAGATCTAGAAGCAGCGCAACAGCAGCTACTGCCCAGGAGCTTTATCGATAGAAGAGAATTGATACATTGGCTGTCTTGCCATCTCAAATTGCCAAAGAGCCGGCATCGTGCACGCTTCCACACAGAGCAGCTGAAACCTTTACAGAAGTAATTGGTAGCTTGCCAGTTGAAAGCTTAGGTCAAAATCAATGGTGCTGCTGGCTTTCTAGGAATTGCTGCTATCCATTGCTGTAAATTATGATCGGTCACCTTGAGAAAAGCACTGAAAGTTGAAGAACAGACCAAAAGCCTATTTAAGTAGCTCACCATCAATTATATTTAGACAAAAGCCCCTGTACTGAGTTAACCCATCTTTCAAGTAATTTAAGAAACTATGAACAGAAAGGGGCCTGTAATTATTTAAAGCTGAAGTGTACCCATTCTTCATAAGTTACATAGATCCTAGTGAAATATTGGGTTTGTCCCATTCATTCATGTTAACACTGTCTCTCATTAACGCTTTAAATGGACAAGAGTCCATGTCTCTGAATCTCCTTTTCCATGTTTAAGATGAAATGTGATTTGCTGAGGACTCCATAGCTTGTAGGAGAGGGCACACAGGACTAGAAATGAGCATCTGGCAAGAGAAGAAGAGTGCTATCATTTTCATACTATCAATTTCATTTAGCTTTGTTATTTTTTGGCAAGACACAGGCATAGTTAAAATGACTTGTCCCAGGATGTAAAACATTAATCTCTGTTCACATAATCCTGTTCCAGGGATATCTCTTTTGTGAAGTAATCTTAAAAAATAGGAAAGTGAGTACCATGAAAGGCAGCATTATTCTGAAACCTATTTAAGAAAAGCCGGTTTCTTTGCTGGAACTCATACTGCATCATTGCCATGATCAAAAGTTAGAGGAGGCTTTTTGATGACACTGCAAACCCATCTGGCAGATGTGAGAGGTTGTACAAAGATGTTGCATGAAGTGTCGTTACAAATAGAGTGACTCTTAAACATTGGAGACTATTGATTGCCTTCACGTCAAGTGAAATAAGCCAAGTTACACCCATTAGTGCTAATAATAACATCTGCAGCTGGCATAAAGTTTTTAATGAGCGTAAGGATAGCAATGCCTAACAAGCACTCAGGGACAGATCCTTGCCTTGCAAAATCACATTTATAACCCCGGCGGGCTGAACGGACAAGGTGATGGCAAGCAGCAACTCTACGATTATTACCTTTTCCTCTCATCGCTCTTCTGTGGAGGTATATGGAAATCAAAGCGAAAAAAGAAAGGGAGCACGGGAGAAATAAGTGTGAAGAGAACAGGAGATGGGGTTTGAGCAACAGCCAGGAGGCACGAAAAGAGGGAAAGCTGAGCAAGAGCCGTCGTCTGCGGGCTCCTGCGGCCCCTATTTCTGCCGGCGCTGCCTGGCCCTTCCCTTTAGCGTCTGCCCACCGCCGCGCGGGCGAAGGAGAGGCCGGTGGGTCCCAGGTGCTGCCGAGCGCTGCGAGGGAAGACCCTTTTTTTTCCCCGAGAAAAGAGTGCTGCCATGCTGCCGGAGTCCGAAGAAAACGAGTACCCGCGGGTCATCCAGGCCGCGTTCCGTTTTAGCACGGTGTTGCGAGGTAGAAAGCACGGCTCAAAATTAAACAGCTTTCACTGGCAGGGGACGGCGCAGCGTCTCTCCGGACTGAGCTCAGGTTTTGCTTTATGCCAAACAAAGCCAGATGAAAGTAGACGTCAAGCAGATCTTGGCCTCCGGGGTAATCGAATAAAATAGACTACACGCAGCTCACGCTACAACGGGCCGGTAAAAACAAAAGTGTCAATCAGCTGTTAAGGTAATACATGAGGAAGCAATCTCCAAAACTGAATTAGGAAGCTAATGCATGCGTTTCCAGGAATGGGAATAAAGGGTTTTACTGAGTAGTCTTGAACTTCCAGTTAAGCCCTGGAATTCAACCAGATCTCGATTTTCTAACTACTTTCCCCATAAAACCATATAGCGTTAGTAAAAAATAAAGACGTAATAACAACATCTGTACTGCACCTTACGTCTCAAGATCTAAAATTCATCATTAAAATTCTAATAGTTTTTTTATGCCTCAAAAATGCAGTTTGTTTCATGTCATTATTATCTATTTCAGAATCAAAATTTGTACATTAACTGAAGAGTCTTTCTGTCAATTCACATGACATTGTCAGTTTATGTCTGGTCTAAGATCATTTCAATACACAACATTTTCTTTAGCGTTTCGAGACAGATTTTTGTCTTCAGTAAATCTGCCTCCGGTTGCGCAAGGTCCACTAGGTGAATGCAAAGTTATTATATTGAGCTGCTAACAACCGACAGCGTGCAGAGAGCATCACTGCGGCTGTGAATGTGGCTCAAAGTCCAACATACGAATTTCAAAATACCGCCCAGTTCTGTCCATATCAGGTCTCAAAGCAGCAAACTGGAAATCCAGAGTCTGACATGCATTAAGAGCCTGTACTCTTGGGGCTTTTTTGGGGTGTGTGTATGAACTGTAATCACAGCTATTTGCTTTGAGAAGAGCAAAAAATAATCTGCTGCTCTCAGCACTGCAGCTCATTGAATTTCCTCTCACGCACGTGCATTCGCATACCCCAACCTGACAAAGCAGACTTAACACTGTGTGTTTATTAAACAAAAAGATAAGGACAATTGAACTGATCTCCGTGTTTAAATACGCCGTAACGTTTCGATGTCTATAAATCTTGTAAAACAAAGCTGAAAAAATTTATCAGCACTGAATTCAGCTATTTACACGGAGGCTAAAACAGGCTCGGCTGGTATTTCCTGAACGCAAGGTCACAGGCAGTGTGGCTTCGGAGGAGGGAAAAAACTTGCAGGAGTGGGAAGGAAGCATCGTTTAGTTGCAAGACAAGAATATATAGAAAACACTCTTTAGTAGGAAAAAAACCCAAACATTTAAATTAAACTACTAATAACTACTTAAACTACTTACTAATAATTACTGAAAATACTAGTTAATAGGTATGTAACCTGGAGCCTTCTGTCTTAATTTTCTTCCCATTTTTGCTGTTGCATTTTTAGCTTTCCTGTCTGTAATCAGGCCCCAATACTGCAGTGAAATCCAGAGCCCACCTTAGGCTCAGGCCTTTCACTCAGGTATCTCATTTAAACAAGGTCTACCCAGATGATTTTATGATTTTAAACAGATCAGTCAAACCTGTGCAAAAGGCTGCCTGGGTGCTTAGTTTGGTTGCAACCAAGTTTATTTTGGTTCAGCTGATAGGAGTTAGTGACAGCTTTGCACAGTTTGTTCTAGTCTGGCATAAACTAAAATAATAAAGTACAGCCAAAATCAGAATTTTAAGTGTTAGAAAAAAGTGTGCACTTTGAAACAGTAAAATTTTTCTTCTGGTCTACAGGACTTTGATGAAAAGATACTAAGAAAAGAGCTGGGTCTGTGTTAGTTGTATAGTTAACCCTTATGTGGGGACATAGGATAAACAACAGCAAACAGGAAAAAAAAACCCCAAACCCACAATCTATAGAAAAGCTGTTTAGACATAGATAAAAAGTCACAAAAAGCCTGCATGAGTAACAACAACAGGCTATTCCTTTTGCTATTTTTTCAGTGCTGCAGCATCTTTGAGATGCCCTTAGTGCTTCAGAGCGACTAGGGAAATGGGCTGTTCTGGTTTCAGCTGGGATAGAGCTGATTTTCCTATAAACTGGGGGAGTTGGCCTGGGGAGATCACTGCTCGGGAACTAACTGGGCATCAGTCAGCGAGTGGTGAGCAATTGCATTGTGCACCACTTGGTTTGTATATTCCGATTATTTTATTATTGTTATTATTGTTGTTACTATTATGATTTTCTTCCTTTCTGTTCTATTAAACTTTCTTTATCTCAGCCCACGAGTTCTACTTTTTTTTCCTGATTCTCTCCCCCATCCCACTGGGTGGGGGGTGGGTGACCGGTGTGGTGCTTGGCTGCTGGCTGGGGTTAGACCCCGACACGTGCACATTCCTCACTTACCACCAGCCAAGGGTTAGGTACCCCAGAGGAGGGTAATGCAAATAGGAGAAGAGCATTTATGACCTCACTGAACTGTAGCATTTAGGCCAAAGAAGTTGAACATCTGCACACGCCTTGACATTTTAAAAATCGTTCTTTCAACACGTAAAAATGAAATGGGCAACATCCCCTCTGTTACAACACGAACTAGCGCGGCTGCCCTTGGTGCTGCGAAGGTGCTTTCAGATTCCCCAGCAAATCCGTGTAGCTGGTTTCTTTCTTTCTTTCTCTCTTGAGGGTAAAACAAAATAATTATCAAAGTTGTTAAGAGAATCTCTGCTACTTTCCTGTCTTGAGAGATTCCCTGCTTTGCGGTTTACATCCTCTGTTCTGCAGTTGTTAGGTGGTGTACGCCAATATTGCAGAGTATATATTTATCTTTGTGCTTCCCACAAGCTGAGCACAGATATTTTATCACATCCATTTCAAATTAGAGGGTTTACCCATTTCCTTTCAGGAGGCAGAGAGATTACCAAGGGCATAGAATTGTCCAACAAAGTTCTGAACAGCATTGCTACTAAAGAGGATTTTTTTTTTCTTTTTTAAAGATGAAGTGAGAGAAGTATAACTCGAGATGGAAGATGAAAGCATCTTTCCTGCTTTGGTGATGAAAGGGAGATACAGCTTAAGAAGTTTTCTAGAGAGGAAGAAGCATATTAGAAGAGATAAATATTTCTTTACAAAAAAACACAACCCCAAAATATCGCTGTGCTTCGAGGTAGAGATCAAAACCAGGCCTGCCATTTAGAAAATAACAGGAGCGGGTCCATGCAGGCAGGGAGCACTGCAGCCTCCTCCTTTGAGCAGATTCCTGTATGCTCACATTAGTGCTGCATGTTATTAGTGCTACTTACGTGAAATTACTTAATGGAGTAAGGGATAGTTTTCCAAATTTCATCCCTGGCCTGGGCTTCTTGCATACTTCTTTGCACAAAGATCAAAGAATAGGACTTTTTTCCTCTGCGTAGTGGCCATTTAAGTTTCGCTGGTTTCAAAAAAATCACCACAGGATGAAAGCCAAATTTTTTTGAAACTTCCATCATTATATGCCCTGCTCATGATTGAGAAAATGCATAAAATATTCTTTTTTCTCATAGGTAATGTACTGTCGATTTAGAGTCAGGGCAGGGACTTCATTCCATAGTTTGCCGGAATTTTTGTGAAAATTCCTCTCAGCTAAACATACCAATTTACTTTTTATCCTTAACAGAGCAACACAGCCCAATACTAGTGAAAATTATTGTTTGACCCCATTTCTCTTTCTGCTCATGCTTTATCAAAGGCTAACCTTCGCCTACGAAGGCCACACTTTCTGTATTGCTAGTGATTCATCCGACCATCTGGAGGAGCCCAGCAGCTCTGGGTAGGAATGCCCTGTTGGCTCGTAAATCACTTTATCGAATTAAAACGGTCTAAGGTCTTTCAAGGCCATTCTTGAAGGATAAGCTTTCGGGGGGGGGAGCAACAAGGGGAAGGAGGGCGATAGGCACCCCACGAGATTGTGGTGGGCTCTGTGGGATCCCCGTGCAGCGAGGAAGGGGAAGCTGGGCTCTGGCTCCGAATTGCTCCTTCTCTTCCACTCAGCATCCAAACCACCTGTGGAGAAGAAGCGTGTAACTTCCAGGCTTCTGAGATACTGTATGAGCTCCTGCCCACTGTGGGTTTGCTTTAAAAAAAAAAAAAAAAACCAACAAAAAAACCAAACCCAACACTAAAGGGGCTTTACTGTGTGTAAGTAGGGTGTAACCAATATGAGTAGAAGACTAGATTCACCCCTCAAATAAGTAATTCCCAAGTACCATGGTCTGTCTCTACAGCCTTGATTGCATACAACTAACTGAATCATCCAAAGCATCCCTGAAAATGACTGAACAGTCACAGCAAATAGTCTCAAACTATCACAGGTATTTGGCAAGTTGTAAAACTAGGTTACTTCCTACCTGTGTTGAGGATATATTTTTAAGATACAGATTCTTTTTGAATTCAGCATTTCCTGAGGGCATCTTAAATTACAACTCAACAATGACTGCAAAGCTTAGCTTTCATGTTTGCACAATATATCTGGTTTTCGGTAAAATAAATCACATTCTACCCTTATTTCTTAAAATAACAGTGCTGGAGTGTATTGTACAGATAAACATTCTTGGATTCTCTGTACACAAGTGTATCCCACTGACTTTCATTGCAGTGAAAGTTGGTTTTTTTTTTAATTTAGTCAAGGTCTTGGGGCACAGTGACAAAGCAATGAATACGTCTTGCTAGGCATGAGTTAAGCACCTCAGTCTGAACTTTTGAAGTCTGCCTTGCCTTAGGACCAGCTATACATGAGCTAAACAACCAGATGCAATAATAATCACTCCCCTTCTTGTGTGCTCTGGGAATGGCTGTTCCTTAGATGTGTTGGCCCATTGCACCACCTGAAGCAAAGCAAAGCTCTTCTCATATTTTCAGTGCCACCTCTTGTCCCACTCCCACAGCTGTACGGATTCTGTGCAAGCGGCCTTATGTGACCCTCATCTCTCAGAAAAGCCACCAAGGTGGCCGATCAGTGCTAAGGTTTTCCTCGTCATTAAGGTTTTGCTCGACATAACAGAGTCTGATCTCATCGTCACAGAAAGGCTCACGGAGTCAGTATCACAGATTTCACACACCAGCAATCAAGTTAATCCTCACGAGAGGAGCAGCGTCACCAGAGGAAAAGAGGTAATATTCTGTGCTGAGGTGTGGGGCATAAGCAGGGCACAGATGAGATGGGAAGACACAAAAAAAGCCCAGCCTAGACATCCATATATAGCAGAGAGGGCCCAGCTCTGGCGCACAGCAAGGGAGGACTAAGCACTCGGCTGAGATGCTGTGCCAGGCAGAAAGCACAGTAAAGACCTCTGGTCTCACATGCACAGTTAGCAGAACTCTGTGCTTCAGGTAAAGATGCTGTGAAACGGAAAAGCCAACCGCCTGATGGCTGAAAGCCAAACCTACCTTTTTCTTTCACCGTTTAGAGGAAAAGTGTGCCGTTTGAACCCAGGGGAAGAGGGGAGGCTGCCTCGCAGAGGCAAGGTGCCTGCGAGCTTAATAAGAGTATTTTGCATCCTGAAGACCTCACGCGCGGGAAGGAACAAGAGACCGCCTTGCTGGGGACACCCCGGCCCTCAGGTCTGCACCCCACGGCAGCCCCTTCTGTGCCTCTGCCGCCTGCCCGTTGGCTCCGCTCGGGACCTGCGGCGGGGGCTGCAGGGCCCTCCCCGGACACCTCGCACCCGCCAGAGAAATGCCGAAATGGCGGCTTTGGGGCGGTGGGCAGGACACGAACCACAGCTGCGAGGCGGCCCATGGAAAGTCGCAACAGGGAATCACGGTCCGATGGAGACTTACGGCAACCGAATAGCACCAAGGCAAGACAAAGAAGGACCTGGCTGGGTGGTCAGAGACCTCCAGCACAAGCGCAAGCTGTGGCAGCCCGGGTTTGGGGAAGCTCCCCCAAAGGCTGCCCGTCGGGGGACCGGCACACCGGTGGCAGAGTGCCTGAGGCAGCGGAGCTACGCGTGGTCCGAAGCTGTAGGAGGGTCGTCCGATCTCTCCGCAGCAACGAACCTTGCGGTTGCTGAGCTTCCCCGGCCCCGCAGCACTGCCAGTGGCCCAGGCTGCCGGCTCCTGGGACGGGCTACAGGGAGGACATCGGCAGCTCCAGGCACGCCCGGGGTTAGGGAGGTGACGTGCGGTGTGGAAGCAAGACAGCTACTGCAAGAACTATTTGCTCCTGTTCATTAAAAGGACCTTCCACATCCCGGCTCTCCAGGTCTCAGCGGACGGCCCTGCTGCCATGGCTGCGATGGGCAGCCCGGATTCCGCCTTTCTGTGCTGCCCCTCGGCTGCTTCTTCCTCTCACCGGGGTCTTTCCAAAGAGCAGTTAGTTCTCCCGGTTGCTCAATCCTCTCACCTTCACCACGAGACGGGAGGCCGCAGGAGGGCTGTTCTTCCGAACCACCACGCAGCCGCTCTTGCCCGGCTCGTCAGCAGGCCGCGCGTGGCCGAGCGTGCCACGGGAACCCGGGCCCAAGGAGAGCCAAGGTCGTCGTGGTCCTCAGCCCCCGGCAGCTCGCGAACCAAGACACAAGTTTGATCAGAGACTGATTTTCTTGTGGCAAGCTCAGCATGTCGCTGCTGCTCTCTGAGGGACTTCGGAAAGTGAGAACACAAAAGCCCTTTTATACAAAGAGCTGGCTCCTCCGCTCTGGGATGCTGCGTTGCTTGCAGATGCGTTTATTTGGAGCAATGGTGCGATCCAGTGGCCGGTCTGGATAGTAACACAGTAAGACCGTACAAGCTCTAATCCGCCACAAAACCAGGAAGCACCTGAAGGGAGCTGCGATACCGCTGAGCCTGCGGAGAAGCAGTGATGTCTGTCGATGAGCCACCTTAAGAGATGCACGGAAGATCCATGTTTCCGGATAAGAGAGGCTCAGGATTGAGCTGCTGGAATCGATAAATGGGGCGGCTCTTCTTTGGGGGCAGTAGGGCTCATCCTCACAAAACTGTACAACTCTAACGTTTTTCTGAGTATCATTTCCCTGTGGTGCTAAGCAGAGGTGCTGTGCATGCTGGCACCAAGCTGTCCTGGTTTGGGCTGGAATAAAGTTAATTTTCTTCCTAGTAGCTGGTATAGTGCTGTGTTTTGGATTTAGGGTGAGAAGAATGTTGATAACACACCGGTGTTCTCAGTTGTTGCTAAGCAGCGTTTATGCCACATCAAGGACTTTTCAGCTTTTCATACTGCCCTGCCAGCAGAGGCTGGGGGGGCACAAGAAACTGGGAGGGGGCACAGCCAGGGCAGCTGACCCAAACTGGCCAAAGGGGTATTCCAGACCACATTACATCATGCCCAGTATATAAACTGGGGGGAGTTGGCCAGGGGGCACCACGGCTCAAGGATTGGCTAGGCATCCATCAGCCGGTGGTGAGCAATTGTATTGCGCATCCTTGTTTTGTATATTCTATTATTAATTTCCCATCCTTTTCTGTCCTGTTAAACTGTCTTTATCTCAGTCCTTGAGTTTTACCCCACTCCCGAATCGTCTCCCCCATCCCACCGAGGTGGGGGAGTGAGTGGGAGACTCTGTGGTGCTTAATTGCTGGCTGGGGCTAAACCACGACACAAGCCCAGCACCACACCGCTCCGGAGCGGGAAGCGTGTCCCAGAAGAGGACCTGTGCCCCAGACCAGGGAGCACACTACTTCCACGACAGCCCTCCAGCAAGGAAGGAGCCCACCGTCTAGAAGGCATTAGCACTGCCATTGTCACTAATAAACTAACCTTTTAAATATGTTGATTTTCTGAGGGCCAGCATCTGGAGGCAGGAATGTGGATTTATTTGACCTGTTGCTGTAGAACTAGGCATTTTGGCCGGAGACCACACGGAGAGAGGCGAAGAAGTGGACCTGCAGGATCCTTTCACCCCAATAGGAAACGGTGCAGGTTTGATGTCACTGCTCATCCAAGGAATCACAGAGGTGAGGCCATAGAAATCCTGCAGAAATAGACTGCTATCCAGCAGTCAGGGGGGCTTCCACCCCTCCGAGAATTGCCTTTGGACTCCTGCACTGGGAAAACGTCCACTTGCGGCGGTGACTCGAGCAAACCTCGCACCGCGTTGCCCTCCTGAAGAGCCTCTGCTGGCAGGGGAAGCATTTACGCTGAGTGGGCTCCATACCCCGTGTAGTTTTTACGTCTGCTTTAGTCTGGAGAAGAGAGAGGAGGAGGTGTTGCTGGAGGAAGCTGTTCCCCACTTTTGACCGTATGAGATGAGAAATTGTCTTCCGCAAGCCAGGCTGCAACAGGAGTACCTCCCAGGAGACGCTCGGCTCTGGGGGCATCTCCTTGCCATCCTCACCTCCACCTTCAACAGGCTTCTTGGCCGTCCAAAAAGGAGCCCAAGAAACAGAACCTGAACCCCAGCAAGATTATTGTGGCGTCTTTCTTCGTAGCTTGTAGAGTCAACAAGATTAGTCAGAAAGGCAACAGCAGCCAGATTAATGAGGGAAAAGAGACGTTCCAGTGGAAAGAGCAAACAGCATAGCCGCTCTGAGTCAGCCCTACTGAGAGTTACGTCTCCCTTCCCAAACACGCCGCTGAGGGAGCCTCTCCGCACAGGACGCCAGAGGTCAGCTTTTGTCACAGTGTCCCAAGGAGCTAGCTGGCAGGGTTACTGTGCAAAAGAAGAAATAAGAACAGTGCAATCATCTGTATTAGAAAAGACAGAGAGATAATCCCAGTGTATGCCAAGAACAGAAAAGCAGGACTTCAGGTTTGATTTAAAGCATCCTCTGGGAATAAAACAAATAAGTTAAAAAAAAAAAAAATACCCACCACACACGTAAATCCCTGAACTCTACTTAACTAGTAAGAGGAAAAATATATGACAGTTTCGAAAGTAGGGTAAACAAATAATCATGTCTTTGTATACATGAGACTGTATAGCAGTGACTTGGTGTTATATTTGAATATTCCTACAACCTGAACCAAGACTGATACATCCGCTGTGAGCTTTTAAAATGAAGCATTTGAACCGCACCATTACCAGCCAAGAACCCCTGCCCACATACAACACTTAAGGAACAACTTTTGGAAGACGCAAAAGGTAGAATATTGAATTGGTTCTCCAGCCTGAGCAAATCATTAAGCAATTCTTGCTGACAGAAAGTTGGACTCTCTCGAATCTGCACAGTAACAACATATGTGGTCCTTCCAGACCGCACATGCAAACAGAGGCATCGATGTGCAGGGTTTTTTTCCCTGCTAAGTGTGGCATCAGTTTTACTCTGTTTCTTCATCATTTGCTAATTCCAGACTGACAGGGCCAGATCCTGAGCTGCGCTGGCTGCTTGCAGTCTCTGATTGCAGAAGGCTCCCCGATGCTCCATGGACGAGCTTAGTGGAAGTATCTGGGTGGGTTCATACACTGTGGATGCATCCATAGTACCGTCCAGGGCTTGACCCATGCAAGACCAATTTCAAAATATTAGAGCTGTTTGTCAGCAATCAGCAATTCCTTGTTTATAGGAAGCCGAAGAAAAAGAGGAGGCAAGGGGACCAGCGCTGCCACTGATACGCTTCGCTGGGTCTGGATGTGACAGAGTTAAACGTCAAATGCCACCTCGGGTCTTGGCACCCAAATGCCATTTTGTGCATGAACAGAGTCCTTGGTGTTTGACCCAAGGAGAGGAGAAGTGAATCTGGAGAATAACTAACATCCCAAGCTTGTTTTTCCCAGCAACGTTCATCATATCCCGGAGAGCGCAGCCGACCGCCTTCCCCCTCGCTGTGCACAGCAGCAGCTGGGGAGTTGCAGGAATGTTTGTGCAGCAAAGCCCTTTCTTCCTCCTCTCAGTCAACATGCCCTGGAAATCTGGAGTTTTCTTCGGAAAGCTTTTATCCACTTAAGTACTGCTTGGTTTGCTAGTGGTATAACGTACTCAACTGCCACCACTCCTCCCTCCTGGAGTGGATGACACAAAAAGCAGTTAAAAATAATTTTAAAAGCCAATTTTGCCAAAGATTGGGGACATTTGTATGACAACTCAGGATTTAAATTGAACCAGTGAAACTGAAAATGTTTTCCACCCTTACGCTGACAAATTCCTCCCCTCGCAAGCCTTACAAAATTCTCCACTCAAAGCTGTGTACAATGTTTTCTTCAGAATAATTTCTGTTCACCCTCCTCCCCCAGGGAGGCTTGAACAAGGTTTAAGAACAGCGACGTTACAAAGCTGCTGGCGCAGATGTGGGGTGAGATCTCAGCTGCACTCGAAGCCAGTTACGTTTTGCCCTTGAATGGTTTGCATCTTTTGTCTGCTCTAGCACCCCCGTGCCATTCTGCTTCCAATTTTAGGTGCTGCATTTCCATTTCTACTTTTACTACCCTATTTTACCACGTAAAGAGGCTGCCTGTGGATACCGCGAGAGGTTACCAACTTCTCCAGCTTCCCGTAGTGTGTTACCGTCCCAGATGATTGCATACCCATGAGGTTTAAGAATTAAGTGACTCAATTCACAGCAAACGGAGAATTTATGAAAGACAAGATGCTGTTGTAGAGAACTGGGGACCACAAGGACCATACCTGTGTTTTAACAGAAGCCAGAGGGTATGATCCAAACGCTTATAAACTAGCAAACTTCACATCTGTATCTGGGAAAAACAGTTGGAGCAACTGTGAAGAACAGAACATTATGATCTCAATTTTCCACAGAACAACTGCTGCAAGTGGGAAGATAATTTTTCCTCTTTGGAAATCAAGCCTAATGCCTTCCAGTGTTTTTATTGGAAGAGATGGATGAAGTGTGAAGCGGAGATATTTGCTCCTGGGGGTTACCGAGTATATTCAGGACAGAACATGAGGAATTTCAGAGGGACCTAAACTACTTAGAGTAATGGGCAATAAGAAGCTTGATGCTGGTAAGAACAAAGTAATGTGAACTGAAGGAAAAAAACCATGACGTGCTCAAAGCTCACAGAGTATTGAAGAGGTAACATCAGCTAAAGAAACTAAAGAGCCTAGCATCATGGTAAACGTGTCAGTGGAGATTGCTGTCGAGGAGGAAAGCCAAACAAGGCATGCAGACAGACAGGGAATGGATCATAAATAAGAATTAATTAGCATGTATAGACCTAAATCAGAGATGCAGCTACATTGAAAGAATGATGGCAACAAAGTTAAATACACAAAAGTTAGGGTTGCATTGCCAATTTACATTCAATCATCCTCCAATACACTGCCTCCTCTCCTCTTGTGCATGCTTTATCATGAAACCTTCAAGCAACGCACGATCCACTTGACAATTTAAAATGGAAGAAAGACAGATAAGAACATTATGCCCATGTTCTGAAGAGGTATAGAGCTATGAAATGACTTAAGTCTATGCAAAAAGCCCACGGAGGACATGGAATTAAGCCACCCCAGTCTGAGTTCCAGTCAAGCAGTCTGATCCCAAGACTAATCTTCACTGTAGAGATGATAGTGCTCGAAGAATTCCCTTCAAATCCATGTCCAAACCCTGAGTTCAGAGGGCTAGGATCTATAGAGGGAATGCATTCTGAAATCTATCTAAAACTCTGCCTAAGACTATTTGTTTTTGCAAAGGAAAAAAAAAAAAATCACCCTGAAATAATTAGGAAATAAGTATGTTCTGGAAGAGTTGGCAATCTTAAGGTGAAAATGCTGATGCAGACCCTCAGTAACAGAAACTTAGCCTCCGCTCCCTCATTTTCCAAAGGCAACTAACTAACAATAAACTTCTGGCAGGTTTATTAGCCCAGCAGTTCCCCGGCTGTTCAGACCCCCCTTTTCCCTTCCCTCTGCTCGGGCTTTGGCAGCTCACGCCGGCAGCTCACCTCCCGGGTAGGCAGCCCCGCTGCAGGCAGGCGAACCGCCAACTTGCTAATCCAATTACGCAAGACAAGACCCGAGGGGTGCACCATTTGTGAAAGAACAGGCCATTTTCATTATTTAATTACTAGTCAATTTACCTGCCTGAAGATTATTAAAATGCCACTGTAATTATGACATTGAGATAGTAGGTGAGAGCTAAATCCTTTCTGCAGTTCTCCCCCAAAAATGCGGCTTCTGAGGGCGATACAGAGGAGTAAGCAGCGGCTTTAAGCCAGGTGAGTGATTTCAGAAAGGCGACGTCCCAGCCTAATTCCGAGTCCGATGAAACTAGTGGAGTTTAACCATCAGTTTTGATGGAGCAACGAGGCCGACACCGAGCGCCTGGGAGAGTCCGTGTCCACTTGTTTGCAGTAGCCTGGGACCACACAAAAGGCTGGGACCACTTTCTGGCACATCTCTCCGTAGCTTGGGGAGTTCAGTCATCTGGTACAGTCTCCATCCCTCAGAGATCCCCAACCTGTCGGCAACATCGGAAAACAGGCAGGAGCCGGAGATCCTTCGGGCTGTACGGAGCGACCAGGAGCCACCTTGGATGCCTCCAGCAGCTATTCCCTGGCAGCTCTTCTCCACGTCACCCTCCCGGGAAGGGTGGGCTGGCAGCAGACCCGCAGCACCCCAACAGACATCGGGTGGTTTGTGGTTTTCTGAAGCCTCCTGCCACTCAAGACAAAGAAACCGCCTCAAGAAGCTCGAACGCGAGTTGGGTTTTAGAGGACACAATGGCACAGCTGCTCTCTTGGCCCCTTTCACCCACATCGTCTCGAGACGCTGGTCTGCGCTTCCAGCCCCAAGCACCGTTCTCCTCCCTTTGCACGGGAAGAGGAACCTAGGAATTTGCAAACCACTGAGCGCAGCGATCTGCTGCTGTTGCTACCACACCACCTGAAGAGAAAGGGACGTCAGAAGGCTCTTTGAGGCAAAATGTATTTATTTCCCTTTTAGAAGTGTATTTTTTTTTCTTTGTGGAAAGGTGCAAACAATACTTAAACTGTAAACCAAGCATTTTATTCTCCTGGAGAGCACGGTTGCAAGGATTTATGTACTATTAAAATAGCTGCATATGTTATTTGCAGCACTGCCAGCCTGATTGGTATCTGGGTTTCTGCTCCCCCCCCCCCCAAATTTTGGTACTTTGGGAATGACAGTCACATCTCTGCAGACCAGAGCTCAAAAATAACACTAAGGGCTTTCCGACATCTTTATTTCCAAGATGTTCTTGCAGGACATTACCCTAATAAAGGGACAATCCACACACCTCTAACCAGAACTTCAGAGAGATATCAGATATTTTCATACATTCACACGTCTGTATGGTGGCCCTAGAAGAAGGTAGCCCATAGCTCTTCTGTCACCACAGCTTAGTGGTTCAGATGGTACCAGCAAGCGCATTTTAGTCAAAAGCACTATCAAAACCAGCTTGCCAGGAGCTAACTGAATAATGGAAAGTCATTTTCCCCATTTCTACAAAAAAAGGCCTCAATTTGTGCAGCATTATTTGCAGCCAATTATTCTGCTCTTTCCAGTTGTGCTCCAGGGAGCTGTATTGCTTCTCCACAGAGCTCAGCAGCTGTTCGTTAGGTTAGTCTCCCAGTTCCTTTCGCTTACACAATGTTCACCCTGCAGGGCCAGATGACAGGAGCTTTAAGTGCTATCTGTTGCTCTGTATCTCCCTCGTAGGGTTTTGGAACGTGTTCCAACCAGGGAAAGAGCAGAGAGCCTCTGAGTTCTGGATTAGGATACAAAATGCCACAGTTTATCATAACGAAGGAAGGGAGGAGAGGAAGAATTGGCAGACTGAGAATGCCCCCTTGGGGACAAAACTTGAGTATCACTGCTGCACTGGGACACTGCCACGTAGCAGCATTTGAAAGCTGAAAGCCATCGCTTCATAAATAACGTTTTGGCAAGAACCCGCACTATTCTCTTCGATACCCATTTTCCCTTTGTAACGACTCCGTGATGTGTCTCTAGAAAGACCACATCCCTGACTTGTCTGCCTTGGGATTAGAAGGATCCCACACTAGGGCAGTCTCACATCTGCGCGGCACTTAACGTCACTGAGCACGGGGCGTTGATTGCCTGCACACGCCTGGCTCAGCGTCGCTCACGATCCGTCCTCCCAGGGCTACGTCCGACCCCAGGCCCTCCCCGCTCCCCGGGCGGGTCTTGCGACTCCAACCCAGACCTGCACAAAGGCTCAAAGCACAGAGCCAGAGCACAGCTCCACCCGCGTCCTTCTAGGCGGTACGCCGTGCCGCCGGTCATGCCACTTCTTGGGAAGAAGTTGATGAGAAACTTCATCTCCGAGGACAATGGGTATGGTGGCTTTCAAAGGGATTAGCTAGACTCGCACACAGTTTTTCAGTTTACAGGCATAACTGCCTGCATATTTTAATATAAACTTGAAGGAGAGACAAAATGCCAGCCTATAACCATTGAGTTAGGGAACTGAACTCCTGAGTTAGGGAACTGAACTCTGACTTCAGATTTTCAGGTTCTTCATAGCAAGCCTGCTGAGTTTATCATGTTTTCTTTAATTAAAAAGTAGCCCTGAAACTGCAGCTTTAACCCTTAGAGTCAGAATGCATTTGCTCCTCCTTTAGTCATTACCCCAGTAGAAGCACTTTAGCAGAACAGACAAAACACTTCTGTAAATACCACGTTTGCTAGCAGAGAGGCAAGTTCAGTTCAGCGAGCTCTAAACCACAACAGCAGAGCTCAGCTTGTTCCATTACAGCACCATCAGGTTCACTTACTTTAACTGAAGCCAACTGAGATCCCCTTCATCCTAAAAAGGATCAATATAAGCCTTTCACTTCAGCTCAGCAGCACTCGCAGATCATCCCAGCACCTAACAACACGTAATGAATCCCAACAGGGCTGAACCCAACTTCCTTAAATACTCGTTCAGCCCTATCACAGCTGGTAATCACAGCTTTGGGGGCAGGGCGGGCTGGGACAGGCTTTTGCTTTGCTCTTCTGCCCTTCTCCAACGTGGTCCTGGCAAACGGGCCTTGGTCTGTATCTTCTGAAGTCCACCTGCTGCTCATGAAAGCCTACATTAGATCTTTCTGCTGCTAGAGCTTTGACCCTAAAGAACCCACTTCAAGTGTTAAGAGTTAAAAACGTAAAAGCTAGATTGGAAGTGCTGGGCTGCAACGCTACGATGCTCCAGGACAGCCGGTTCCCTCCGCAGCGCATGTGAGAAGGTGAAGCGTCCAAGAACCAGTTTTTATGGTGGGCGCCAGGCTGCCTGCCTTGGCCAGAGGAAATGCTGAAGACAAGACTATTTCCTAAATCCTGCTCCTCTTTGAGGTTTTCTGGGGTGGCTGTTAGGAATACTCCTCTTTATGCACTCACTGTCTTGAACCCAATTTTAAATAACCTTCTAAAACAGCTAGAGGAGGATTTTCATTCGCTAGGTCCACGCGGGCAACGTTGGAGAGGTTAGTCCATTGCCAGCACACACGGGGATTCAGATTCAAGGTCTCCTATCACAGGGGACGGCACGAACCATGCTCAGGTGGGAAGGGTCCTAGCAGTCCCTTTCCCCTCTCAGTTACAACTGTGCTTAGATGTTCTGCAGTAATTAAGTAAGCTTATGATTCTCACTTCATTTAATATTCCCTAAAGGAAGAAGGTGTGCAGAAGCCTTGATCCACTTTATTTTTTAATTTTTTTGGTAGGGATTTGAATCTATCTTCTCCTCCCCCGCACTGTGTCCTTAGAACACGGCTGCAGATACTCTCTTTCTCCAACCCGAATAATAATTCAGGAAATAAAGCAGCGTTTGCCAGAAGGAACGAGTGCGGGGGCTCAGAGCACCAGCACAGGGGCCTGTAACACTTCAGGACACTTTTGGAGACCACTGATCCTGCCATATATTGAATGCAAGTTCCGTGAGACCTCCTCTCTCCCCCTGTGGTTTGCACAGGGCCCGACGTGGCGCCCAAACGCGCCTTGAGACTGGGGGCTCACCAGGCCCCCCCAGGAGCGACGTACTCCCGGGTGCGCGCCGGCGCAGACCGGCAGCATTGCACGGGCCTCGCCGCGGCCAGGAAGCGGCCGAAGGCGTCCAACTTGCAGCTCCACATCCAGAGGGCTAGTTAGGTGCCTGCACCCTAACCCCTTTTGTTCGTTGGACCCCAGAGATCCCCCCCGGGCACCAGAGTTGCTCTGGCTGAGGGTATGTTCTCCTACGCCTGCGTTTCTGCCGGCTGGTGTTACGTCCCTCCGCGCTGACTCTTCCCCACATCAGATGGTCTCCTCCAGTTGCGCTCCCTAGCCATTGGGTTTGAGACTGTTGGGACGTAGAAGCAATTTTTTATCTCTGTGTAAAAGGAACATTAAAGCATGACCTAACGTAAGTTCCCACCTGTAGGGGAGGCTGCGTAGCCGAAGATGCCAAACACAAAGAAGCAAACCAGACACCAAACCCCTGCCTCATTTATGGGGCTCCTTCCTCAGCTGGCTTCTGAGGTTCTCAAATCTCGGTGTTACGGGGAGCCTGCACATCTATCCAGAAGCTGAAATCTCCATCAGTGAAGCAGGACGGTAGCAAAAGATCGAGCTAACACTTTCCAAAAGCTCAAGCAGCGAGGCCGAAGGAAATTAAGTATCAGAAGTGGGGCCTGGAGCCCAGAAACATAATCGAAGCCTGGGGAAGAGTCTGGCGAACGCTGGGGTCAGCAGTGCAAGCGCAGAGCGAAGCCGTAGAGCCCTCGAGCATCTGAGCTAAGCACGAGGTGCTGCCAGACCAAACCGGCGACCAACCTCTGCTGAGCAGCTCAGGAGTTACCAGCAGACTCCTCCAGCGGACAGGCCGAGATGAGAAGAGCTGCAAGGTTCACGCTCCCCAAGTAGCGATACATAATTGACAGTACATGCATTATTGTATTTCTTTAAGAATATAAATATATAATGAGGATTTCCACCGAGAGGCCACATTTTTATTTATTTAGGAAACGAGTCGAATTCTGCTGGAATCTCTCCATACAGCGGATGCTCCAGGAGTCAACAGTGCACAGATTTCTTGGAATTGCCATGTTCAGAGCAAATAAACATGGCCTTAAAAGCCGGTTTCAAGACGACTCTCTCACAGACACAAGGTATTGGCTGTGAAACAGAACACGAGACACAAGGCATCGCGTGACATCAGGTAGCACACTTCTGTTTATTTGCCTTTCTTCAAGAACTCTTAACTCACCATTAGGCAAAGGAGTGCATACAAGATGTACAAGAAAAGGATTAAAAGAGACTTCTTTATCACTGTATTCTGTGGCATGAAGGCCCACAGCCTCTGGGTTTTTTTGTTTTTTTAAAAGGACATGTTTTCACACTGGCTGAGGTGTTATGGTTCAGAGAACAACCTGCTGTCTATAGGAAATCTCTTGAGAAAATTAAAAGTAAACACGGCCATTTGCTAGGCTGTTTTACTGAACAAACACTGCCAGCTGCACCAATAGCATTTTACCAGACACCTGTCAGCTTGTGAACCCCTAAGTTTATAAAGACAACAGGAAATCCAACTGCAGAGTGTCAGGGACAAGGAGAAGTGGTTGGAGTTTCTCCCCCCTCACAGCAGATTCCTGCCTGCTGTAAACCTGTGTTTGTGTACTTTAGTACAGCTGTGATGACCTACAAGAGAGGTTCTGCCCTAGACATATATAGTTTGCTCACAGTCCGACTCAATGCATTAGTAACTTTCATATATATTAAACCCCAAGGTTCGTCTCCCAGTGTCCTTCACATGATGCTCTGTCTGTTCACGTCCACATTGTATGCTGATGAATTGGAACAGCCTCGGCCAAAATCAATAAAAATGCCTTCAGAATCAGAGTCGATCGACTCCAGAATCTGATCCACTATGTTCTCAGGGCTGGAAGAGGGAACTGGAATCAAGGAAGGATCCCTGTCCAGCTCAAAAGACCTTTGCGGGTCGTCCATTGAGTGGAAGAGCCCCTTCTGTTGCTCAACTGTGCTGAGTTTGGTAGAGCATTGCACCGACCCGGTGCTGGGCCTCTCCTGGTCTCCTGACAGCGAGCTTTTCGTGGCCGTCATGGAGCTCTTAGAACCGTTGTCCATGATGGTGGTGAGGTTGGAGTACCCCTGGAGCTCCAGGCAGGAGGTCATTTCTGAAACAGAATGCCTTCGGATGCCTGTTCCATTGGCAGCCATGCCCTCCGTTTCATACTCTGCCACCGGTGTCAGCAGTGGATTGTTGTAGCTTTTCGATCGCACCACGGGGTTCTTGGCGAGGATGTCACCCGATTTTGAGCGCCTGAAGAACCGCTTCTCTGTAAATAAAGAAAGATCCAGAGTAATAGCCACAAAGACTCCTATTTTCATGGTACTAATAATTATGAGTGTTCAAAAGAAAAGTCAAGGCCTGAATATTCACGAGCTTTTCCTGAATGACACAAACTTTTATAAAAGAATACATTTTGATAGTTTTGTAGATCCATAGGCTTCAGATTTCCTATATTTCTTTAGTGCATTGAAGACTCCAAACCTATCGTTACAAATAATAGCTGAGATTCCCTTATATTCATACAACTTCAGCAGCTGGAGTAAAACACTAAATATTGTGGGAGATTTGAATAAACAATTGCAAATACTTTCTTTAGACAAGAACAGAAACTGCAATTCTGTTCTTGTTCAGGCTATAAAGGTCATCACTAATTTCTAGTAGTTGAAATGTAACTTTTCCACCTACCCTGGGAAAATCAGGTCTCTTCAAATTTGGGGCCCAAGGGTTAAGACAGGCAGTCTTACTAATAATTCTGGAAAAACTTAAGATTCAAAGCATCAGTCGGAGACCACACAAGGAGAGAGCACCGAGAGTGTTTGGAAACGTTAACTGGAGGGCAGTGCCCCCAGGAACCCTTCTGGGGCACAAACCTACACTCAATCCGGCAGTGATGGTGTGAATGCTGCTGTCACCCAAGTGGGCTCTTCCCAAAGCACGAGCAGCAGGTGGCAGCAAGTCAGCACAGAGGTCCTCCACCAAGGGTTCAGGGCTGGAGTGCTCTCCGGCAGCTGGATCAAAACGATCATTACCCAAACTGTTTGCGGACCTCAGTGCTCAGACTCACTTGTGTTAAAAGGAAAAAAAAAAAAAAAAAAAAAGCGATGCGAATAATAGGTCTCCGTTTTGGAGCTTTCTTCCTGCGACTCTCTCTGCCGTCCCCACAAAAGGCGCGTGGCTGGAGAAGGGAATCAAGTTAACGCTCTGCAAGTCAACCACAGCCACTGCATATAAACTGTCTGCTTTAAATCAGTATGCTGGTATACGTTCCCCTGCAAACCACACAATTTCCTTTACAAATTCTACTCTCTTCTAAAATTATACTTACGTATAATTATGTGCTTACCTGGACACAAATTCCAATCATATGCAGTACTACTAAAAAAATGGTTTCTGTACTTAAGACTGTATTTTGCAGTGGTGTCTGCCTCAGCAGTGAAATCAACTAAGCCAAGTTCACCTTTGGATTTTTCCTTTGTTAGGAGTTCGACCTGGCAAATAGAAAAGGTTCCCTGGGGCTGCCCCGCCAAAGGAACTCTGGCTTTTTGGTCACACCAAGGCTCGGCTGGAAGAGAAGGCTGGGTGTGCTGGCCAGACAGGGAAGAAAAGAGGTCAGGGGCCTCACCAGTCCCAAGGACAATTTGTCACAGCTTTAAATCATGCTACCAAAATAGCTGGACAGAACTAGATGCATTACTTTAAAAGCAGCAGAGACTTTGGCACTCGGCTCCCTTGGATCCAGGCTCACTGACTCTGGTAAGACCTGTTCAGGGGTGCTGCTACAGATCTGCGCCCCAGACCGCAGCAAGGGGAAGCGCCCAGTCCACCAAAACTTTCCTATCTTCTGCAGTCATGTAATACAACATTTCTTTTTTAACAGTCTATTTCACCAGAGTTTTATTCTCTTTGGGTGCATTTTTTTTATGTCCTGACATACAAAAGCCTGTATTTAGAAAACGTCAATTTGGAGCTCCATTTAAATGCTTGTGGCCTTTTAATGGCAAGCAACGAATACAAAATAGTAATCCTGAACCGTTTTCCATAAACAACTGGCCTCTATTTATTCACGTAAAACTGATTTGTTTCTTAAACACCTACTGCAATACAACCATTTTTTCCATTCAGCTTCAAGGGAAAATCAACCACCTTATTGATCATTTCTGTCAAGCAAACAGATTAAATTGACTGCATAGAAAACAGAAAATTGAACTTATTTTCCCCTCTGTTTTCTGTATTCAAGCAGGCCATCACAGTATTTACTTTAAAATACTCAGGCACTACCACATTTCCTTTTTGATTTACGCTGCTAGTGTCCAGTGTATCCTTGCATTTTCAGCAGATTAAATTACTACATGGGATAATCAAAAAACCTTCATCTTGGCCAAATCTTGCCTTCACAGAGGTCCCTGAATGCTTCAGAGCTCAAAGAATCATAGAAAATAAGCTGGAAGGCACTCAAGAAGGTCACTCAGCCTCTGCCAACAGGCGGGACCATGTTTACCCACCTTGCTCCTTACGGATGCCTACGTATGTGACATGTATGTAGCGCCTCTAGCAGGGAAGATTCAACAGCCTCCAGCGGTGGTTTAGGTGACATTGGAGACTTTTCCTTCCACGTAATCTGAATTTCCCCTGCTATGTGTGGTCCGCTTTATTTTTCTTACCTCCACTGGCATGGAGAACAGGTTATTATCTCCCACTCTGCAGAAAGCTTTCACAGGTTCGAAGGCTTCTCCGTTAGCCTTCTCTAAGACAAATTCCTACTCTCTTCCCCGCTTTGAACAGCCTCGTACGATCTTTGTGCGCTAATGAACAGACACCGTTCAGCGCTCTAGGAACGGCTCCTTGCGTCTTCCTCTCGCCGTCCATAAAGCACCCTGTGCTAAAGCTCTCTCATTAAAAGGCAGACTGGAAATGCTAAGCACGCTCCAGGTTCACAGATTCGCTGGGCACTGTCATGAGGACCCGGGTTCACCTTCTGCCCCTGGCGGGTTTCGCGGTGCCTTTGCAGGCTGCGAAGAGCACGGCCCAAGGAGAGGAGCCCGACCCCGCGGCGTCAGCGCCGGCAGTCTCCTCTCGCGCGTGCCCTGGCCCTGGGCGGAGCGGGGTTTTGGAGAAGCCCCCTGTGCCGTGTCGAACTGACCCGCTGCTATTCTTACCCAAGATACAGGACGAGTGCGTGAAGGGTCCGTCGCTGGAATACAGTCCGTACGTGCCCAAGTAAGGAGAAACGACTTTCTGGATCAGCGATTCCAGTTTCAAATAGTCTTCAGTCACACCTTTCGACTCGTGAACCCCCTGGAAGAGAAAAAATACCCAAGATGAGCGCAGTCCTCTCCAACCACAGGCTTTCCTTGCTCACTGGGGCAAGCGGGGAGGCAGCACCAAGTCACGTAGCGAAGACGCACCGCGATGCACCGCTGGTTTGTTCCTACCGCTGATTCCTCTTTCCGTAAAGCCAAGAGGCGAGCCGAACCAGACTCACCACGCGGGCGCTGCACACACGCTCACAAAGAGGCAGCAGCTACTTCCAGGACGTTTAAATCCAGAAGGGTTCATCCTGCTTAGTGCAAAGGCACTCCGGGAAGATGGAGGCTGTGGTCTGTGACAGCGAATTAAAAACATCCCTGGACTTTTTGTTACTGCAATCTTACACTGACTTCTGAATTAACTACCGCCGAGTGCTGCACCAGCGGCTGGTACCACAGGGTGTCACTGCCATCTAAGAAATACCAACGGGGTTAAGAAAAAGGTGAAGCTGAGGCTCGGAAATATTTCCTCCAGGATATTTTCAATAAGGAATATTTATAGTGAAGAGGTTTGTACCTCTTTCCTCACGCCGTCCCTGGCACTTGCCATTATCCAGGCAAAAGTCATGTTATAACCAGCATGGTAAGATTCACCCACAGGCAAAATCTTTTGCCCTTAGCTGTTAACTCTGCGCTTCCACCCACAAATGGGCTTACGAGGCTGCAGAGGTGACGGGAAAACTCTGTGGAGCCGTAGTGTCCCTTCCACTTACAGCTGCAGCACGCGTGCTCCTGCGCTGGCTGAGCAGAGCCCTGCATACTCGCGTGTAGGATTCCGAACCCGAAGCAAATTCACATTTTGGTGTGCTGCTATGTAGCCGTATGTTTGACGTATCTTGGTGCAGAATTAAGATTCTAAATGTCATGCTCAGCAAGAAGTTTGCTTGAATTTAGCAGAATTCCAGATTTCATAATATGTCCCTGAATTATTGTAAAAAGAAACATGCTGGGATGAAAGCCTCCAGAGCAATATGCAGATCAGATGAGTAAAATTGCAACACTTCCTTCGGCATGTGAAAGGATCCTGAAGTTGAGGATGTATTCACTGCTCAGTGGGATTCACCAGCCAGTGTCTACGGGTGACTAGGAGCCAGCGACGCGTTTGTGAACGGCTTACTTCACCTCTTGGCTGCTGCCTGGCGTTACTTGATAAAAGTTTATGAATGGAAAATAAATAATGGCCAACAGGGAATGGACAGAATTTGGATTACGGTTCAGCAGGTTTTAAATAATGAATAACATCTTTGGAGATGTGCTATGATGTCCTGTAAAACTTTGGGAGAGTCACAAATACAAACATGAACACAAGGGCATATGCGGTGAACCTGAAAGCTTGCAAACGCCAAAGTAACAGCAGAACAAGCCCATAGCTATTCAACCAATTTATACTAGACAAAAATAACACAGGAATAACTTAGAAGACTTAGTGAAAGTGCATGTATTATTTCCAAGTCATTGTTGGACTATATCAGAGAAAACATTTCAAATAACGGGAGGCAGGGTCTCAATTTTTATCATGCTGATATCTGCTCCAGGGTTCCCCACCCTGTCTTGCCGGGATTTAGCCAAGATCTTTTCAGCCCTCAGAAGGGCAACATGCCTGCTACCTTATCACGTATTCACAATCCTATCAAGCTCATAACCCACTGGCAAAGGCCAGTGCATTAGGCCATCCACTCCAGGCTCCCACAGCAATTACCTCCGGAACCGGTCTCCTAAACATGTGTCCTGGTTTCAGCTGGGATAGAGTTAATTTTCTTTCTAATAGATGGTACAGTGCTGTGTTTTGGGTTCAGTATGCGAAGAATGTTGATAACACCCTGATGTTTTCAGTTGTTGCTCAGTGGTGTTTA
>JAVJGG010000024.1:1928420-1942010 GCA_035590195.1 Aviceda cuculoides | reverse complement strand
AGGGTGTTATCAACATTCTTTGCATACTGAACTCAAAACGCAGCACCGTACCAGCTACTAGGAAGACAATTAACTCTATCCCAGCTGAAACCAAGACAATCATCAATCTTTAGATATCTGAATGTCTTTAAAGATTATCAATACATAACATGACTGAGGGTCAAAGCAGCACAGGATGGGAAAATTGCTCAAAGTGGATGAAAAGAGATTGTTTACACATCAACCAAACATATTGGATTTATCACATCTTAACTCGGAAAAAAATATGCCATTGTCTGGTGTAAGCGCAACTAGGATATAAAAATGCCTGGATGACTGTTACTGTTGTGTTTTTAATCAATCATCTTTGGCCTACATCAGATAGTTCAAAATATAGAGTGAGAAAATTTGCACTGAACAACCACATAATTACCTACTCTTGATTTATTGGACAAGCTCTTCTTTTTTATGTCTATTTTGGCCACTTTGCTTTCTTGAGACCTGGGTTAGTACCATTCAAAATTAATAAGGTCATACCTTAAGCCTATATATCATCTTACTAGGTTTGCATCTAATAAATAAATATAAAATAATGCCTGTTTAGGATGTACACCCACATTCTTAGACAATTGTTAATATATGCTTCATATTGGAACTCTGCCTGTGTTTTGTTTTGTTTCTCTTCTTCTGAGTTTAGAAATTTGGGGCTAGATTTCTAGAGCTGATTGGATATCTAAAGACAACTGGACACATAAAACTAACTAGATTACATGGAATTCAAACACTGCACATTGTTGTTGGTTTTTATTTGTTGTGCTTATTTGTTGTTGTCTGGAAAGATGCTGCTATGTTAATACGTTTCTAATGCCTGCACTTCTTAACACTAGACAGACTACTTGTTTTAAAAACATAAACTAAGTAGATTTCCTTGTTTCATGAAAGTTCTGGAACCATTCACTTGTATTTTTGTCTTACGTGAGATTTCACAGAGTGCTCTGATTCAGCTATGCTTACATATTCCTGCAAGTTTCCTCTGCTAACTCAAGCATCACTTACAAGTGTGCAAAAAACCCCCAAACGAAACACATAAACAAACAAAAAAACCCCAACAACAAACAAAACCTAAAACCAATCGGAGATGTATTCAGTGGAATGTTTTTGTGACTATCCCTATCCCCTAGCTCTGACAGCCTCCCCAAAAACCTACTGAAGTAAACATGGGTGCTTCTGTTAGATACACTCAACTTCCAGTGATCCTTAAGGCAAATGGAATTAAGATAATGACCGAGATTTGATTTTGGATCACAACATGATTATTTTCAACCGACAGAGTCCCTCCCAGTCAGTATAGCAGCCAAGTTGCTATTCAGCTGAAATCTCTACTTTGGCTTTCAACCTGATGTAAATTGACATAATTCTATTAAAGCTAATGCAAATTTAAACTTGCTTAGGATTTATTTTTGGGACCACTACGAATACTGCTGAGGAAGAACACTATCATGACTGAAGTCTGAGTTATTGCAATAAAAATATTGTGAGCGTATGATATTTTTATAAATAACTCAAGTTTGAAATGTATTGCTTTATAGCATAAATACACGTACGAACATGTATGGGGTAGGGTGGTGCAGCGTTTTATTTTACTTTCTAGTCACATCTAGTAATCACAAACACTAATAATAGCTGCTTGAGAAATTTTTAAAACATAGCTGCATACAAATGCCACAGCAAACACAGTACTGATATTGTCTGTCTTGCCCTAGGTTAAACTCAAGTCACTTCAGAATTTACAAATCAATTCCATACCTTAATCAGACGTAATTATGCAATAGTTTAATTCTATATTATTGTGACACTTTGTCCTGGTTTCAGCTGGGATAGAGTTAATTGTCTTCCTAGTAGCTGGTACAGTGCTGTGTTTTGAGTTCAGTATGTGAATGTTGATAACACACTGATGTTTTCAGTTGTTTCTAAGTAGTGTTTAGTCCAAAGTCAAGGACTTTTCAGCTTCTCAAGCTCAGCCGGTGAGAAAACTGGAGGGGCACAAGAAGTTGGCACAGGACACAGTCAGGGCAGCTGACCCAAACTGGCCAATGGGGTATTCTATACCATGGGACGTCATGCCCAGTATATAAACTGGGGGGAGTTGACCTGGGGAGATCACTGCTCGGGAACTAACTGGACATCGGTCGGTGAGTGGTGAGCAATCGCATTGTGCACCACTTGTTTTGTATATTCCAATACTTTTATTATTATTGTCATTTCATTATTGTTATTATTATCATTATTAGCTTCTTACTTTCTGTTCTATTAAACTGTTCTTATCTTAACCCATGAGTTTTACCTTTTTCCTTCTGATTCTCTCCCCCATCCCACTGCAGCGGCAGGGAGTGAGCGAGCGGCTGCGTGGTGCTTAGTTGCTGGCTGGGCTTAAACCACAACAACATGCTATATACTACTAGGGGCAAAAGCCAGTGATATTTAGCGTTGCTCATGCCCAGACTTTGTGGTAAGGCTTTATTTACTTTTCTGCCCTTTAAGTATTTTTGATACTTGTGAAAGAGGGTAAGTGAATATCGACTGTGGAGAATGAAACCCGGTAACCCACCAGTACCGTGCTGCCCGCAAAATAGCTCTTACCACTAGCAGAACTGCGACACCGTACAAGTGATAAAAGTCATGGGAGGGCTTCACATCTTCGTGCATGTGAAATCACTTGTTGGTGTGGCACCAAATTCAGTGGGAAGGCACTTCTGGTGGAAGTTTAGCATAGAGCAAAGTATGGTTATAAATGCTTCATGTATCTATATGTAAATATAGATAGATAGATGTATAGACATCTATACATCTATGTACACAGATATCTATATATACATATGAAGTCCTTTTTAGACCCTTTCTCAAATTTGTACGTGATTGTGCTTGTAAAGGCAAAATTAGCTTTAGAGTAAAGCCAGTTTGGGATTATTATCTGTGTTACAATAGTTTCTGAAAAACTGATGGCAGGACTTAAAAGTCACCAATAAAATAATAAAAAAAGTATTTTCCTGTTATTTTGGCAGCTCATGGTTCTTCTTGTATTTACTGCTTGATGCCTTTCTAGTTTGGTATATCACTATATAGCAACAAAACAAGTCATATCCAGCAGGCTGGCTGCTTAGCTTGCAGGAGCCTACATCATAATTTGGAGGAAAAAAACCTTGGAGCATTATCAGTAAAACAGAGGCTCTACCCTTATCTTTAATGCAAAATTTGCTCTGCAGACATGCAAAAACTTACTTTAAAAGATAACCGTGACCTTTCACGAACCCAATTTCATTTTAGCAGTAGCGTTTCATGCTTCTCTGCAAGTGTGAGATGTATCTATTAAATTCCTTTCAAAGGCCTTGCCTGACCTATTTATTTCTCAATTGAGGGCCCAAATAGCTCAATATCAAATAGCTGCAAGTACCTTAGTACTTCTGGAACAGTGTAGCTGCTGGATCAAATCCTCATCTTGGTCACACGGTTTTGAAATCCAACAAGAGTCACCTCATTATCTTTGGAAGGATTATAATGTAATATTATGACAAGAGTCTGCCTTACTCTCAAAGCATGGATAATGGGGATTTGAGTCCTGAATATGTGAATACCATTGCAAATGGAAAAGGTCTACACTCAGCATCAAGAACCGAGACCTGTATTTCTACATGTAACACAGTATCCAAGTCCCTTACTTCATGAACCTGTAATAAATCATTTACAAACAAAGAATTGTATACCATAGTTTAAAAGCATTAAAAGGACCCTATGCACTACTATTTTTGGTATGTAAATCTGTAAGCACTCCCAGAAGGGCCACACACCCTACCACTACAGGTGATTGAGGTAGCTCCTTTATGAAGTTACTGCCCCATCTGCTGAACCCCGGCACTGGCTGCACGCATGCCCCCACTGCTGCACTTCGGTATGTTGCTGGAACAAAATTTTCCTTGTGTTTGGGAACAAAACCCCATGAGTCAAAACCATAAGTCGTTCCAGTAAGAATGGACACACCAAACCGCTCAGGTTTCCATTCCTGTTAATTCCGTAAGCTAACCACAAACTCCTCCTGAGTTTTTAAAGGGCACGAGGGCTTCTTAGGAAAGCACAGAGGAAAGAATAAATTTGTCTTTTGGCACTGCGAATAAACAGATACATTCAGAAGAACAGCTGGGGGTTTTGTAACCCCTTCTAAGGCCATAGCCTCCTTTTTCAAAATACAGGATGCCTCTAAGCCTCCAAGAGGCCCTGAAGTGGAGGCCACTCAAGGCAGGCATTTAAGGACTTGAAGAGTTCTCCTCAAACACAACCTTAAAACCTGCCTGAGGCTAAGGTTTATTACCTTAACCTTTTGCATGCTGTACAACAAAGATGGATTGCTTTGAAGATTTTTTAACGAACATACGTTTTAACAAAAAATACTATTAAGCCATGATCGACATTGTATCTAAGCACAGGCCACATGACTTGCAAAGCTACCCAAAACCTAAACTCTATTTTGGTAACATTTGCCACAGCTTTTCTTAGGGAAAAAAAAAAAAAGTATCAAATGTCCTTGCTTTATTTTACCATGGCAATGAAATAACCACAATCACGACTCTTTATTTCTATATCCTATTATATTAATTTTTAACACCCCGCTCTCCTCTTCATAAGCAGTGAACAGTGATAGCGGCACGCCGGCGGGTGGACCTGCCGGCGATCCCACTCGGTGTAAGATGCAAACCTCGGTCCCTGTGCAACTAGGAGGTCATTGCTGCATACTCCCTGATGCTCCAGCTCTCTCTTTTTTTCCATCACCGTAACTGAAATCCTTTAATTTTTGGCAAAAAAAAGACACCTAAAAAACCCCAGACAGTATCAGCACTTCCGAACAATGCTCTGAACATAAACCTGGCTGCACCAAGCCCAGCCCATCGAGGGGGCGTCTGGGCTGGGAGTCGCAAAGGAGCCCAGCAATTAATCCTGTGCCTTCCACCACTTTTCACCTGGTCTTGGCTCTTTCATTTCCTCAGGCTCTGGTAAGAAACCCAGACACGAAGCAATCCCCAAAGACAGTCACAGCCATGAAAAACTATTCAGGCTGCTGATGGCCCGGTATGTCTCGTTAGACAGCCTGGCTAAATTAGGATGCAGAGCTTTAGGCTTCCCATGCTCCTGTGAGCAGATGTAGGAGATCTTATGGAAGAGACCCGGCTCACAAAACCCTGTCATGTGGCAGAAAGGGACCATTGCTTCTGGTCCTGTCACTCAGCACCACCGAGAAGAGCTTGGCTTCATCTTCGTTACGCTCCCCCTTCAGGTATTAATAACAACTGGTAAGATCCCCCTGAGCCTTCTCTTCTCCACGCTGAACAGGCCCAGCTCCCTCAGACTTTCCTCACGAGAGACGCTCCTGTCCTCTTACTATCTTCGGGGTCCTCTGTCGGACTCTCCCCAGTATGTCCGTGTCTCTCTTGTACAGAGCAGCCCAGAACTAGACACAGCACTCCAGGTGTGGCCTCACCAGCACTGAATGGAGGGGAAGGACCACCTCCCTCCACCTGCTGACACCACTTTGTCCAACGTAGCCCAGGACACCACTAGCCTTCTTTGCAGCAAGGGCACATTGCTGGCCCATGTACTTCTACTAGCTTCAGTGGTGCTCGCATTTCTGGAGGACTCTCCATCTGAGAGCTTCGAGTCCTACAAAAATGTTGAGTAAACTCTGGGAGCTCACTTGAGAGGGACTACAAGATCGATTGATCCATTTTGAAGAGGTATCTGGATAAAAAGAAATGCCCTGCATCAAACTTAACTGGGAGCAGAAAGGGGTCAAGGACTAGGAGTTTAATCTTCCTGCTCCTGCTTCTAGTCCACTTGTCTGTGTTTGCCAGGACAGAAAATTTCGGGTACTTCCTCCTGGGTTTCCCTGATGATTCATGCCACTTTCATCCCAAGCAGACAACTCAGACATATTTTAGCCTTTAGGAAACAGACTCAAAACAGGATCAAAACCGCTTCAAGCAGGGACTAAATTTTGCTTTGTCCAAGCCTGTGTTGACTAAGCAGAACCTGATCCACTTAAACTATGTGTGCCCTCTTCCCCACAGGGGTTTCTCTGCAGCAGTCCAGAGGCAGAAAGCAAAAATGTGCCTGGGCTGGGGGAAACGGAGACCACATTTTTGCAGACTGGAACAGGCTGGAAGAAAGCAGCTTCCCCTCTTGGAGGGCTATCTCAGCTAGGAGTTCATGATGGACTCATTTTCAGTAAACTTCGAAGACTCTGCTATGTGTGTTCGCAAACAGGTATATCTCATGGTGGGAGGAAATGTGTACACTAGGACTTGTACATCAAATTCTCAATTGCTTTAAGTCAGAATAACCCCTGTTAGGTTAATAATTTTATACTGGTTTACAACCACAGGAGGCTGTGCCCTGTGCATTACAAGCCCATTCCTAGGCACTGGTATCCTTTCGCACGTGTTGGACAGATGCAGCTGCACAATTCATGGTTGTATCGTTATGAGCCCTTGGTAGTGTTGCCTCACATTATTTTTTCCTCTCTTCAGTCTATCCTAAGCCCCTGGCATACTGGTAAAGCCTAGAATATTTTAAGGGTTAAATCATGTCTTGTCTTATCTCTGCCTCTTGCTTTTCTCATAGCAACAGCGTTCACAGGAGGGAGAGGCAAGAAGCTTGCCATTGCCATATTGACAAAAGTCAGCACTTCAGATACCTGTGACTGCCTCAGAAATGAAGATCTTGTCACATTCACTTTAATCTCCAGCAAGTGCCAAGTTATGTCAGTGTCAGCTGTCTGTCTCTTCCTTTCATTGGTGGCACTGAGACACAGACAAAAGATAAGGAAGACAAAACACCCAGACACGGTTTGTGTTCAGCTGGTGAGGGTTTTTCAAATGGCCTAGCTGCAGAAAGATAGCAATAGGGTTTTTCTTTCCAGAAAGGATCAAACACAAAGAACAGGCTAGTATTCCCCTGACCCGCAGAAATCCAATGTATTGTTTTTCTTTAAACTGTTATTAAACATTTTATATGAGACTGCAAAAGACAAAGCAGAAGATGAAGATCGAAGATAAGCAAAAGATATGAAGTTATCAGAAGTTAGGAAGTTACTTTGTGGCTTTAAATACAGTGCTTAGGATCCTGCAGAAGCTGAACAGCCAGTTTGCTAATAAAGATCCAACAAAAATAATGGTATGCATTTCTGCCTTTCATAGTTTAGGGCTAGAGGTTGTCTGATTCCTGGCTAAGTGACTCCCCTGGGCACAGATGAGAGCTGCAATCATCTCAGCCAAATAAGCTAATGTGACTTTGAAACAACCCACCAAATGAAATCTATGCAGAGGTGAGTGTCTCTGAAGAGCTGTTTATGGAATAAATTTGAGCTGGAGTTAGTTTATCTGCATTTACAAATGCTTTAGCACTACCACATTACACTCACGGGCAAACACACACGTGCACGGAAGCGCATGTGCAGCCCCATGCAGAGACCGCCCTGCAAGTTACCAAATAATTAGATGTGATGTTTAATGTCCAAGAGAATAAAGCTTCTCATTTCTTTTTAGGCTCCCTCCTGAAGTTCTTGCTGATTTATACACACTAAGCTCATCTAACCTTGCTGAGGAATTAATGGCCTTTAACTCTGAGCATTCAAGTCTTTTACCTAGTCTCGGCTCTGAGTGTTTTCTCATTTAACATTTATTACAAGAAAATCCATCTTGCATTTATTTTCAGGTGGGTACTAAAACAGGAAAAAGAATTGCAGAGCCCTCCCTCAGCGCATCCAGGCTCTTTTGAAGAGACGTCCAAGAAATGCTTTTGAAGAGCTGCAAACATTAACTTGACTGCTGTTACCTACTTGTAGCGGATTTCTGACACTGCCTTTCACAGCCACACTCCCCTTTTAAATCATTAATGAACATTCATCCCTCAGCATCCTCCATGCTGCTTCATCATTTGCAGGTGACTGAATCTACTCCACAAATTTTCTTCTTTTCTAAAAAACACTTGAATAGACATGTCAGCTGTGCCTTCGGGATTTTTTTAATTTTTGCTATTTCTGGTAGCAACACCATTTTCATCACCAACAACTCATCCCTGTGAGCCAGAAAGCAGATATCCCCTATCTACCCTGGCTTAAGAAGGTGCGTGGTTCCAACATCACCCGTGGGCAGCTGTCTGCTCGGGCAACCAGCCACTCGGGACGGCTGCTTGCCCACAGCCTGCTGCTTCTGCAGGCAGGGAGCAACCCACTGGGAGAACTGGGAACTGAGCAAGTGCTTCGTGGTTATTCTCTTGCACAGGGAGGTCGAGCTTCCATCGGTCCCGGAACACTGAAGTTTTGGAGCCCAGGCGCCCAGCAGCCTGGCCCTGAGGGAGCCCTCCTGGCTCGCAGCAAAAGCTTTGCTGAAAGCAACGCCTTTCTACAGAACAATTTCATTTCGATACAAAAATCTTTGCCCATGCAAAAAACTTGGAAAGTAACTGACTGGGTCTAGAGCAGAAACACTCTCTGAGCAACCCGGTGTGCAGAGGGTAAAAGGAAACAAAAAACCACAAGCATACAAAATCTGAGTTTACAGCCAGAGAGCGCTGAGCAGCGTGCTCCCCAAATGCAAACAGCAGACGGATTAGGGACGAAATTGCAGGAGTAGCCTTAAAAGTTTGACATTCCCTCCTTCGTCCCCATCACCCGCCAGGGTCACGCACACTGGCAACTCCACGCTCTGGCAAAACTCAGCAGCATTCAGCGATTCTTGCAGCGACCTGCAGGATCTACCTTGCAGCAGACAGATCTACACGTAATGGAAACCTCTGTGGTTGAAACCGACAGACGCCCTGACCTACCTCTTGTCGACAGGACCCTACTGCTGAAACGAAAGCATGTTCCCACTGCCCCCCCTCCCCTTAATGCTGGCTGGGGCTTTAATTTAATTCACGTAGCATCACACAGCCACCTCTACGGAGCAAACCTTCTCCTTGCTTCTGTTTTAAATGTTAACACCACAGCTACATATATAACCATATTCTAGAGATTTTCAGGCAAAACTACTGCCCAATTCCTCCTCTGCTATACAGGGGCTTTAGCAGAGCTGCATTAGCTTAATAGTGCTTAAACATCTGTCCTAATGTGATTCAGTCTTTTGAGAAACAGTGGAAATACCCCACTGCTGCTTCCAAGGTTTTGTTCTCTTCAACTAAACAAGGAAACCACAAGAAAGGCTCATGAGTGATACGGGAGGAATGAGGGACGTGTTTTTTTCTTGGAGCGCAACACATAACCTACAACAAGAGGACAAGGACCACATTGCCCTTAGTCTCTAGAGGACATCTGGACCACTAAGGCAAACCGTGTATCATTTGTCATAAAATTACTTCTAGTATGTTTGTTTCCTTGTTTCCTTCTGCTCCCCATTTGTCTGTCCAGATACACCTACCGTCTCTTGCATCAGACTGCAGGATCTTTAGTGCAGAGAACATTATTTTCACTGTGTTTATACAGTGCCCAGTGCACGAAGGCCCGTCTACCCACGCGAGCAAGCAAGGAGGCTGGGAGATACATGGTGGCCGGTAATAGAACCAGCTGACAGCTCTTCGCTGCTCAAGGAGAAGAAATTTAATTGGTTTCACGCGAGAGCCACTCGGAGTACAACAGCTGTATTTTGCAAACCACCTTTCTGACCGATTTCGGCCAGGCTAAATGACAGCTTTTCCTCTCGCCAGCATCTGCTTGACTGCAGCATGCTTGCTTTTTTGCATTTGGCTCACGGAGCACTAAAGCACAATCCCCTGCCTACCGACTTCACGCCAGAAGCCCCTGGATCCATTCTGAAGCGCACGGGAGTCGGGAGCGGTTCCCTCCCCTCCCTGCGCCCCTGCCTTGCCCCACCACGGCTCCCACCCTTCCCGATGGATGGTCGCTTCCCAGCAAACCCACGCTGCCACGACCAGGTGGTTCACTCACAGCAAAGCCGTAACATACCAGGGATGCTCAGCGCAACTGCCCACACGCCTGACCCGCAGGCATGACCCGCCGCATCACCGTCGCCCTGCGCTGCAGAATTTTTGCCGCAACCACCCAGTAGCTCACTGGAAACGGGAGAAGGCTCGCGAGAGATAACTGCTTAAATCAAATAACGTAATCTGAATCCTGCTCTGTCACATGATTAACTGTTTACCTTATAATTGCTTCTAATAATTGGGTAGCGCCAAGTTAATGAATTTCACAGTACGTGTCGTGTATCACCGTGCCACATAGTCGTCTCTTCTGCAGGCACTGCAGAGCTAAGGGTAAGACTGTGAAATTACTGGTAGAAGACAATTAACCCTGTCCACTCACCGTGGGAGAAAGAATGCGTCCGAGAGACTCACTCAATCACTCACCTATCTTTTGCAGATCGCAATGTGCAGCCTTTTTATTTTTGAAAGCAATAGACCACAAAGCAGTCACCCTCTGCACAAGTCCTCACGCCACCAGCCTGGTACACGCCGTCCCTGTGGGCTGCTGGCTCTGGCACTAGCAACCCCGGACCAGGAGAGGACAGGCTTGGGGAGGGTGCTTGGGTGGCACTGCAGATCGGGAATTTCCGTGCCTTGCACAACTCCTCCCCTTCTCAGCGCACCTTCTGGGGAGAAGGCAGAGGCTAGGACATTTTATATAATTTGTTTTAATCGCCCTGTTAGCTTAAATGGAAACACATCTTCCCACTATAATAAAATTCTATAGCACAGACAGAGAAACGGGCAAACACCAAAACCCCAGGAGCGATCGCTCCTGATGGAAAGCAAACAGCTGCCAGAGTTACTTCCGAACAATTCACAGAGGAAACGATTCACCTTGCTCCTCTCTAATTACAGGGGACTCTTCTACAAGGTTGCCATTCACGTCGGCGCGCCTGCTGCTGGGGGACGCGTCCCTTCTAGAGCGAGCGGTGCCGGCCGTGCCCTCGTCTCTCCCCAAACCAGACGGGCGGCCGGCTGCCTGCCAGGGAGCGCACCCAGCTCCAGCTGCCGACAGGAAAAACGCAGCTTCACAGCGTCTGCATCTCCAGTAGCTGCCAGCCAGGGCCCCACAACCCGCTCGGGTCACCGCTGCCTCTGGGAGGACTCGGCACTTCAGGCACTCCTGAGAGATGCTCCTCACCACCATCTAACAGCCCCTGGGGCAGGCAGCTCCCCCCGCTGTGTGTCCTGGCACCCCGCAACCGGCTGCTACTGGGTCTTGACCCGGTTTATGGGCACAATCGAAGACGGGAGGGGGGAAACTGAGACCAGAGAAAGAGTTGCCTGCAAGGATGAGCTTCCTCCATGCGACTAACACGCTGCCGGCTCCTTCCCTCTCCGCCTTCCTCCCTTCTGCCCTGGGGGAAAACAAGACGGGGTCAGGGGAGGAAAAGAGTCAGAAGGCAGCGTATGGGAAGGTAAAAGGTGGTGAAGCAGCCAGCAAGACGCCGGGAGAAGCTGTGCTACCAGCAAGCACCAGCGTTCAAAACCCAGCGAGGACCGTGGAGCCCCGCGTCTGTCGCAGGAGAAGCTCAAGGAGCAGGAGGACAGGCACGTGGGCGGCCTCTGAAATCTGCCGGCGGGAAGCTTCTCTGCTAGCCCCGTGCTCAGCCGGAAAGCTTTGGGCGGTGAGAAGGCGGGGGCACGGCGGTACCCCCCCGAGCGCTATCCCAGCGGCTCTGCCCCCGGCTGCAGCTCCGTACGCGTCCCACTGGAAACCGGTGTCGCCTCGTCTCCGAAAACCACGGGGAAGCCCAACGCTACGGAACAACCCCGCAGAGTCTTTCCGTCGGAAATTACTTTTGCCGTTCTTCCCGTGAGCAGGGCCGGGCGAATCCCAGCAGGCCAGAACAGGAGGTGCTGCACCAGCGACCCCGACCGGCACCGGCCGACCTTCTGCCTGCACGGAGAGCAAACACGGTCCCCCCCTTCCGCGCCGGCTGCCCCCACTGCCACGGCTGGCAGGTCCACCCACCCTGCCGGGTCCCGAGAAGTGACTGCCGCCTCTCGGGGACCCCCCCCGTAGTGCCCTGGGCCATTCGACAGCCACAATTCCTTCATGGCTTTGTCTCCCTGGGGATAGTCAGGAAAATGGGATTATATTCGCTACATTCAGAACAGAGAGCTGTTTAGATAAATTGTGCTTAGGCCTCTGATGTAGAATTGAAGTGTCATTAATTTAACTCCCCAGCCTTCCCACCCCTTTAATTCTCAGAATGAGCGTCCGTACAGAGTTTTAATGGGGTTTAATTAATCTTCTTTAAAAGGTAGCTTAGATTAACTTTCTTATGTTCCCCCTGTAGACAACCCATGAATTACAGTATTGAAGCACCCTGCCTCAAAGGATTCTTGCACTGTGGAAATGTTTATTGCTCAGTTTTTCAACAGTCAAAATTTCTGTGCTATCTTTTATGCCAGTTTTAGTCTACTGGCCCAAATGCGTCCACAAAAGACATTTGTACAAACTAATGCAATTATTTAAAAACTTCTCCCTCTTACTCAATAAAATTACAGGGTCTACAGGGACATTCTAATTCAAGGTAAGAATGATTTTAGTGGTTTAACTCTATTTTGGTAAGGATTAAGTATTCACCTACCAACGAACTTGTACTGGTTTTAATAGGCCAGTTTCATTAATGGAGGCAAACTCCAGGAGACAGACATGTATTTTAGTATGGACAACCTGGTTTAGTTGAGGTTAAACACTTGTCTAACTGAATTGAGCTGAAACAACTCACACTTAGGTTGCACAAATAAATTACTGTGGGCTAAGGTAGTCTCAGGTGCCATAGGCAGCAGCTACACGTAATTCCATGCACGCCCACTCTAACCCCAAGGCAAGCGTTGAGTAATTTGAAGGAGAAGTAAGCACTTCTCACCTACCACCGCGGGAGACGGCAAACGGGCAGTAACTGCAGAGTTACCTGATGGACAGCAAGAGCAGAACCCAGGGCAGCCTAGATAACTGCTGTGGCGTTTGACCAACTCCACCTGAAGCCATACGTTTGGTTAACTGATTGGTATCCTTCACGGAGGTGACATTTTACTTAATGCAAGGTACTCTTAAAAGGCACTATAAGCGTACACACAAAGGGAGTTTGCACAATGCAAACTGCCTCCTAAAACAACTGTGTTTAACTGGTATGGCCAAGGTTACGGTCATGTTCCCTTGAACGCTGACTTTCTGTTAAGAGGAGGGACAAGACACACATTTGAATTACTACACCACGGTCTTCATGAGACACTTTTATATGTAATAAAGCAAAGCAACTACATTTTATGTTGCTTTCCTGTTTTTCTGCTGCTTAAGGTTACAGAAGTGGCAACATGTAGTGTTGTCAAATATGTTCAGAGCCAGTTTTGGTAAGTACTCAATTTCCAAATGAAATCTGTTCTTTTCATATGTGTTGTGGTTTAACCCCAGCCAGCAACTAAGCACCACGCAGCCGCTCACTCACTTCCCCCCTCCCAGTGGGATGGGGGGGGGGAAATTGGGAAAAGAAGTAAGACTTGTGGGTTGAGATAAGAACGGTTTAATAGAACAGAAAAGAAGAAACTAATAACGATAATGATAACACTAATAAA
>JAVJGG010000024.1:1898114-1928261 GCA_035590195.1 Aviceda cuculoides | reverse complement strand
TAGTGGGCAGGGATGATGGTTGGACTCGATGATCTTGAAGGTCTTTTCCAACCTAAATGATTCTATGATTCTATGAAGGCGGTACTTTGGTTAGTACAAATACTATATTTAGCACCCCCACCTGGCACCATCAGCTGACCAAAGTGTCAGCACGACTGTAATGTACATTTAGACCCTTCTGGTTCCCCTGTACTGCACTCCGGCTACTGCTGCTGTCACTTTTTTTAAGCCTCTGGTCAGTTCTCAGCTTCTTGTCTCATAGTCATTAACACAGCACATCCCGACCTGCTTGAGGCAATACCCCAAGATGTAGAGGAAATAGTTCCAGCATTTTTGCTGCTTCCATGCAGAAGTGATTCCCAGCACCAGAAAACTAGCACAATAATAAAAACCATATGAGCAAATTCAAAATCAAGTATGACAAATACTCCTCACTAGCAAAAAGGTCAAGATTTTCTTTCAAAAGATCTTTTTCCTACAACAAATGAATGCTATGCCTTGTTAAAATCATGGCAATACAAATTCATTCCAGGATAACAAGCCTCTGTCTATTTAATTACAGCAAACTGGACTTGCTGATAGAGACAGTAAATAAGACAGAGTAAGACAAAGGACATTGCTCAGAAGCGAGCATTGTTTCTACACAATACTCTTAAGGTGTAAATCTTGAGGCCCAGATTCTCAGTTTCACGTGTGTCAACACAAAGCAATGGAGGACTCTTCCCTTTGTGTCAGGCAGAGTCCTGGCTGTAAGATTTCTTACCTGACTCCTTACGTGCCTATGGGGCTGATGCAAATGACAGACAAGCCAGCCTTTCACCAGGAAGGAAGAAAACACATTTATGCACAACCCAGGGGAAGCACAAGTTTTTGATATGGTGATTTATATTTAAATAGGGTCTACAATACATTTATTTATTGGTTTCTACTTTTTGTGTCTTATAAATTAGGAATTCAGAAAAAGGTAAAGAGAAATTAAAAGCATTTTGAAACCTCACACCCACACCACTTTGTTCAACCTATGCCTCAGGTCTAAGAGACTTAGTAAGACAACCTCTCAAAAGCAACCACCAAATTTGAAAAACTATGGCCATAAAGAATTGACCCCAGTTGACACACATTGTAGTGTTACAGCAAATCTGTTGTTCCACAAGCAGGACCTTAAAGTTTTCCAGTAGCAAAGGGCATTTTGTTTTTAACCACTACGCTGTCTTTGGTTTGCTATGTGGCTGCTGAGACGGAAAAACAGCACTCTGCATTTTGCTTTCAGCTCTTGCAGTGTGCTTTTCCTCCCCTTTAAAGCGCAAGGAGCTGAACCTACATTTAGGAACTTTCCAGAGATAACAAACAGGTCACACTGGGCAGTTTTGTGTGTTTATTTTGTCTTCCTTTACAGAGAAAGACAACGGGCAAGGGAATTCAAATGAAGCTCAGAGAAGCCAAAAAGGAAACCACAGGTTTTATTTTTCTTTTCAGAGCTTATGTTTACTGAGGCCTCATCTCTCGGCATGAGAGTGACTGTGTTGTTCTTCTAAGGTTTTTAAATACCTCAGGTCACCCAGAGAGATTCTGTGAACTCAAATAGTCCTGATGTTAGCTGAAAGATGCAGATAAACACTTTTTAATTCTTCTCTTCCAACTTTCTCAGACCTCAGGAGACATACCTGGAGATAAGATGTTCCAGTTTCAGTGGCAAAGGTCTTCTTTGACAACACGCTTTGGGAAATAAGTCAGATTGTTTATCCTCTAGTGGTAGTTTTGCTCTCTTTGGTTCACAGAGCATAAAGGAGAAAATTCTTTTCTAATCTCTCCTTCTGTTTATCCCTCTCCCTCCAGCTTCCTAATTTCACCCAAAAAGAAAGGTCATCAAGATGAGACTGACAACTCAGTATAGTTACATGAGCCCCCGTGCATCGCTCTGTGCTCAAAAGCAGTTTTAGTTCTTTTACTCCCCTCAGTCACCACTCTGCTCTTGAAGGCCCTGCAACTTAAACAGGAGAATTCTGGAAGCACTTCAGCTTATGCTCCTATATGGAGCCACAAAGGAGCCAGTTTGTGCTTTGTAACTGGGTCAGGCTATGCTGGCAACCAAAAGCTTGAGTGGTGTAAGGCCCTTCTTCCGAGCCATGATGAAACTCCCACTGACTTCACCAGCACAGGACAATCACTGCTTCCCCCAGTTCTGGGAGACTGCTGCTTTCCTGATAGATTGCTGGTTTGTAATTAGACCAGGTTATAGCACTGGTGAGAAGTGGCTCTACTGGATTGGAGAACCCACGTCTAATAAATAACTCAAGGACTAATTTCTGATCCTTTCAATGCAGGGTATCCTACAACAAAGCTTCAGAGATACAATCTGCTATTACAATACTTTTAACAGCTTTATCCCAGAAATGGAGGTGGTTCTTTCCTTCAAAAAGGGAGATAGAGAAGATACAAGATTTTCCTTCCCCTCACCATTATTTTTAGTCTTTGATGTCTTAAAGATAAAGAAATTTAGGTATTTGGCTCTCTGGGCAAATTGTGAGGTATGTGTCAGGTTGGTGACCCCTTCTGTCCCAGCGTATATCCTCTATCGTGTCACCGTATGTCAGAGGACTGGTGTGGATGCTGTGTCACATGCTAGGGTATGCGTGGCTGGTAGGCACACTTCCAGCATAGAGTCTACTGCGGACAGGAAAAAAGATACGATGCAAAGAAGGAAAAACAATCACCCGAACAATAAAGTAAGGGGTGCAACTTCATTTCAGGCCCTTTTATTCAGGAGTTCTTTGGCAGGGACTGTTTTAGTCTCCTTGCCAGAGCATGGCCAGCTGAGCAAGCAAGAAATGTGTGCAACGTGTAATAGGTCAGTAACTTCACAGAGGTCGATGAAATCACTCACATGCTGAAGCCGATGAAGCTAACCCAAGCTCAGGTAAAACGTGCACTAACTAAGCTTTGCTGAATCAGCACCGACCTCCTGAATAAAGTCCAAGGATTGCTGCAGCTTCCCTTCTCCCTCCATAAGGAAGAAGTGTCTTCTCCTGACAAACTGACAGAGCTCTTCCCCTACACCGTGACAAACTAAAACATGCGCAATGCCAGATGCACCCTGCATTAGTTACCAAATCTCTGCCGCTTTAATCCAGTCTGACAGGACAGACTGGCGCATGTCAGCATGGGCCTTTGCCAACCTGTGACCTTCAGCTGACTTTACAGCTGCTGTCTTGAAGAACACGACCTACTCCTTAATTCGATAACACAGCTGCACAAGGCTGTCAAGGACAGAAACAAGGAAACTTAGCACCAAGTTCCACACTCGGTCCAGGGCTGACATCACTAGACTCACCATCTAGCCATGAGAGTCTGGCTCCAGTGTCACCGAGTTTGTTATGGAAGAGATATCCACGGCAGACAGAAATAGGGATCAGACAATGTCCACACCAAGACATCGTCTCTCAGTCTGGGAAATCCATGCAGCACAAGTCCACCATGTTCTCTTTGGACAGCTGAATTGTTATCTCTCCTCCAGCCCTATTCACATGTTGATTTGATCTAAGTCAAGGAAATTCTATAATTATGCCATAAATATATAAAATTTGCTTTTGTTTAATGTGACATTTGAGTTTGGGAAAAAGCCTTTGCTCTGAAATCCAATTATTGACTAACTCTGCTAAGCATGTAAATATTCATTCCCAGATCTTCTGACCTTTTCCTGTAATTTCCATGAGATTTTAAACCACAAGTTTGGCAGAGCTGTTGCCAAGAAAGGACTTTTCACCATCCCCACCACACAACCATAGGGTAACGTATGCAGAAACAAACACCCAGGGGCAAACTCCCTCTCACTTCGTAATTGATTTCCATCAAGAGCTTTGCAATGAGAATGGATTTGGCCTTTTACCCTAAACAGGCACCCACCTTGTTAACACTTCCGGATGTTGAAGAAAGCAGATTTGCAAAGAAACTGTTTCTTGTAGCACTAATCCTGGCAAATGACTCTACATCACCTCCTATGAACTTCCTAAATCAGGAAGTTATTCAGTTTCCAGCTCGCCACTGAATTCATTCAAAGCTGGATCCTGCCCATAGCCAGCACGGACTCTTTAAAGAAGAAACCACAAAAAAGCTAGCAGATCTGTCAGCAGCGCCACTGCCGAAGCCTGGTTCAGAACGGACAGTTTACCTTGCATCTAAGGGATGAGGCCTGACAGCCGACCCTCCTGTGATTAGGATTTTTACGACGGTACTCTCTCATGTGGAGTCTCTGGTGCCTATTAACACAGCTGGGTTCACAGTTCAGTTACATGAATTCTTTGATGTCTCATTACGCAGTTAAGCCATGCTTCAATTTTTCCCTGAGGCTCCTCTCCTCTCTCCAGACACTAATTTCCATAAAACTCCTAGGAATCTTAGTATCTCCAATATTGCTGTCATTGTGCCACAATCTGCCAGCAGTTTCAAGAAGCGTTTGGTGAGATGGAGGACAGGGAGAAGGGAGACAAGGGGCAAGCAAGCAGTCCTATCGTGTAGGTACCTTTTTTCTGAGAAAACTAGGTTAAACACACCATTATACACACCACAAAAAATGTACAGTGTGATAGCAGGGGTGAAATACCATTTCTTGACCCAGCAGAGAGAATCTTACTCCTTGCTCCATTTTAACCACTGGCCTTTAAAACAATCCTGCTCTTTAAAACAATTTCAGACACAGAACTCATTCATACAGTGACAAAGAGCAAAGAAACATTTTAAGTGTGAGAAACTATATCCTTTTGTTTGCTGTAAATCTATTTGTTTATTAAAAAAAAAAAAAAAAATCACCAGCCAGGAAAAGCTCAACTTCCTCACCCCCTAAGAATCCACTCGTGGCTCTCTCCCTGCCTCATTCCCCTCCTCCTTGACACAAGCTCATGCATTTCTTTAATTAAGCAAAAAAAAATCTTAAACTTGCCCTTTGCCTGGAATTCCTCTTTTTCTTTCTCCTCACTACTACTAAAAAAACCCAAACCTAACACTGAAAATACCAGTATCTGGTCTTAATGTTTTCGTATCAGCAGCTTTGATAGAATTAGGTTCCAGTGACCAAATATGACCATGATTCGACCATAAATTGCATATTCACTTTGTTGCCTACTCCACATGTGAAGCTTCATATCCAGAACAGCTAATGCAGCAACATGCAGAATTTAATGGAAGTCACGTTATTACCACACACACGGGTCTGCTTGCAAAACTTCATATTGCAAGGCCCACAGTTTCAAAATGAGTCTTTACTCTCGGACCCTCCGGACATTAAGGCATGAAATCTGAACCTCTACAGTCTCTACTTTTAGATATTAGGACCACATTTAATTGCACAGACACTCTGGCATTCTGGGTAAGAAGTTTTCAATGAATGAGCAAAATCAGAGATGCTTAAGAAGACTTCAGCAATACAGTACAGAAAGACAGATAAAGAAAACAGCCTGAGAAAAGTAATTAATTTACCTGGAGTATTAATAGCATCTGAATAATAGAAGGTGGAACTCTGGCTCTGGAACGTGATAATGCATCTTCCAATTTAATGTTGAGGGTAATTATATTCCTAAAGTGCAGGAGAGCCAGCTGCCGAACTGAAGGCTCCTTCCCCTTAGAAACAGAAACAAAGCAAGATGGATTATGAGCAGTGTGAAAATGAGTTTCAAAATCCTCTGTCAAAATTCCTTCCTTCACTTCTGAGGGATCACGAGAATGGTAAACCTGAATGAAAAGCAAAGGAAGCATAACAAAGGACACAGAGCAGCCTGTAAGTCTGCACAGTGAATTTGATTTGGCAGTAACAAACGCTGCAGACACCGACTGAGTCTGTGTTTGAAGACGATGAAGGGGTGGGGGGATCATACCTGAGCACAGGATACATATGTATATTTTGTACTTTAATGGTAATGAAAAGTATCATATGTTTTTAAAAAAAAAGCAGGCTTGAAAAAAGGTTGAATTTCCATTATTTTTCAAGATTTTGAGTACTGGCTGGGTACTGTCTTCAAATTATGGTGGGAATCCTGACTCAGCCCACCTGTGGATCCTCCTTTTCTCCACAGTTTGGGCAACTTCACTATAAGGCAGGAGCAGAATTGAAGTTTCATATTATATTTTCAAAAGACATCTTTTTGCAGTTCAAGAATACCTTCTCATTGAAGAAAATCTCATCTTTAGAACACAGTGCTAGCTCTGCCTGCAGAGATTAACACCGCTTGCCTTATGAGGAGTTGCAAAGCTGTTCCTGTTTCTGGCATCAGGGTTTTTTCCTTGGGTATATATGGCTGTACGTATATATTCTTGCCTGCAGTTATGAGTGCTGCCAGCCAAATACTAACACTTCTGGAAGATCTGGTATTCAGCTGATATTGATTTATCTTAGTTGGGAATAAAGAAGCCTGACCTGACCTGACCCAACCCGACCATTCCTTTTCACTTTGTTAATTTTTTGTAGTGAAGTAAAAAAGGCCCCCAAACTGCGTCAATTGCTAATGAACAGAATTTACAAGAGCACAAAAACACCAGCTGGGCTTTTAGAAGTAACCTCAGAACAACAGGCACCTAGATCTATTTGAAATTACACAGAGCTTGGGGCTCTTAACCCCCTCTAGGTTCCTTTGAAAATTCAAGCAATTATTTGCATCTGAAAGGTGAGGAGACTTGTGTTGCTGAATTATTTTCAAAGGCCTCAGGAACACAACAATGAAAAGGGGCATTTGGTGCAATTTTCAAAAACTTCTGAGTGAGTTCTAATCTAGTCAAGTGCTTTGGAAAATGAGGTTGAGAGTTTACCTGTATCTCTATGTGCCCAAACGCCTTGGATTTAAATTATGTGGCACTTGAAAAATCTCCCATTGTGTTCTAATAGGTTTTTGGTACCATCTTATTTCTATCGTTTTAAAGTTTCTGCTGGTAAGACAGAAGTCAATGGATGAAATAGCCCTGTATGTTTTTAGAGGTCTTCCCTTTCAGAATCAAAGTCTGTGTAAAGTTGCAGCTTTTCCACTGAATTCAAATTTCATGCCTGTAATTATCTGCAGATGTAAATAGTAATATTGTGAACAGTTGGACAATCATTTTAGGCATGAAGTCCACTCGGAAAAATGGGAGAAGGTTTTGGTTCCCCCAGATATGTTCAGGCACCAAGCTCCCACTAAAATTTATAGGCATCTAGAAAAGCAAGTCCAGAAGGTCACTTATACCTATCTGGTACAGATTTCCTGGGGACTTAAGTGGTAAACAACACTCTGTGGCCATCACTAAATTACAAGATTGAGCCTTCATCCAAATCAGATCAAGTACCTGTTGTGGATTTAAAATTACTGGAGTCAAGTTCTGTGCTCATGTAAACTGGTCTAACTTCACTATTGCTGTCCACTTAGAGTAGCATAGAACTTGATCTCAGAAATACAATTCCTTTTCAAAAGTGGAGATACTTCTGAGACAAATTCACATTGCAGAGAAGGAAATCCATATATTTAAGTCAACACAGCTCCACTTATTTTGCTGTGTGCATATTTCAGTTTATCATTCATAACCTTTTTTGACTTTTAGTGTGAGCTGGCAGAAGGACTAACCATCCTCACTGCACTCCGCTTTTGTTTTCAAAGTCCCCCTTCATCTTTTTCGCCCAAGCACTTCAAACCTGTTTAAGTAACTTATTTGCATGACATGACTATACAGAACAGCTGCACTGGGAGGTTGGCCCAAGGAAAGAGAGTTAAGGATTGCATCAATCTGTGGATGAACCAGTAAAGTTGCTTTTTCAAGTTTTTCAAGATTCTATAGTAACAGAGTAATTTTTCACCTGCACAGGATAGAAAATAGCCTGAAGCATGGGCAGGACATCACTGAAGAAAAAATCCCAGGTTTCAGCTAAGGTATCCAGCAGTTTCTGCCCTGCAAAAACAGACACAAAAGTAGTGAACCGTTTAGGTTGTAATCAGCTAACTCCAAAGACTAAAACATGCAGGAAACAATGTGAATCTGCTATTATACACAAAGATGAATCAAGTACCAGCTACTATTAGCAGTATGGAATTAGTATTCCTTTCGGTATATCAGATCATTCAGTATTTGTGTCTTTTCAGGTGACACATCTAACGTTCTTAGTAAACTCAGAGACTTTGTGGTTAAAGCTCACTCAAACCCCCTCCGTGAAGAACAGAGTAATGGCCCAGGTTACCTCCTCCTCTTCTTGCAGTAATACCTACTGGACAAGACTGGGGAGCAGAGCAGGAGGAGGACACAGCAGGTTAAACGTGGAAGCATTCCTGCAGAGAAATCTCCCCCACCCTGCCCCCCCTGCCCTCTAAGCTGCAAGGCAGCAGATCAAACCGCGCTCTGCGGAGATGCTCCACAAAGTGCTCCCTCAAATCGATCCCTGGGCTTCCCTGTATCTCCACTTACATAGAAAATCTCACCCAAGTTCTATGGAAAAAGACAATGGTGTTGCAGCTCTGTTTTTTACTGTAATTTTCAAAGGATGCAGTCAAAACCTGCTACGATGCGAGTTACCCATGGTCCTCACAGCAAGGCCACCTCCTCGGCCATTCCCTAGCTCCAGCCACAGCTCCCCAGTGGAGACTGGAGAAACTCTGGCCAGGTCGTACAACCAAGCTGGACAGCAAGTTCCTCAGAACATTTTGTAAAACAGAGGCAAATGCAGGAGCCAAGATCTTCTGCAGAGGAGGTCTGGCTTGATCACTAGATGCTGGCCTCAAGTCCCCGTTCCCCAAGACAGCCTGTGTGACCTCGGGCAAGCTCTTCAGCATCCCTGTCCTCCTAAACCAACTGGGAAAGGAGAGCAAGGGCACTGTACCTCCACCAGCACGTACTACGGAGATAAATACATCACTGATTATGAGGCATTCAGACAAGACAGTATTACTTATCAGGAAGCAAATTCAATAGCAATCAATCAATATTACAACTGGTATCAGAATCAGACACTATCCTTAATTTCTGTATTACAGCATTACTTAGGGCCTCAGCCAGGGAACATTTTGCCCAGAATTACACACATATCACAAAGAAACTGCACGAAAGCGTCTACACTCAAAGTTAGCCAAGTGCCAATCTTTATTATGGAATACTTGATCTCCCTGCATTTTTAAGCACATGACAAATAGCACCAGCGCTGGCCCATCTGCAACTCCTGAATTATTCCTGGGTTGATGACTTTAAGTGTTTTCTGTGACAAATGTGGATCACCATGCTATACTGCAGCTGCTGGCTCGTGAACCACAAGGTCTTCGTTTCTGCACCACCAGGCAGGAGTTCTCTCTGTCCTACACACTCGTGCACAAGACTGAAAAGGGTGTTCTTGGTTTCAATTTTTTTTAAAATGTGTCTTGCATTAGTTCTAGTGAACAGAGCAGGGAATCAGGTTCAAAACTTCCTAGCAGCTGTAGCAGTAATAATAATAAATACCATTGCATTATAACCTACATATACTGGTGTGTGAAACACTAAAGTGTTTCAAAGATATAAATCTGATCATGAAGGAGAAGCCCAACCACTCTATGCCTTGAGGGCAGAGTTTTTTAGAAGAGTTAAAAACGTAAGTTGCCCACAAGTTGAGGTTAAGCGGAGATTAAGCCCTTGCGAATTTGGCTCCAGACATGGGTGCTGAACGTTGGTCCTTTTCAATCTTGCTGTGAGAACTGCATGAAGTCAAGTCACCCTGTTGACATTAATACGTCTTTACTGTCGCACACTCCTTTCACCTTGTGGGCAGCTTGTTTTGTGAAGTGGTGGATTTCTGTACAGCAGCTCAGAAAGGCTGCGGAGTTAACTGCCTTTGGCCAGGCAGGCCTTTTACTGAGGGCTGTGGAAGAATTCCTACGGTTTGTTGATCATGAGCATCTTTCACACGGAAGAACGTGACTTCCGTGTCCTTTCAAGAATATGTTTGTTTTACTGTCAGGAAAAGATCCCTGCATTTACCATAAGCATTTGCTGGATTCCAGGAAGCTGGGTTACTCTAAATACTCATTTTAATGAAGCACAATATAGTCAATTTCGTATGACATAAAAAATGCATGTAGTAATTTTCACAGTGCTTCTAAAAGCTAGTTGAAACTCCTGAAATAAATGTAAGAGTAAAAATTATCATTTCAAAACAAAAGCTAAAATTTTCAAAACCTCCTGCAGGACAAAAACACTCCAAAACTGAAAAACTTCAACACCAACTGGATAGGGAAACTCAAACTATGGGATGTAGGACAAACTGAGATTTGAGGGCAGGACGGCTGCTGCAGACCCAGGAAGGGAGCCCTGCTCGGAATGGGAATTCCCAAGGTTTCCATGCTCCCAGCTTTGTCTTGGGTGTTTTGGGAGCCAGGGAGTCACTGACTATGGGATGGACTCCGGGGTGTTGCTACCTCTGCTGCCAAAAGACCCAAATTCCAGCCTTGGAAACTCACATCCTTCAGCAGCAGCTCCCCAGGCAAGCTAACAGAAGGCTATCTGTCACAAAGACCTCTGGCTCTGCATGAGATTCCCAAATTACAGGTACCCTCCCGTAACGAGCCAGTTTCAGTGAGCTGACACTTCCAAGGATGCACTTGAAAAAACATGATCGATTTAATCCTCACCTTACCAGCAGTTCTGACCACATTTTAAGGGGTAACCACAAAGTGATAGACCAAATTCAAAACCAAAATAACCTTAACAGCTTGCTGAAATTCTGTATTTGCGAAACATGCTCCTACATTTGAAAGCCGTTTAGTGGTCTTACATTTCAAGTTTTCATCTCAGCTTTGATCTCAAACATCAGAGATAGTATTTTTTTTATTTTCAAGCTAGTAAAACCAGAAAAAAAAGGGGCTGGCCTTTGGTAGGTCTCTGTATCCAATTTGCTGATTTGATACTTAAAAACCAACTTCCTTTGTGATTTACAAAGCAGCTATGAAGGCCTTGAGATCCTTACAGCTCCCCTTGCGCTCTCCAAGCTGTTATTTTATATAACTGAGGGATTATCTGTTCAGCTTTGAAGAGTTTGGATACTTTTAGGGGGTATTTTTTAATGTGAAATTTGCTCTCTTTTCGTGGTGCTCAGGGCTATTGTCTCTTCATCAGAAAAGCTGGGTCCCATAGAATCATCTTAATCTGATCAACTCTACTGTCAGCAATGAAAGGTTACATTTAGGATTTAAAGATAGCTGAAAGTAATGGAAATGGTTATCTCCAGGCTACTGCTTAAACAGTATATTTAGACTAAGTGGTATTATGACTGCAACTTTAGAAAAGGAAAGATGCATTTCTTTAAAAATGTCTCAACTCCCCAAAGATCTTCAGACTATTTAAATGGGCAATCATTCTTGAAGATATTCTGCAACTGTTTCACCCTCTGATGGTGTATGTCTACATCTAGGACAAAACAGCATCTTTAAGAGAACGTGTAAACGCCACACAATAGCACAGGACACAAAATGAGGGTGTCTGTAAAATGACAATTCAGGTAGAGGTTATCCTTGATCTTTATTTCAACAAGGTGATACCTCCAGAAGGTGCAGACAGACAAATGGAGGCTTGACTGTAAAAAAAAAAAAAAAAAGAGACAGTGCCTGACCTCATTTATGTAAGCATGAATCCACAATAACTCTTAAAACAACCTACAGCATTATTTTGGACTTAGCCAGACACTTCAACTAACTGGGATCTTAGCGCTTATTAAGCTTGTTTATTAAGATATCTCTATTTTTCCAATTTTCCTTAACATTGAGCGGGCTATAATTGAAGGAGAAGGAAGTGTCCACACTGGAGGTAACCTTTCCCTTACTCCCTCGATGCTGCTCTAGGCAATCACCTCTCCTTGATGAAAGCCAACGGGAACATGTCGTGGTTTAACCCCAGCCAGCAACTAAGCACCAGGCAGCCGCTCGCTCACTTCCCCCGCGGCCCCAGTGGGATGGGGGAGAGAATTGGGGAAGAAACAGTAAAACTCGTGGGTTGAGATAAAGAAAGTTTAATAGAACAGAAAGGAAGAAAATAATAATAGTAACAACAATAATAATGATTATAACAATAATAAAATAATTGGAATATACAAGCCAAGTGATGCACAATGCAATTGCTCACCACTCACCGACCGATGTCCAGTTAGTTCCCGAGCAGTGATCCCCCCAGGTCAATTCCCCCCAGTTTATATACTGGGCATGACGTCCCATGGTATGGAATACCCTGTGGCCAGTTTGGGTCAGCTGCCCTGGCTGTGTCCCCTCCCAACTCCTTGTGCCCCCTCCAGCCTTCCTGCTGGCTGGGCATGAGAAGCTGAAAAATCCTTGACTGAGGATAAATACCACTTAGCAACAACTGAAAACATCAGGGTGTTATCAACATTCTTCTCATATGAAATCCAAAGCACAGCACTATACCAGCTACTAGAAAGAAAATTAACTCTATCCCAGCCAAAACCAGGTCAGAACACCAAGGCAAGACACAACAACAGACTGCAAGAGTGAACTGACACAGCTAATCCATAGTCCTGGGAAGACAGGGGAAAGCATGCCCCGAGAATGCATTTGCTAAAACTCTTCTGACAGACATAGGTAGTCATGCTAAAATCCAAGTTACCTTCATAAAACCGGATCTTGTCCCTTAGGATCACCATGCCTTTCGTGAGCAGCTGATTCTGTAAATAAAATATAGACTACCTTTACTTATTACTGTACTTCCCTATGGGCATCATATTTCACATTTTGTTCATTCTTAACTTTTGACAATGAAGGGGCTCTTCTATTTTAATGATCAATCATCAAAGGACTCCTCCTGTGTCCATCTTGCTTAAATCACTTGGGACACTTGTCAAATGACGATATAGTCCCTTCTGCTTTCAGGATACAGCACATTTTCTGTGCAGTAGAAAGTGCTTCTCAAACTTCAAGTGGCTGACCCACAAAGCAGGTACTCTGTCTTAGAGAAGCTGAAAGAAACTGCTTCAATAGTGTGTACTTACTGCTAAATGTCTTTCCCATTAACTATACTACAACGAACTTAACTGGTTCACTCAGGAACTTAAATTTTAAGTTAAAAGAGACTGTCTGAAGTCTACTGAAAGACAGCAACGTCATACAGAAACTCAAGGACTACACAAGTCTATTCCACAGCTTGGACTTTCACTATCTAACTGTGTATATGTATATATATATATATATATAAAATCCAAATCCCATTAGAACATAAATGACAGAACACAGAGAAGGCAGTGGACATCTCTGAATGGTTTCAAGGGTCTCTAGATCAGCATTTAGAGTGGGTGAAATGATTTTGCTCAGTAGCATATAACAAAATCTGATTTAAACGAAAGAAAGCACATGCCTACCTGTAGATATTCAGTGAAAAAGGATCCCAGTTCTGTTTTCAATAATTGCCTGTATTCAAAAGAATAAGAAAAGGATCTGTGTAATCAGCAAATCGTATTAGCTGTGCACTGCATAGAAAAGGGGAAGTCACTAATAGCAAAATATTTTCATATGAGCACAGGGCCTGTCAATAACACCTAACTACAAATAGAGCAAATGGGTTCAACAATACCAAGACTCCCAACCAGCATTTCTGTGTATTGAAAAATATCTGCTGCACTTTTAGACAGTCCAGTTGCACAAATACATATGAAAGGAAATTAAGATTTGATGAAAAGAGGATGTTTTCCATCCTACATCTAATCTACAGTTTCAGTGAAAAACCAGGTAGGAATTTAACAGTTTAGCTCTGCCGTTCATGATTCCTCTACGCTAAAACCTACAAAGCAATCTCACAGAGCAAACCAAACTGACACGCAAAAAAATTTCCACAAACAATCCTCAAATTCAGAAACTGAATTCAACCCAATCTGCAAGCCCAATGTTTTTACCCAGGTAAAACTCACTGCCTTGCTAAAAAGCTGTATGTCCTTTAAATCTCACACGTTGGACACTAGATACGTTTCCCTGCAGTCATGTCACTATTTAGGTGCATAAATGAGAGCTTGGACCTTACAGAAATGTAGCCCCAGCTGGGTTTTCTGAACACATGCAACTCTGGCCTGCAGCTCTTTCGAAAACCTGTCTCTGTGTGACCACCTCGGGTCTCGTGAAGAAATGAAGTAAATTTCAACTTAAAATCTAAACACTGACTTCAATTAGGGTAGTTATGTAAATTATATATTCAGTAGCATATTATCATCTGTCCCTTTGGGTTATGTCTTTAACAAGTAACTAATTAATCAAATTTTTTAACTAGTAAACAAATACATGTCTGGTTTTAGAAGTCCACCATATCCCTACGCTCCATGAAAAAGTCTGCAGGAGTTGGATCTGATGTTTTTAACAGCACATGCTTCAGCACAGCCTCTCGGTATCTTCTGAAAGTTCAGGGAACAGAGGAGCAGGTCAATCTTTAGGAGGTTGAAATACAGTATCTTATTTATTTATCCTTAAGCACATTCCATGCTGACCTCGTAGTACCCTGTGGAAACACCCTAGGCATAAATGAAATTGAAAATAAACAAAAGGAAGGGGATTTTCAGATGCTCCTAAGCATCAAAATCCTTTTCAGCTAAAAAACCTGATTTAATTCAGACACACTATCTCTGGACAAAAATTTCCAAAGCCAGCTCAGGCTTTAGCCATAGGGCTCTCGTGGCCATGAACGGCCGCTGTATGGCTAGCCCCTCGGCACGCCGTTGCAACATATGGGAGAGGACAACCCTTGGGGTATCCTGAGACTCCATCCTCAACGGTACCCACTGACGAGCCCTTGGCGGGGGTTAAACCCCACCTCCCCAAAGATCGTTAAAGTCGTAAAGCCTGAAGAGTAGGCAATGAGTACAAGGATGCTACAGCCAAATCCTGCCATGCTCACTCAAAGTGGGAATTTTCTGTCCAAGTGTTGCGATTTTTTTTCTGGAAGGCAGTGCAAGCAATGGCACTAAAGGTTTTTCTTACTTTGAACATGGATAAATAAAAGATTTTTAGGTTAAAATAACAAGAAAGTAGCAGTTTTGAATTCTCCTATGATAGAAACAATTTATTCCCAGATATCTGTTTGTGCCACTGTTTCAAAAAGTACTGATACTTTATGCTGACAGGTTTTCCTTAATTTTCTACCCTTTCCTCAAGCTAGAAGCTCTTTGAAGTCTAGTCTTGGATTCCTCTTAGTCTTGAACAGGTGATTTGCAAATACTTTCTCTTTTCGTATTTCAGGTTCTAGCGATAATTCCTGGCATTTAGAGCAGGAAATACAAAATTATGTTCTACTTATCCAATAACTAGCCCTCTGATAAAAAAAAATCCCACCACATTTCCATTTTTTTTCATCTGCAAATGAAGTAAACAACCAGCTTGTAGTTAATTATATGCACTGGACTGCATCACACCAAGCAGCACTATGGCTACATTAGCATCTCTGTTTACAGGGTACAACTGACAGCACAATTAATGTGTCTTACTTTTTAAATCCCTAATAATACAGAAACTTCATGCTACTTAATTAATTTCTAGTGAAATAATACTGAAGCCCTCAGGCCACATCAGAACACTGGTGTTTATGTTCTCTGTATCCATATTCATGTTAAAGAGATCCACAACAAAACTGGATCCAAGACATTGCTTGCAATTTTTTTTTTCATCCTTGCTTAATTTCCTTTAACAAAAATCAGTTAGGTTGCCACCTGTCAGATCCTGGGTAGTTCAGACTACTGAATAACCTTATCTAGATATCATTCATCATGGTGGAATACCAGTAAAAATCTGATTAAGTCTAAAAGAGATCCCTGATCAGATAGCAGACCTTGTTTCAAGTGCACCTGATGTTGAAGCCAGTGTTTCTGCACTCTTATGAAGCTTGTATATCATTGGTATCAGGTCTTCATTGCATGTTTAATGACTTCAGAAATTAAGATAATAATATAAATTCACACAAAATATGCTAAAGTAGCTCCTGACTTTTTTGTATCTTCCTGTTGTTGCTTCTTTGGTTGATTTTGAAAATAACTCTTGCAATATTACTCAGAATGGAAAGTCTAACACTGTATAATTCTGTTAATAAAGTTAAATGAAGCAAATGGAAACAAGTGATTTTACTGGGTTTGAACTCTTGCTAGAAAGGAGGAAATGCCACTAAAATGTGCTTTGTTTGCATTAAGCCAATATCCTGAAACTCAGAAAAGAGACAGCTATAAATATGTATTAGCTTTAATACAGGACATCCTGCTTCTACTGCATTTCCCTTTCCTTCTTTTTCTTCCTTGATTTACAAGTGGTGTAAACAAACACTTTGAAATGACATATGGTGCATGAAATGAAAAAGAAATAACACTGTATGATTACTAATATCACACACATGCGCCAACAGAAATACTAAACAGTAAGTATATGCATATAAATTTTTATTGCCCGACTTTTGAATCAATCCCCTATTAAATCACCTAGTGAGGGCTCAGAAGTAGTAATGCACAGGCCGCACACTGGTGATACTCCCAGTTACCGGAGTATCTCCTCACCACCTCACTGTACTGCTTCAGCTTTAGCAGAGTTAGTCGGGAGCTGCAGTAACATGGAAGACTGAAGTCGCACACTGATTTTATTCGCAGTAGGGCTTCTGAGCGCTACCTAACTCCGCATTTAAGGCCACTTTCTAATGCCAGAGGAACGCAAGAATGGTGTCAAAAGCCATCGGTGTAAGTGAGTAGCAGCTTTTATGAGCCAAACCTACAAAAAAAAGTAAATGTGACTGTACAGATTTGTACCCACTGATGTTTTCTTAAATTATCAGTGCATACATAATCAGAGTTCATAGCCTCAAGATATGTGCTCAGAAAAGGAAGTTATACATATTTGTTTGCACATACGTGACATACAGTAGTTGAATATACGTGACATTTCTAAGTCAAAATGATGGTGTGCAAATATTGCCGGCATAACCTAACTGTTCAAATATTTACACTTGGTCTGTGAGTCAGCTTGGATATTCAAGGTTTAACTATGAAAAGTATCCCAGAATCTGCTCTAATTAAAGTGGTAAAATAAAATAACTTCTTTTACTGTCCTGTAACTGTTGAAAAAAGTTACTGATACTAGCCATTTACCTGAATGCTTCCACACTCAAATCCTGTCCAGTGGAAATAATGGCTGTTTCCTTTTATTTATGTCCTTGTGGGGAAAATGGATCTAAACCATCATAAGGCAAATTACACTTGTTCCACTTCTGAGGTCATGTTTAGGAATCAGATGGTTTTGTATTCAATAATAACATTAACCCAAAGAAAGTTATTTTGAATTAAATAACAATAGTAATAAGCCAGGTGTTTTTGGTATGTGTCAAATCAGTAATTTCTTAGTTAGGTTTTGAGCTGAATTTAAGTGAGGTAAAAGGGCTTTGGCTGCAAATACTCAGGAGGCCCTAAAACATTATTGACTGCAGTCGGCAGTAAAATGAAGCACACAGCAGGAGTGCAGTAGCTTCTGGAAAGAGGCCGTGGCTAGACATGTGAACGCACATGTTTAAAAAAATACCACTACCATGCTCTCCTCCAGGGACAGATCTTTTGGCTGTTATGTCCTCTTTGCCCACTTGCAGTTTTCTCATCTTAGCTTTTTTCTACGAACGAAGCAAGCAGGACACACACAAGAAGCTTCACAAAAACAAATTCAGAGTTGTCAGCTAGAGGATGGACAGCTTTTGGCAATAATTTAGAAGACTGTTCAGGCCAAGTAGGAGGCAAGAGGGAACAACCTCAAACCAGCAGTAGTCAAGAAACAGCCGTGAAAGCCACGGTGCATCTTGCCAAACGCTCGCTCATCCCAGGAGAATTATGCTGCTGATGCCTCATTTACAACAGCAGCTTTCTAGCTCAGTCTAGATTTCACAATATTTTGTCCACCAGCTCAGGTATGAGTCACCAGGCGTTCCCCCCGAAGTGAGCGATCCGTCGAGATAACAACAAGGCAGCATTATCCTTACCCTAACAAAACCAGAAATGGGCCTATCATGAAGCAGCAAAACCCATCATAAAATGGAAAAAAAAAAATTAGTCTATTTGTAGTCAGCTTGCCTGTTCAGCTGCCTGGGATGTTGCAATAAATTCAACACAACTATATTAGCAAGCATCATCATGGTGCAGGGTTTATACCCAGGTAAATGAAAGCAAAATCCAGGCACGATTCACCAAATAACATCCATCCACCTATCTATCTATCTATCTATCTATCTATCTTCTATTTGTTGGTTCATACAAGATTGTATTTGTCTCTGCCACATCAGCAGATAATTCTTCCTCTTCTGTCCCTCACCAGCAGACAAGCACCTTGAGGCAAATGCACTGGTCCAGGAAATCTTGGCCCAGAATTACCATTTTTTGTCATTCAGATAAAGCTGAAGAATCCTAACTGCACGTACAGTAATAACAATCAACCATTATTCCAATAACTAACTCAAAATGATTGATGGATCATGCTAACTGACAGCCATCCCAGAAAAGCTATTCTTTGTATGTCATTTTGTCCCTAGAGAAGTAAGAAATAACTGGAGAATAAGTTTAATTTCGAAAAGACAGAGAGAGAGGGGAAAAGAGAGATCACACGCCAAAACTCATTCACCTGGACTTCTCTGAAGATATGCCCACAATTAAAGGAACCAGACTGGGCCAGCTATCCCAGACTGGGAACCAGACAGGGACAGATAGTCCCAGAATATCTGGATATTTTGTGGATTTCGTCAGACTCCAGTGCCCGGACAGAGTGGGAATAAGCAGTAAGGGAAAGGCAATCACTGAGGCTCTTATCTGAAGACAGTCAGGGAATGTAATAAGCTGTCTGTCTTTTCTAAGTGCAGCTTCTTTTCCACCATTTATTCTTCAAAGTGTTGGGACAAATTTCTAAAAGGAAATCTGCTACTTTGCCCTTGTCAGTGAGAGGGCATTTAGTAAGTAATAGTAAGTGCTAGAAAAAGTAGTAAAAAGTGAAGTGCCATAAATCCAGATATCAGCTTATCTCTTGGTAAACGTTTCTTTGCAAGTATAACTTAAATAACTCAGATGGTAGGGTTTTCACCTTCTACATATATATTTTTTTTTTTTCTAGGAAAAAAGTTCCCATTATGCATCTCACTGGTCTATATTTAGTTTGTTGCAAACAGCATCACCACAGTATGAGAAAGAAATAGGAACCTCAGTTCATTGTGCTGACAAGACAGCTTTATAACATCTACAGTGTATTCAGCCTTTGCAGAAGGAGCAGCTAGATGTAAAGGCCCGCCAGGCAGGACATCTTTCCTTGCCACGTTGCACCCGGTGCTTGGAGGCTTTACGTCCTCCACGGATGCAAGTGAAGCACCTCAGAGCTGTGCCTGGAACCCACGAACGGGCAGCATCATTGCAGTGGAACAGGGCTGCATTGCTAGAGGGGTCCAGGTTTTCCCTTCCTTGGTTTCAATCCAGCACATCAAGACAGACTCTGTAATAATCCATCCTCCTCACAGCTAAGCAGCTCCTCCACAGGAGGAGGAACCCAGCTCTCGCTACACAGCGAGGTGTCGGCGCACATCAGCAACAGCGATTCGCTAAGGCCCAGCTGACTAGATTGGTTGAAACTGGGACTGGGGAAAAAACCCGTAATACTGCTGCAGAAGTTTTCAAATGCGAGTGCTAGCAAACAGGACTGTGCATGCTGGCTAATAACACCTTGCATAGAGTCGAGTCTCTTACCTGACTCCTTCATTGAGGTTGTAAAGTTCATGGTCCGGGAGACCCTTACGCTGGAACACCGCTATTACTCCGTTGTGGATACTGAAAGAGGACATGAGGAGTCATTAGCACCCGATCACATTTTAGAAGGGCATCACTTCCACAATAAGCCTAACACCTCTGCCTAGACACTGCAAGACCTTTTTAAAAGTCACAGATGACTTCCCGTATCCCATCCCAGATGCCTTAAAGGCAATTATTGCCTAGAAAAGAGGTGATGTCTTTGAAAATCAGTTCTTTTTGATTTGTTCCAACTCGGTAACTTCAACAGTTGCACGTCTGAAATCAGTAATTTTGGAAAACTTAGGCTTATATATTTTAGGTACTTTAAGTATATTAAGTATAACTTTTAATATATCAAGTATATTTGAAGTATTTTAAAGTATATTTTTGTCTCTATGGCTCAGCGCAGAGACAATTAACAGCCTCACTATGAGATCAGTGATGATATTCCTGGCATTGTTGGCACATATTTGTCTGAGCTTTATCAACGTATCAGCACTTATCCAGGCTGGACACTATACCTGAAGTTTACCCCCAAATATAGCAACCTTTTACTAGAATGTAATCTCAGGAATGGTTAGTTCTTTAAAAAAAATAAATAAAGGAAACACTGGACAATTATGAATTTTAACTCAATGTAACCAATTGCTCATTAATTTTCAAAAATTAAACAATAGAAAAGGGGCAATTTCTTACTAAGACTTTTTCCTATTACCACTCATTTCTCAAAGATTAACGCTCTTGCTTCAGCTAAAGGAAAACCAAGGCTGCACTGAAAGAACAACAGGTCTAGAGTTTCTAAGGTGGACAGAAAGAGAGGCAGCAACGTGCTCAGCATAGGCCAACCATCTGTCCTACAAAAATGTTTCCTTTTCACTTTCAATGCCATTTGTAACTGTTCTACAAGCAGATGTTGCTTAGAGGTGGTGCCTTTCTGCTGCAATGAGACGCAACCGAAGACAGGATTGAGACCACAAAATTCCCTAGCTCAACAGAAAGTCACATACCCAGTGCTGTCTGTCCTCAGAGTGTATGGCCACCAGCCCCATAAATTCTAGGATGCTGAATGGCAAAAATGTACCAGGTACTGCAGGTACCTGGCAATCCACATGCTTAGCGGGGATGCTTACTGGTCCTATGAACTTAAAAAGACTGCACCTCAAAGGGTTACTGAAATGAGTACGGGCTTCAAGACAAAGCTCTGAAATGCTCCTGAAATACACCTGACACAATTAGCATGATGACACATCAGCCTAAATCACTGAGCTTAAGTCTGAGGACAAAGGTAAAGAAATGCCAGTGGAAGGTGAGACCAAACCTGTTCCAGCACTAGTAGAAGGGAGCAGAAGTCTCCTTCCCCTTCCCCAGCCCACTGCCACCTTCTATAGCCTCACAGCTTTAAGTCCAAAAGGAAAGACCACTCACATGGTCCCCCTCCACCTGTCAGGTCATCCCCACTCCTCCACTCTTGGAACCGCTTGGCAATTTCTACCACGTTTAACTATGGAGTGGAAGTCCCCAAAACATGAAGGCCTTTTAGCTTTCAGCTGGGGTAGAAGGAGCATCTTTCAGTGACCAAGATCATACTGCAGGGCGAGCTCAGCCTTTATCCGACATACACAGAGACGCTTTAGTTTCCCAACGCTAACACACAAGAAAGCAGCCTTTATCGGCTGCACTGCTCTTCTGCTGCTACTCAACTTCCGACATGACTGCTTTTACTGAAATGACCATTCCCACCGCTGGCAGTGACTGCAAGTTATTTCATTTCTCTCTGACTCAGTTACCCCACATGTAAAATAAAGATGATGCCACTGACCACTCAAGGGCATTTTAAGATACATTTATGAAAATCGTAACAAAAGCAATGAGTGTGATTATCAATAGCAGTATTACATGCCATCATTGCCACTGGATTTTTCTCCTTCCCTCACAATCCTACTAATTGCAAAGGGAAAATACAGAATTTGGCACAGGGCTCTTCCCTTCTTAGGTGCAACCTTGAATAGGGAGATGACACCTTAAGGCATATTACAAAAAACACAGGGCAGAAGTCTTCCTGCTCCGCACCATCTCCCCGGGTGTCTCATTCTCAGCCCGTACTCAGCTGGAGCAAGGAACAGCAACGGCCAGCCTCAGGGGCACTCCAGCGGCGTATTTAGGAGCCACTGAACTGACTCTCACCCCCAGAACATCTACGGAAAAGACCTTCCAAGAATGAGAAGCTACAGCACGCACACGCCTCCTGGGGATTTGGATTTACCAGGGACTCTGCAATATCATTTTTCAGAGCTTTACAGCTGACCTCCCCCTGCTCACACTGCACTGGACCCTGGCGCACGGGAGCAGCGACCAGCTTCGGAGCTCCGGAAAGCAAAACCAGGACCGGATTTGCCCATCCTGGAGGTACCAGGATTTGGGGTTGCCGTGTCTTGTGAAGAAGAGCTAAAGGTGATATCTGTTCCTAAGGTCTCCAGAGGGAGGAAGCCCCGATTCCTACTGGCAGACAAGCTTGGCCAGCTGAGGCCTGGTTCCAGCTGCGGGGCCAGGCCCAGCCCGGCGCGGCTGCTCCCGCTGCGCGGGGATGTCCCTGCAGGCACTCTGCCAGGTGCGTGGAGCGTGCCTGGGGACCTCGGGCACCCACGTTAAACATTCCCAGGCCGGCGGCAGGGCAAGCCCTTTCGATGCTCGCTGGGAGCAGAGGAATGGGCTGGAAGGTAAACCCGACGCTATTCACCCAGAGGTGCAAAATGCAGGCACGCGACAACGCTGAACAGCAAAGAGATGCACCGTTAGGAAAGCTCAGCCATGTTCATCTGTGGAAAAAGGAAATTAAAAGTGGCAGGTAAAGGGTATGACCCACTGTAGAGAAACGCACAAGCAGATAAAAATAGGAACCGTTACGCTCTTCTCTCTTTCGCTCCTTTGATGACATGTCCAAGGCACTAAGCACTCCCCTCACCACGGTGGTCCCTCCTTCCCCCCTACACCCACATGCACAGACATACACTCATGATCTAACCCAACTTATTTTGGCTGGCTCAGACACACACACTCAATTTACGATTATTTGAAAATTGGCAGCTAAATGTCTCTAGTATACGGTGAAGCGACTTGGGTATTTTAATATTATGAGTAATATGTGAAGTACGATTAATGTAGTGAGTAAAACAAGCAGTCTTTACACGCTCTTCTGATTCGGAAATGAACTTTGCAATGTTCCCTGCCAGCCTTCTGCAGAGAAGAATGACTAAATATCTCTCCTAAAAGTCAACATGCTCTCCCTCCCTCTCTCTGGCACTCCTTTCTAAATGAGGGGGAGGTTTTCTCTTTCCAGCTTAACAGGTCCATTATTGTTCCTCAAAGAAGTAAGAGAGAGCAAGCTTTTTTCACAAGAACTAAGGGGACAGGTCGTGAGCATTTAAGTTATTGCCTGTGTAGTAGAACTGCACGTACACAAAACATCCTAGCAGTGATCTTTTAACCTGCTTGGGATCTCCCTTGTAGTGAGGGACAACTGCCTTGTCTGGAAGACGAGTCTTGGCCCCGCTGACGTTGACCACCTGCCTTTCCTTCCCATCGCAGACAGCAGCGCTTGCATGCAGGGTGCAGGCATGCAGTCCCAGGCTGCAGCTGACGTGGCAATACCACCATAATCTGGCCCTCCACACTTGCTCAAGAGGCAACAAAGAGGAATCAGAATAACCGGGATGCTATCAGTGGCATAAGTTGGTGTCAGGATAATAAAAAGCTATCTTAAATCTTCTTAGCTACCTTAAGCTAATGGAAAAACCAAACCCAACCCTTGCTTAAATCGAAGTAACGCTATGGTTTCTATAACGAGCGATTATTTAAAAGGATTTAGTCAGAATGGTACAACTTTTTTTTGGTGTAAAGAAAATCTGAGCTGCTGCTTGCACACAGAAATCCTGCAAGATGCGTGAGGTGGGTGGATCACCCTCACTTGTGCCTGCGACCAGCCTCCACTAAGATTTAAGCCAATAATGTATGTAATTAAACTTATATTTTAATAGTTAATCTGAACTGAAAATGCCTTGTGAACTCCCTTCTGTAACTCCTTTACAACATGAAAGTTAATAATGGGTGCACTCGTGCACTGATATTACTCTGAACACCTTGCCTATAATTGCTGTACGTGTAAATGCGCGCACAAGAACACAGCACCGCAGAGACAAAAAACAGCCCCGAAGAGCCCCCCAAAACGGTCAGTTCCTGAATTGCCCATACTCAGTACTGAGTAAGGTTCCAGTTTCCAATCAAGACCAGACCTCACACTGTATGTCCAGGGTTATAAATGCTTCTGGTTTGCTATATTGTACCAACAGACATATTTTCCACAGAAGCGCAGAACCTCCTACTCCTGCAGCGCTGCACTTTCTCCTACTTAAGGAAATAAGCAATTTCCAATGTTCCCCTGCCAGTATCTTCTGCTGGAAGAAGGGGGACCTGGAAGCCCTGTGCACCTGAGCAGTGCACTTTTGAAACAAGCTACAGCCACCCTCACACTGCGAGAAAAGGCAAATCTCTGAGTTAGGGGATTATGGCATTTCTTGAAAGCGCAACACCAATTCATTACCCATCTCCTCAACTGGTATGAATCGAGGTAAACTGCTGTGGCAGTATTACTTAACCTGAGTCCAAGCACTAAGATATATTGTGCAGGCACCATTCCATAAAAACATATGCCATGGGTCACTCTTGGTCTGAAGACTATAGCTAGAAGAAAATATTTTGAAAGACCAGCAGTGGGGCAGAAAGAAGCCTGGGAGGAGGCTTCCCACGGGTCGGTGGGTGGGCAGGGAAGAGAGAAGCATGGCTAGAGCAGGCTGGCTGTGGGAGGGGAAATCGGGATGGGAAAACTACAGAAACCAGGTTTTGGGGGGAGGTTTGCCTTTAGAATGAAGACAAAATGTCAGATGGCTCCAGCAATGTATTGTAGTTATCTATCCCACTGTGGCCACCGATTACCAAAAGAGAACTACCTACAGCCAAGAAGGCACTCACAGCAACAAAAATCAACCCAGAAGCCTAAGTAACTTCACCTCTTTGGAGAGACTACTCATTCTAGATTTGCCTGATCCTCCAGAGGAGGTGGCAGCTCCAGCACGCACAGTGCAGACCTTCCCCACCATTAACTTCAGCATGGAAGGATCTGGAAGGTGTAAATGGCCAGAGCACAAAGTTGGATGCTCGCTGACGGCACTCCCAACCAGGCTAACAGCATGAGTGCCAAGATGGGGAGGGTGGGGTTTATTATTCTGATTTTTGCATAATAGAAAGCCACTGCCTAAGTAGATCAATACCACCAAAACATACATTTCCCTTGAGTTGCTAGTTGTCCACCCAGACAGCACTGCCTTCGGTGGGTGGGAGGCTGGCTCCCTCCAGCATTGAAGTAGCATCCACCCCTGTTCTTTCATTGACATCTCTAAGAAGCACTACTGTGATTGAAACACTGTTTTCTGCCAGGTCAGAATCAGTTTTTCCACAGAGGTGAAGAACAGCGGCAAAGTCGGGCTCACAAGTCTCTGTCTAAATCCTGACCTTCTGGTCATGGCCATGGCCCGGCCGGCTCTGCATTTCTTGGCAAGGCAGGTGGAGCGGCCCATGTTTTCATTCACGCACAGCACGCAGATAGTTTTGGTTCTCCAAAGCAGTCACTATCTTTGTATGCAAACAGCATGGGTGAAATACCATGGCGTTTTTTATTTAGTGTTTTCAAATTCTCCCCTTTCCAGAGCTCCAGGTGAAGTCCATGAGCAAAAACAATGCTGTGTGAATAATTACATCCTGCAAGTATTGGGTAGTTAAAGGCAACATTTTCATTTTCAAAAGGTACTAAGTGACTTAGGTCACATTTCCTCCGGACAGTTATGGGAATAGCTAATTAACCTGATATACTTGCATCAGAACCTCCTTGAAGACCCCCTCACTCCAGAATAAAACCTCATTTTTCTGAATTAGCTTAATCCAATAAGGAAGAGCCCATTTTCAGCACAGCTTCAGTCCAGCTGCAACTCCACAGGCTTTCTATGAGGCCTTGACCCTTTCAAAATAAGCTTGCGGCTGCTAGTTCACTTATGTTTCTGAAATTTCTATCCAACGTAAAGCAATCTGCAAAGAGGGATCGGCTGCAATTACGCACTGGGTCATACAAGTGAAAATAAGCTGGTCTGCAAAACTCTGTCTTCAAAGAGTTTGAGAGGCATTAGTTCACTAACTTTACCAACTATAAACATTACTCTTACACATGAAGAAGTTGAGGCAGACAGGTGAAGGGACTTGCCTGAAGTGTTACTAGAGAGTTAATATCTCTACGGAGTACAGGGCTAAGGAGATTTTGGCTTCCAAATATACCTGCATTCAAGCAAATATAAATATGCCTGGAGGGCTATGGGGAGCAGCAATCCTCCACCACCACCACTCTCTATTACTGTAGTCAAGGCTGGCACACGCTCCATGGTGCAGTGGTGGCCTGACCAGCTGGGAAGTCCCCTTTACTCCCCCATCCCTCCTCCCCGCCCCACAGCCCAGCTCTCTGCCCCCCATGCATGCACACGGCCAAATGCTCCAAAGAGGGCTCCAAATAAAGGGTCATTGAAAAGAAGGTGATTCTCAGACATGCAGAAATATTTCTAAATATTTCTAAATAAAAACTAAATATTGGAAGAAAGAAAATTTCTGAATAGAAGTCGTAGATAAATGTGCTGGTCTGGAATGCTTTCTCCACTAGGAAAGCCTCCCTATGATTTGAAAAAACATTCATTTTTAATTAGAAGATGAAAAATGGTTCCCATGACTGTAAAAATTACTTTACAGCAAGTTATTGTGCTTATTACAACCCTGTAAAAATTAACCCAAACCATAAAACTCTTTCTGATTCCATATGTCTCCTTGGATTTACTGCTGATCTCAATAAGGTCACAGGCATCTCATCTGTGTTTTCTTCGCCTTTTCTTTGCTATCTCCTACTCCTTCATGTTTCTGTGAATTTTCCCCATTTTCTTATACCAAAGAGGATCTACGTGCCTTTGACTAGAGGCTTTGCCACAGCACAACTCAGACAGTATCGGCTCCTGATTAGGCAGTCTGTGCTAGCTCAGTCAGAACGAAAACCTCGCGATAGAGTTTATTTGCCCTGAGAGGGGCCCCCCCAGCTTGCAAGCTCAAGATTAAAAGCCCTAGGTTTGTCAGTCCAATTGGGTTAGTCAGCATTCAGCCCTCATTTTTTGCCTGAAGCAGAAAAGTGGGGGAGAAAAGGAACTGAAGACAATGCTAGTGAAAAAATCTAAGCTATTTTAATCCAATGCAAATTCTGTGAGCTGTAACGAAACTGTATTGTTCCACTATGTTGCTGCTGGTTGCTAGTTAACGTGCACTGCCGGTGCGTTGCTGTACAGATCTTTTGGGGTTCATGGGAAAGCAAGCTCAGAAAAAGCCGTGATATAAAGTCTAATTTGCATAGTAGCAGACAGCAGCTCAGCACCGATTTCCCTTTCATCTAGCAGTGTCGAGAAGTTTTACAGAATTTTAGTGTGGAGGTGAAGGAAAGTTATCAGGGAGGAAGACACCTTCCTGGCTAGCACCCAGCACTACGTGGCCCCCGCACACTGACCCCTGCAGTCTGCCCTCCCCTGCTGTCAGAAAGCAGCAGGCACCCTCTGGTACCAACGGTCCGAGGGCTGAGACCCTCCGAAGAGCGCGGAGGTGGTGGAGGGGACGTCGCTGGGCAGCCAGGGCCAAGCCGACCGCAGAAGGGAAGCCGCGCAGCCTCCTCCGAAAAAGCCCGCGGTGACGGAGCTGCTACCTCGCAGAAGACCCCACCAGCAGAACTGCAGGTCAGCAGCGTGTCCGCACGGTCCCCGGCAGGGCCACGGCAGCATCCTCGCTCCTCCTCAAAGGGCTGACTTTCAACAAAGGGGGATCGGTCGTCTCACGTAGGGCAGGGCCTGCCGCGGGGCTGTGCTTTACCCTTTCCCCGCATTGGTTTTGATGAACTTGGTTCAAAGCCTCTTTCAAAAGCAGATACACACATGCCACACCCAGGCACAGCTGCTAACATTAGGCAAGAAACCAGCAGACGTTTAAATATAGAACAGCCAGGCTTGGTGAGAGGCAAGAGCTCTGCTGGTGCATCTCGACTTCCTTGAGCAGCAAGCTCTTACGCTCAATATTGCACAGAATGAAACAGCACAGGCAGTCCTTTCATTTGGAAGAACAAATATTCCCATAAGCTAAAGTGTTGTATGCTAGTCCTCTGTTGGGATGTTCTAATTTTGCAGGGGAAAAATAAAATACCTTCCGCAGCCCAAGATTTTCAAAACCCACCCAGGATTTCTGGTGAGTCAAAGTTTAGGTGCCAAGTTTGCCACATCAGCGTTACAGTCTCTCCAAGAGAGCTGAACGACTGACTCCCTCAAGACCAGACCCTGTTACACATGCCAAGATGGGCGTGCAACGGTGACAGGCAGAAGCTACAGCGGATAACTTCTTAATACAACTAATCCAACATCATTTAAGCCCTGGCTCTCCTGAGGATAAACTCCAGAGAGGATACAAGTCTTTTTGCACCTGAAAGAAGAATTACCCTCACTCTCTCTTCCACTCAGGAGAAAGCCTCGCCCTATTAAATAAGAAATAAAGAGCCTTCCCTTTGCCCATGCCGTGCTACTGGCCCGTCACCTGCAGTGCTTGCCACGGCTTTCGGCAGCTGCTAGCGCAGACACGCGACGCCCGCTTGACTGGCCACCGCGCGTAGCGCCGGCCTGCCACCGCGCGACAGCAGCCCTGCCAGCGCTCCCACGGCACTCCAGAGGCACGTGCCACCCAACGGCAGGGTCCCAGCCCAGGGAAAAGGCGACCCACAGCAGGAAAGCACGGTTAGGCCCGGGTTCAGGCGAAGCAGCGACAGGATGAGTTGCGGACACCTATTCCAGGAAGAGGCGATGGGACAGTTGTCTAATCATTTGGATGAAACGTGTTGATCGGCAACCACCTCTGGCCAGAGCTATACCTGTCCTGTCCGCATTAAAAATAACAAACTCTTGCTCCGGCTCACTTAGGAAAATCCTCTGGTTTGAAGATCAGCAGCCCCTAAGCCTGGAGCTCTCCCGCTCCCGGCGAACCCAGCGCCTGCCCTGCTCTCTCCATCTGCATCCGCCTCCACGGCGCCCTCTCCGCAAGCGAGACCTGGAAACGCTGATCCCTGCCAACAAAAGCTGTCAGCACACCATCACAAAAAGGCTCTGGGGAACGTATTCTGCCACCTCGGTTCACACCAAGCAGTATCTTACTCCCTGCTGCTTCCCATGGGGCTACTGGCCAAACGAAGTCCCAACTGGCGCGAGCCAAGGTGGCCCAAACTAGCCTTCAACTACCTCCGCCATCCAGACCTCAGGTGCAACTCTGGGTCATATAAATAGCACAAGATTTGAACAGAAACTCAGACTTTTTTGTGACCGGTACAGTTTCAGTGCTTGTTGTGCTGCTGGCATTCAAAAACTAATTCATAATGCAGATGTGAAACCACAAATCAAGTGGTGAGAGGGACAGAAGATGTGGCATTTTATAATTCTTTTTTTTTTTTTTTCCTGAAAACTGAAATACCTTTAACAAATGTGTCTATAGTTCACTGGTATTTTTCTTCCTACAGCTGTACAGCCATACAATTACAAAACATTACAAATGACGCTTTCCAAGCTGTGACCCAGGAGATGACATTTCATTTTCAAAAAGGACGTAAGAATATAATTCCTGACAACTTAGACTCATCTTTAAGAGTGTCACCAAAATGGTCATTAAGATGCTTTCTGAATATCTGTGCTGAGTTACACATTCAGAACAAAATGTTTGCATGGGGTTTTCTGTCAAACAGTAATAAAATTCAAATGTATAAACACAATAAAGGAAACAGTCAGAGCTTATTTTTTCCCTGTCCAAAGTGCGTGTCCTTGCACACGCACATACACATACTTGTATTAATGTGAGTAAATTGTGTAGACTTTGTCATAACTGTATCAACAACCAGCAATATATAGTTATGCAGATAAAAATAACGTATTCTAACAGTTGCGTATATGTAATTTTTTTTTTTTAAAAAACTAAAATAAACCAAATTAACCTCGAATGAGAATATCTAGACAGACAAAGACAAATTTGCAGCCGGGCCCTGGGAAACGAGTCCTCGCCCGTCACAGGGAAGAGCGGGCCGAGCCACCCGCAGCAAAGGCTCTTCGCCATCAGCCTTCGGAGAAAGGCTAACAGTAACGGGAAAAAAACCCGCTCCCGCCCTTCGCCCCGACGCCAACTCCGGCGCGCGTCACGCGGCAGCCCGACGGACGGCGGCCCTGCGGAGCCGGGAGCGAGGCAGCCTAGCCCGCACGCCGACGGAGCGG
>JAVJGG010000024.1:1874582-1893506 GCA_035590195.1 Aviceda cuculoides | reverse complement strand
TTAAAAAATGTGGGGGGGACAGGGGGAGGAAAGCCCGCTACTTCACTTTATCTCCCCTCCTCTTTTGGAGAAGAGAGCAGAAATCCCTGTGGAAATGCTGAATGGTGTACGCTCTGCAACCAAAGAACAAAGAGAGAGGTAAAGTGTATCTATGGCAGAAAGGAGTTAAAAACCTCCCTAGATGAATGCACTTTGGTTTTTCATAAACCACACCACAAAACTTAGGGCATGCCTCAACATATGCCAAAGCTCAGGAATTAGTCTTCTGAAAAACCACACTTCTTAAAGGCACAACACGTTCTGCTGCGCCAGCAGAGGAGGGGCAAGGCGGAAAGGGAGAAGGAGATGCGACTATCAGGGAAAAAATAAAAAGAGCAGAGGGGGAGATGAAGTTGCAAACCTTATGACTCATCAATCCCTTTGCTGCAATATCCACATAAAGCTCCCTTATCATCAGAAAACAAAGAATAAAGAGACTAAAGAGAGTATGAAACCAAACAGGCACTATTTACACCCGTCCCCCTCCATCCCACTGACTCTGCAACCTCTGGAGATAAAGGCACCCTCAAGGACAGTTTCTGCCCGCCGTCCATGGAGGCTGGTCACAGGACAGCCTTGGTTTTGCTAGTCCTTTGCATTATTTCTGCCCTCGCAACAGCCAAGCGCTAATTTATAGGAGGGGACCTGAGCTTACTGAGCCATCTCCCCAACCTCTGAAACACCTCCTGTGTACTCCTGTACTTCTGCACGCTGCGACCAGTCGTGCCCACACGAGCACAGTTGCCTCCCTTTAGACCAAGACGGGCTTTCTGGTCCTTCGGCTGCACGTAGGGCTCACACACGGGGTTTCTTTATCTTTTACGTTGTGAAAAAGAAGAAACGCTCGAGACGGTATCCCCTTCCTAAGCGAGCAGCAGGTTATACCCGAGAAGGGTCCTCCGACTACCGCTGGAACGGGACGCTCCGCTCCCCTCACCATTTCTGCAGCAACGCCCGCAAGCACAGCCCACCCTGCAAAGCTGCAGACCCGACCCACAGGCGGCCACGGCTGCTGCAGTTTTGGGAGACACACTGCCTGGCACCAAGCACGGGCACCCACAGTCACTGCACCTGCGCAGGATCAGGGCCGATTTCCCGGACCTTCCCTTCCCGGTGTTGCGCAGCGTGAGGCAGAGCAGCGTGAATGCGCCTTGGAGACTTTTTCAGCAGGGAGGGAGACCTGCATCCGAGCAAAGGACCATCTGGACTGCAGCGACCATCCACGTCTAGCTTCTTTTCACAGTCTTCTGCTGGACAACACTTCGTACCTGTTCACTGACCGAGCTTCTCAGCCTCCCTACTTTGCCCCCTTCTGCTTCTCCGTCACCCTTTGCTCTTGTGCTCCCTCTTCCTTTTCTGTCTTTCTTGGTTAGCTAATTTTTCCTCAGGCGAAGTTTTTAAATATAAAGGAAAGGGAAAGGAAAAACGAGACCAAAACACTGGTACTAACACAGTGTTTGCAAACCATTCTCCGGCTGGCCCTTGTCTTGCCTGTTTGGACTGTGAGCTGTTCTTTAGCTCTTCTTTACACTTTTCATTCAGCGTTTGTACACTAGCTAGCAAAACAGGGCTCGGAGCTCAGAATAAGTCACCAGCCTAATGTTACAGTCAACAGCCTAATGTTGCACAGGTCGTGAATCTAGCAATACCTGTAAGAAAGCCTTTGCTCAAAGCATCCATGAAATCCCATCCCTTTTGCCAGCAGAAGTTTTTGGTTTACAGAGCATAACAATATAAGCAGTTCTTAAAGTACAGTAGATATAGCTTTTCCTTTTTTTTTTCCTTGTCCTTCAGGAGATAGGAATTAGGAGAGAATTAGGATAGGAATAGGCCTGTTACACCCCCATCCAAAATATCAAGCTTTCCATCAAAGGGCAATTCCCCTAGCTCATAGTATCGTTCCTCATTATCTCTTTATAGGTCCTGGGAATTAAAGTTAGCGCAGTGATCCGAATGAGTGTGATGATGATGTTGGAGGAGGTGAGGATCAATGCTCGGATCACAGGACCTGCGGCATTACCACCTTTTCTATTCGTATCACCTCCAGGGAAGGAGATGGGTTTCCGAGCATCAGACATGCCTGTTCCATGTTTCACTGTTGCCCACCCACCGAATTCACAGCCCGTCGCAACCAGCACATACTCCAAGGCAAGCCCACAACTTTGCTGTTAAATGGAAGTCAAACCTCTAACTGTGATTTAGAAAGTAAGGACTCAAGAGTTCTGATGAATAAGCAAATCAGACATTTAAAATACTTTGTGCTCTTATTACAAGATCATGAGATGGATAGTGGAAAGTTAATCTTAGAAAGTAACTGAGCTCATAACACATATGACTTTTTCCTTCCTGAGTTCTGTGTGAATTCTTTCCTAAATTGCCTATCTTGCATAATTTTAATTGGATCCCAGAACACCACGACCTTGATGCAGCAGCTACAGCATCTCAGTGCTGTCTTCTACAGTTATCTATGGTACAGCGCCTTCCAAATCTGTGAACCCTGCAAGATCAGAACGGCGTGCTGCGCAGCGCTGTTTTTCTTATATCCAAACACTTCTGATTCAAGGTCTTCCAAGGCAGCTCTGACTGCCTTGGAAGGTCACCAAGATAAAGAACCCACTTTGGTAACCAGCTGAGTTTCTAATAAACTGCCCTGGTGGCCAGCTGTTAGTTAAGAGTGATATCCTGGCTCTACTCTCAAAGCCAGGCTATCACTTGCGTGATATTCTCTCTCTATGAGAACGTGAGCATGTCTGGAAAGATGAACCATGCCTTGAGATTACTGCCACCTCCTGTGCATAAATCAGGGAGGCCACTTCAGTACCGAGCAATGCAAGAAACAGGAATGCAAATTTGGGGGATCTCTGACTCCGGTGGTACTACGCTGCTGTTACTTAAACAGTACTAGAGCTCTCTGGAACAAACCTTGTCGTTCCGTAAAAGTCACAAAAGCCTTGCCTTCAATACAAATGGATTCCTTCAGAAAATTTATCATTCTCCCTTGGCATCACAAGGGTATTTTTCTGAATGGAAAAATTGCCAGTCAGATTTTAAAGACGATCCAAAATTGCAAAATCTAGCTATGTAGTTGGACTCTGTAGCCTTCAGCACGGTGGAGCTTTCATTAGGAACTTAAAAACGGGGACCTTTTGCCATCTTTTCATATGCACATGCTGAGACAGTCCCTGCAGGCTGAGATACGGGGCGGTGGAAATAGCAAGGGTAAAAAAGGCCTTCATCACACAAATTATTTTACACTTGTACCTTTAAATCTTCATTTCACCAGGTCAGCAGGTCCAGCACTATGGCCTCCCAGTATGAATCACGTCAGTGTTTTTCTCAGGATTCTCTGGGAAATAACTTATCCCAAAGGGCAGAGTGCTGGAATTTTTTAGACTCCATGACAAGGTTTGGAAAAACTCCTTTCACTCTCACTCCAGGTCATTAGCCAGTCTCAATCTTCAATCAGGCATCAACATGACATCACCATTTGAGTTATCACCTTGAAGGAATGCCTTGCTATCAAGCAGGTAAGGCAAATTTCACTGCATTTGCTTCCAGAAAACTTCCCCCCCCCGCCCAAGGTAGCAGCAACTAGATAACTAGCACAAACACGGGCCTCCTGGAGGTACTGAGGGATGCTGTGGAAGAACAGCCGTGTCATTCAGAAGGTTTGTGGGTTTTCAGCAGCAATGGGGTATCTTTCCTCTCTCTCCTTCCTGGGGAGTCCTGCTGCTCCAGCTGGCTTGTTCACCAGGCTTCCTTTAGTCATTTCAAACGATCTGCTCTCCAAACTCAGGCTATATTTTTTCATCGCAAAATAGTTCAAGTTCGCTAAACATATGGAAAACTAAAATTACTTTTTTTTTTCTTTTTCCCTCCTCTCAGAAAACTGCTGGGACCAAGAAGGTTTTAGGCTTCATGGAGCTGTGAGCCATCCAGGGTCCTTCAGGCTTGCTGCTCTAGGGCCAGCAGTTTGAAAGCCCACACGGACCGAGCTCCCCCACTCCGAAGCAGAAAGGTTGAAGGACTTATCTCGAGCAAGGCTCCCAGATGCTCTGCTGGACCGCCGTCATCCTGGTACTGGAAACCCTGGGCCACGTTTCTAGGATGCACAGCTCCTTCATACAGAAAGCCATAGGCCAGGTAGTCAGTGCCAGGCTTCCAGCCAGCACTGCTTGAACTGCTTCCTGCAGAGCATTCTTCGTTTTGGGAACGTCACTGGAAAAAATAAACAAACTGGAAACCTCTCATGAGTGGGGAAGCCTGGACTGTGGTCAGCTCTGTGCTCAAATCTCTGCCTCAAGTCCTTTCAAGATACTTTGGTGTTTATAAATAAGTTCCAAGTAAGTTCACCCATTTCTACTGCAGAAATAAAAGGTCATGAAACCAGTGAATTCTCTCTCTCCTAAAAGGGGTGAATCCCTTCTAGGGAGTGAATCACCAGTGAAGTGCACTAAAAGAAAAGAAAATGCAAAAATACATTCTGTGGGACTGTAATCACAGCTGGGCACAATTATAAAACACACAAGGGCACTTTGGATGCCATTTGCTTGCATCAATTTTTAAGCTGTTTAATTTGATTGATGAACACGGGAAAAAAAGTAAAACAAGAAACTTTCACATTTTTGCTACCAAAAAAAAAAAAAAAAAAGCTGTATTCCTTTCTGTAGTATTTGGCTATGCAGCAGTAGGAACCAGCACGAAGATTTGGCTAGACTGGGAGAAGGGAGGAGGACAGGGAAGGGAAAGTTGAATCACTTTATACATAAAATAAATCTAAAACAATCCTGGCCCCCAGCTAATACTCCACATGTTAAAAAGGAGACATGTGCGTGTGTAGATATGTGCGTGTCATTATGTTAGTTTTATTAGTCATCTCTTTTAAGAGATTGGCTCCAACGAAGTTTTGGGTCCAGATTTGAACGCTCTGAGGAAGGAGAATATCCAGAATTGAACTTTTGACTCAGACTGGCATAAAGATAAATGGCTTTTTGAATCCATATTTTTGGTTCATTGACTCCATTTGGGTTTCTTCAGTTTGTATAGTACAAGAATTTAGCATGTCATATGAAACATAAATGCATCCAGACTTATTCTGCTGGAATAAAATAGAAAGTTTCAGTGTTCATTTACTGTAGTGTATTGCTTACTACCTAATGCTTTCAACAGAAAATCTTCTTGGTTCAAATGCTTTGAAGCATTTTTTTTTTAAAGGCAGAAGGCTTTCCAACTCTACTGTTGGTACCCAGTAGTGTTAAAAAAGAAGTATAGGAGCCTTACATTTTAAAGGCTGAATCCTTAATACTGTATAACTGTCTTTCCCAATGAGAGGGACTAAACTTTTGTAACCAAAACCAAAGGCATCCAAAATTATTAGATACTTTGTTAAGTCCCAGTTAAGAGGTTTAATGAAAATATGGCCAGGATCCACTTGCATTACACACTTATCTCACACCTTTATCAAGAAATGTTATCTAGTCATCAATGTTAGGTGCTGAAACAGTTAAAAGTCCCATTTTGGTTCAAATGCAGAAGACAAGTTCTGCAGAAATAAAAAAAAAAAAAAAATCCATTTTCAAGCTCACATCATGATTTTTTGTGCCAGGCATATGACTTTCTAAGGCCTTATTTTAGTAATGCTCATTATTTAACTTTTGGAAGATTATTCAGACCTCAGTGAGGTGACCTGTCCTCCTTTGCTTAGATCTGTGAAAGTTGTTTGGGTTGCATTCGAGTAGAGTTGGGGAAAAAAGAGGAATGAAAGATACTATTTTCACCTTCCTTTCCTTATAGCAAAGTTAAACGTAATAAATGTAACACTTCAGCTGTTATTTCACATACAATTAGATAGGTAGATCTATAGATAGAATATTTATGCTGTTATCTACACTTTAATACTGTCTGTATTTTAATGAGATGGTAAATAAGTAACAGGAAGAAAATGGGGAGTAACATTTGGAATAATTCCTTCCTTTTGATTAAATGATCCATAAGAGCTGTGAAGAGACAAGATATTCGTGACCGCAGTGACAGCAGCGTAGTGACCTGGCAGGTCAGAACTGGAAGGTGGCATTAAGACTCTCCTGTGATAAACTTCAGTCACTCCAGCTTGGTCTTCCATTTTTTAAGCTCATTCAGCAGTAGCTACTAGGAAATGAAGCAAGGGACATCAGGAGTGGGATATGTACGTCTCACAAGTAGAGACGTACAGGAAAATCCAGACCTCGTTCTGTAGTTGCTGGTGAAAACTGGGCACATCGGGGTGCACCTCGTCACATCCTATACAGGGTATTTAAACCCGGTCAGGAAAGTCGTGCTGGGGACACGCCTGTTCTCTCCACCAACTACAAAGAGAACATAATGTGAGCAGCTCAGATATGGACATGGTATTCCAAGCTGTAAATACCTAAAATTAGACGAGATGAATGTCATCCCCGGTCTCTTACTGCCTGATTGATCATGATACAACTGTAAATAATCTGGCATCCAACTAATGAATGTTTCATTTCCTCAAGCACATGCTCTGACCCTAGGTGAAGACACCTTTGGGAGCTATCTTTGGTTTTCAAGCTCAGTTGGTATTTCAAGTAGGGACATATTAAATAAGGAGTATTTCTAGGAGAGTCTGCTGCTGACCAAAGGCACTGTGGGGCTTGAGAGAAAAGGACAAACTTCGCAGCCTTCCTGGGACAGCCTCGACAGAAAGGCAAGTGAGATTTGCTGGTTAAGAGCATCTTCTGGCTAGGGAATCAGCTGAAATTTTAGGGAAGAGTTGAGCTGAGAGTAACACCCACTCCAGCAGTGGACAAGGAGAATTAAACAATAAATAAAAATATTGTCAGGTTCTTCTCTGAATTGGAAGAGGAGAAAAAAGGGAGCAAAGAAAAAGTTACAACTTTGCCAGGAACTTCTCATAATACTAATTATGAACAGATTGAGTGCTTATCAGCTGTGACATAGTAAACATCGCTAACCTCCTGTATTATCTCAACACTCTCCTACTGACTTCTGTCTCCTTGTGAGCACAGCAAATATATAACTTTGCTGTCTCTGATTAGGCCCCTGCCATGCCAAAGCTTCTCTATGTGCTGGATTTGAAACCAGTGACATTTCCATGGAACAGTATGGGATGCATCCAGAAAGTAAAACCTATGCACAACCGTTCACAAAGGCCGTGGCCTGCAGGTGTAAACTAATGGGGGCCTGAAACCTTCAATACATGTCTTCTATGGTCCCTGTTACAGTAGGACCAGACTCCTAAGACCTTTAAATTATACCACACCACAATGAAGAGTGAACAATAAATGTAACTGTGAAAATATGTACACTGTTAGAATATAAAATTTGAATGCAGTAAAACCATAAGCATCACTTAAAGTCTACTATATTGCCAGCAAGTTATGCCTTCTGCAATGAAAAAAACCCAAGTGGTTATAAAATGCTGGGTTTGCAGCAGGCAGGCAGTGTTTTTTCATAAGGCATTGGTATTTCCAGTCACCACCACCCTGACAGAGCGTTTGCTAAGTTGCTCAAGGCATAATGTCTAATAATGCCTCCTCCTATGGTGGGAACTCTGATCTGACTGTCCGTCACAGTAAGGTTACAGATTACATAGTAAGCTGCAAACAGTTTACAGTGGGACAGTTTGCAAATGCTCTGCCAGAAACAGAAGGCATGCACATGTGTCTCTGTTTACTCCGAGGGGCAGTTATAGAGAATACCAAGGATAAAAAGTTTAGCAACGAACAAAAAGATAAGAGTGTTCACACTGAACTTCTCAAAATATTTCAGTGAAGCATTGGAGCAGCTTTTAGCTCTGCTGGCAGTGGCTGAATCCTCCGAGCAGCTGTACTTGGAGGTGCTGCCGACAGAACTCGTCTTTGCTAACAGATTAGTTGGGAGGCTGCTAACTCAGTTAACAGCAGACGTGGGTACTTGTATTAGAGAATGTTGTAAAGTTCAGGAGCAGATATTTTCTGGGTATGCTTGAATAACGCGGGCAGAGGTAGCAGGGATTTCCTGACTGAGATATACCCAGATTCTTCCCTCAACTTCCCAGAGGAACCACTTGTAAGGAGAAAAGCTATACCCATACCCATACTCTTCATGACCTGGGACTATCAAGCTCCCATCGTGCAATACCCCCTTCTCTGCTACTGGTACCACTAATTCACTTCTCAGGGAATCCGGAGAGGCAGTAGCTAACAACACCTTGGAAATCCTTACGGCAAAAAGCGCAGCACAAATGAAAATGACTTCTCTCACTTTTAAACATCTGTGCCCAGTTTACAGACCAAGCTAAATTCTGCTGTAGGTCACAGCCTTGCACTGGATTACGGTGCAAGGCCCCGGTGGGAGCTGCACGTTATAGGGGACCATCTACCCCTGCGGCCTGACACGAGACCAAATAACCACTGTAGCAAAATCCAGCTACCACTGCAATGAAGTAGCACAGAACAAGCATTCCCATCATTTACCTCTCGATACAAACTGGGAAGAAAGCATGCATTACCGCCAAGTAAATCAAACCAGAAGTTTTCAAGAGTGAATCCTTTAGAAAAGGCCTCTTTGCTTAAAAAGCAGAGGAAAAAAAAAAGTTGAAGCCATGGTAGAGGTTAGATTCGGCAGCTTAGTTATAAAGTAGATAAATCTTTAAGAGAAAATAAGTGCCTTAATATGTTCGGAAAGAAAATTCTTTTGGAGGAGAAAACTGGCAATTGTTTTCTGAGAAAATTTCTAAGTTGCTTTGAAAAAATAAGAGCTACTACATGCGATGATAATGTTAAAAGAAAAACAGGGCAACATCAAAGACAGATTAAGCACATGTACTTTCCTTTCACATAAATGCACACACACCCCCATATACACTCTCCTTTAATGACTAGCATTTACTGCAAGTGATTTCAAGAAATCTGCAAAAATTTCCTCCTTCCTAAAAACCCCGACTCTCAAACGCGGGAATATTAAGGAACTCCAGAGGGTTGTGTCAAGCACCCCTGCAGAAACAGCTGCAGCTGTGTAAGATATTACCACCACTCAGCTGTTCGGAGCCTCTTCTTGCCACACCTACGTATACATCAATCATATATAGGTCATTTGAGAATTCCTCATATGCTTCAGCGCACGCTCAGCCGGGACAGCTTCACCTGCTTCTCCACCGGCTGTCTGACTGATCTCGGTGAACGGTATCGGAACCCTCTCGGTCAGCTCCAGGTCACCGCGATGGGTAACGCCCCAGGTTCTGCGTCACCCATTCCGGCTCTCCACTTCAGGGCTTTTTTTCCCAAGGACATGAAGTTATTTAGAGGCTCCTCTCAGAGAGCAGAAACTCAAGTAATTTTCTATATTGCTTGCTCACAACCCTGATTCAGCTGTAAATAGATTCGCAGCTGAAAGTTCATGCATACCATTTTTTAAGCTGCACTAAAGCTAGAGGGATGTAGACTGACATGAGCTGATGCTAAAAATCCCAAAGTACTGCACTGTTATTCAGATATTTTTCTACAGCAGAAAATACAGTGGGTTCTGTGGGAAATTTTGGAAGACAGATGTTAACCCTGGACAGTCCAACGAAACGAACTCTCCAGGTGTCTGAAACTGGAAACATTTTCCAGTTGAAAAAAGGGTTGCAGAAACATGTGCTTACCTGCTAAAGGGAGAAGAAAGCAGGAGCGAATAGCAAACAGGGAAGACTCTGCAGCAGGTTTCCGATAGTCACATGAAAATTCTTGACAGGCGATACGATTTGGTTGAAAAAGTCGATTGCCTTGCAATAAAGGCAGCTCTGCAACAAAAGATGAACAAAAAGTAGTATTGCAAGTATTGCTATTCTAGGAGCTGTTTCTCAAGAGTGCACTAGTAAGCCCATACGTGACGGACACAGAAGTACAGTAAGTGCAATAACCAGTGCTGTTCCACCTCATCAATGACAATTAAATGTTTCTTCTTGCACTTTTCCCTCTTCTGTTTTATTTTCTTCAGGGGGAGCAACTCACTGACACCGGCGCTAAGGGCTACGTTTATCACTGAAGAGGATAAGAGAGTTTCCGTGAGCACACTCAGTGCAGGCAGTTCTGTGTTCCAGCACTAAGGAGGTGACAGAAAAAGGTCTGAAACAGGCTGCAGGATCTGCAGTGATCACCTTTGGAGAGCAGCTATCTTATGAGGCCTAGAAAAGTCTTAAATGCATCATTTTGAAATACTGGAAATTCTTTCTTTAGGGCTTCAAATGATCGTCATGATATCACTGCCTGTCCTGAGCTGGTCTTGAAGTGCCTCTCTGAGATGACTATTAACAAAATAAACCACACCAGAGCGGACATCTTGGTACGGCACAGAATTTATAATTATGTGACTTACAATACAAACATCTTCATAATATAAAGTTTTTTTTTTAAATCACTGATCAGTAAATATAACACACTATTATGAAAAAAAAAAATACACACAGCAGTATCCACATACATCCGCATCCACATTCTGAGTGCAGCTCTTCATGCCTTGCACTTTGCATAGTCACTAGCACCAGCTGTAACACACTACTGAATCTAATTAGGAATATATAGATGCCCTTTTTGGCTCGGTTTACCCTGCATACAAACTGCTCTTGCTTTTGTTTTGTGGCATTTCATAGCCACTTTGCCAGGATGTAAATAACGGCATGTGTTTAAAAATATATATTTTAAGGTTAATCTTTCCTGCATTTAAGAGAACTAAGAAATCCCCTCATACTCCCACCTTTTTTCTGCTCTATGGGTGTGAGCTTCATTCTGTTACCACTGATTTGAGTCAAAGTCAGAGGTGTTAGTTTAAACAACAGTGCCGCGCGAAGTCGGTGCATCTCGACTGCGCTGCGTTCGGGAGCACGCACCCGGGCAGCTCGGCAGGCAGCCTGCAGAACGGGAGAAATTCTCTGCAGCTTGTAGGCTACAGCCACGAACGGGTGTTCGGAATACCTGGGGCAAGGCAGGGGAAGGACCTTTTCACCGACACGTGTGCATCTGGGAGACGACCCGTGAACAAATTGGCAGTGCGGGACGTACAGCAAAAACACAAGATATGAGCGTAGTACACTGGATAGGAACAGGCGATACCAACAAAAACTCCCGTGGACTCAGCTGTATGTTGGACTAGTACACGAAAAACCGCTGGAAGCAAAGCAAGCTGTCACACTAGAGCCTTCTTGATATAGCTGGGTTTATACCAAGAGCGTCCGCCAAAACTGCTGGCGTGGTCAGGACACGGAGGTCTCCCAAAAGCCATGATCGACTGATCCCAGCTGGAAGTTGTTGAACTACGCATCTAAATTAATAGGCCTTGTCATGAATTTTGGCTTTTTTCCCCCCTCCCTGCTTAAAAGGCAAGTTGAAGAAGATTCTCAATCTTCTAGTTTAAAGTATGTAAGAAATCCCACTGATTTTAGACAGATATTATGGACAGACACAAGGGGTAATAATAGCTATTTGGTTCTCAAAATAGTAGATGCTTACGGGGATGAAAACAGTGTTTTGCTTGGAGATCCTGCTTTGACATTTCTATGCTAGCAGATTAAAAAAAAAACCCTCCATTTTGCCTATAACCTGTGATAATTTGATTAGCTGGGGTAGTAAACCAACATCACAGTGCTATCCTTCAGGATCTGAGGGGGTTATTTCAGAATAAAACTCCACTCCTTTTTTATTTAAATCAACCTAACTTTGATCATCAAAGCTCAGCTATTCTGTCAATGCATGCATGAAGTATAAATATTTTTTTTTAAAACTGGTGAATTACATTTATCTTGCTTTCATCTAATGGCCTGTATATCTTAAACTATTTATAGGTTCAGGGGAAAGGGAAGAAGAGAATGCCTGAAAAAAACCAACCCATGATGCCGTCGTACAGAAGTTCCAGGAGACTGTAATTAAGCATATTGCTCACACCAGCTGAGCAATCAGTACGTTATTTTGGCAGGTAAAGCAAATCAAGAATTCATATAGCATTTTGTTATCAAGTATTGATACCGTGCCTTAAACCAGGCATCTCCCACAGGCAGAATTTCAGAACTACTTACCCATCCCTCCACCGTGCTTTAGGGAAAGCAGCAATACAAGTCTCTGAGGAGAATCACTGTGAACAACCCAAAATACTTTTGGAGACATAACTGTCATGTTGTAGTTTCAGAGACCTCCTCCCCCGCATGGAAAGAAACACGACTCCAGAGGTTTTTGGACCCCAAAGCTGCCACAAACCCAGATTCAGCTCAAACTCCTCTGAGCTGCGGGGCTGTGTGATTTCCAGGTATATTCGGCATGTGAGGCAGAGGAGGAAAAGGTGTAGCATGGCCGCTTGAAAAAACAGCTATTTTGGAATGAGTTCAAATCTAAAATGCTACTTCTGGCAGAGAGGCTAGTTGTCCAAATGCTAGAGAATATTCAAAAACATAGGGTAAAACACAGGATCATGCATCACAGCTGCATTATAAATAATACATTAATATAACTGCCCTCCTTTTCTAAGTGACCGCACTTTAAAATCAACTTATTTGTGAGTGTGGGTGAAATTCATTTCTCATACAGCACAAACTGGCTCAGCAAAGGGAATGTCAGTTCCACCTCAGGACTGACAACGGGAGCTGCTGTAAATCAGTATTTCAGTGGAGCTGACACAGTTGCCCCACTTACACCTACTGCTCAGCCAGCTGCAGCGTCACACGGACTCTAATTTCGGGTATTACTGCGGGTGTCTTTCAATTCCGCTGTAAAGCGGCCGGCAAGTGAGCTCTGTCATTTCAGTGACTGCAGTCGACAAAGGTGCAAAGCCAAGAATCAACACAATGGCTGGAAATGGCGATTGCAACTAAACTACAACCAGCCTGGCAGGCTGATGTGATCAAGGTCAGTCATGTACAAACCCACAGCAGCACCATTATGGACCTTTTCCTATTGGAAGATTTTGATTTGGGGCTGCGACGACCAGGAACAATATCCATGGCTGGAAATTGCAAAGGCTTGGTCACTACTTTCAGAGTTTTGCAAGCTCAGCTCAATCAACCAGAAGTGTGGAAAAGAGTGCATGGGAAGAATGAAGTCGATATTAAAAGTACCATCTGTACTCTTGGCTCTATTCCTTGAGTTACATACGTATACATTTTCTTTGGGCTAGCCAAGCCTTATTTCAGTCTGTGAAGCAAGTGGCCTTTTGTGCTCTTGGCCTTCCCCTCCCCAGCCATTTAACAAGCCAGTCTGCAACTGGTCCCACCAAGCAAAACCATGGGGTTCAGCCTATGCCGTAACTGGCTTCCCAAGCACCTTGGTTCACTCTTCTTTCAGACCTGTGAAAGATTTGCAGCTATAAAGTATATTTTCTTTTTTTTTGCCAGAGATAAAAAGATGGCAGTATGTCTTCTGGGCTTTATTTCCCTGACCTTTCTCCTTTAAAAAAATATTTCACTTCAATGGAATTAAAGCTCATACTATAAATTCAAATTATAACTAAAGGATGAATTCTGGCTACAAAAATGGATAGGAAAGCCCCTGTTGACTTTCCCTGGGGCAACGTTGTACCTCAGACAAATAATAAGATTGTTTTTAATGCTGACTTCTCATAGCTGAATTTTTTTTGCTGACAGTCTGTTTCTGTTGTATGTATTGCTGAGTTTCTTTTCTGCTGCAATAGTGACACTTAATCTGCTTTTACATCTCTGAGGTCATAAACTTAAGAAGATAGAACCCTAAAGGCGATAATTTCTCCTGAAAATCCTTGATGTTATTCTTAAATCAGATGAAAAAGTTGTAGAAAGCTCTGCATTAAAAAGTGTCAAATTTAACTCCATGGAGACAAAGAAATAGCTAGAACATACCAAAAACAAAAATGAAACTTCAAGGGGCCAATTACAGGATTAACCTCGTCTAAAAGAATCAAAAGATCTCCCATCCCGGATTATGACTTTCTCCACACTCAGAACTGCAATAGTCCATATTTAAAACCTCCTTCATTCTTCATCTCCCATAGACCGAATCTTGAACGACAGGACTAACTGATTGCACGGAGAAGGGGTACACAGGCTCCTGCAAGTGTGCCTCCACAGACGGCGGCGGCGACGCTCCACTTTGCAGAGAGCACCTTGTGAACTGGACTTCGCAGCCCCCCCCAGTTTAATTCGTATTCAGCCGAGTGAAAACATCTCACAAGCAACGCTTGCAAACGTAACTGCACCACTGCCAGTGTTTTTACACAGCCAAGCAGGCTGTGAATTTAATCATGCAGGTAGAACAATAACACATTTTTCAAGGGCTGGCTACCACTTAACAAAACAGACAAAAAAATCCCAACAGCGGTGCTCCTCGAATTCATGTCTTTATAGACTGAGATTTTTGAATCTTTCTGCATTACCCTGGCTGCTCTTTAATGAAAATTAAAGAAAAATGTTCATCAATTTCAGCAGGAAAAGACTGGAAAATCCTATCCATAACATCCATCATTTTAAGCTAAATTCATATTTGATATATTAGTGCCTTGGTTTTACAGGCTGGCATTTACAAGCCTCACATGAAAGTCAACATCCCACAGTGATCTCAATAAAACATTAAAGCTTCAGGTGACTCCGGGAGAAGAGTTCTTGGATGGGTGAATGCAGCATAACTAAACACTAAAAGCTCCCTTTGAACTTTCCGTGGGCTCTTTCAGGAGGAAACGGAAAAGCCTCTCCTTCGCTTCCATTAAAGCACTCAAACTCATGAATTTTTGAAGCAGCATTTTAAGGGTTTTACTGGGAAAGGATGCAGTGAGTGTAAACGAGGGCATTTGGGGAGAATTCCACTTGAGCCTCTGCTCGCTCAGTTACTTCAGGCGATCTCACGGACAGGGACCGTCAGCTGCTTTACCCCCGTATTTGAACACCAAGCACACCCAGGCGGGATTTTTTTGCACAGCAGCCTGGCACTATCTCTGTGGCAAAATTTCTCAAAAAAAAAAAAAAAAAAAAAAAAAAAAAGGCATTCCCCTTCAGCTGCCTTCGCTTTTGACTAAAACACTAAACTGCCAACATTTCTTACCGGCCTCCTTCCTCATTCCCAAGAACTGCGGGAGGTGGAAAACCGAAAAGGGAACATTTCGACTTGTCTTCCTACTTCTAAGCAACCCCTGCCCCACGGGGAGGTCCTGCCCACAGCCACCCCCACCCCAGCCCCTCTCCAAGCCCCGCGCTCCGCTCGGCGCTGCCAGACCACACGTAAAGCCGCCTACGTGAAAAACATCCGCCGTGAACGGCAGCTCCCCGTTAAGGACAACGGCAACCCTCTACGGAGGGACTGAAAGACTGATGGATCCCGCGCAACCGAGACTCACAACCAGCTCAGAGGAACAAATCCCACCCTCCCCAGCCCACCCACCGCTCCGGCACGGCCAGCGGTAGGCAAGCTTTGGAAGACGCAACAGGAGAGGGAGAGACCCGACAGCAACGCGGAGCCAGAAGCGACTTCCAACACAGCAGGAATTTCCAGTCTGCATGGCAAAAAGGGGTGACAAGGTCACAGCCCCCCGTGACAGCTCCATCTGCCTCTCTTCACAAATCTAGGCTTTGCTAGACGTGCTCTAAGGCCCGTCAACATTAACAGGGACTTCTCCACTCAAACCACCAAGCTTCTGGCTCAGCACGGTTCAGGCACACACCAGAGCAAAAGCCACTCACATTTCTCTATTTTTAGAGCAGAGCTGGGGTTACTTATGGCCACAGCAGGGATAACCAAGCCTAACAACGCCAGCATTGGCACCAGGTTAGAGACATATGCAGGACCTGCAGTGGAGTTTTACAAAAGATGCTCACGAAGCTCTGGCTGCAAAAGAAAATTTTGTTTGGGTGGCATGGATTGGGCAAAAGGAACGTGAAACGCCAAAATTCTCCATTTCCAGGATCACTATGACTGCAGGGGTGGGGGGTGGAGGGGGGAGGAAAAAAAAAAAAAGAAAAGAGTGCAATCCTTACATGGGTAGTACGCTACTGTCATTACAGTCATGCATCCTGAAAGCAGAAGTAATTGCCACTTGCATTTAATAACGTGAGGGAAAAGGGGAAAAAAAAAGAAAAGAAGAACAGTAAAAAGGCAGTACATCCTAAGCACATTACAGATGGTTCCCAAGTCTTCAAAGAGAAATTTAAGAAATGATGACACCACTACCCCTTCTGCCCCTTCCCCTGCCCTACCAAAGCACAGTTGGCAGAGGGAACGTGTTATATTCCGTTTCCGCACAAAATCCAGCGGTGTCAGCTCTGCTGCCAAGGAAGGTGAGGTTCTGGTGAAGGTGCCAGATGCAATACTGAGGTATTTCTGCTCTACCAGCCTTGCAGATTTTGAAGAAAGGTAGCAAGCAGCTGCAGGCAGTGACTTCTTTTATTTCCTCTGACATTTCTACTACACTCTCCGATTCGGCTTCTGACTACACACAAGCCAGCAGCTGCTTCGTCAAAAGCTTCCTGAGGAAACCCAGTAACATGAGAATACAGCTCCACAGCCTGCATCTGCTGCCACTCTCCAAGCAGGTACTGCTGCCTCAAGGCCTTGAGAATAAAGGAGAAAAGGACATAAAAGGAGTTTTTGACGCCTCTCTAATGAGGATAATATGCCCGGATAGCAGAGGATAAGCCGCTGTTGGGAGAAGACAGAGCAGGTCTCTGATCTCTCAGTTGCCAAAGTTTGGGGAGATGGGAATGCTGGGCTCGGACTTAGAACTCGGCCAGTTCGTGGCTCCATTGATCCTCCATCCCCGAAACCAGGCCGAAGCTAGATAAACTGTGAAGCAATGTCTGGACTCGGTGTGCTGGAGGCTGTATGTAGGGAAGGGTTTTGTGGGAAATAAACTGACTTCAAAAAAAGAAGAGGTAAATAGAAGTAGCAGCAATTACATGACAATCACAAAAAGCACCTGCATTCAACTCAGCTATCTTTTTGTGCTCCTGCCATCAATAATTTAAAGTCCTACAGTGCAAATACCACAGATGTAAAAACTGTCATCCCATTATCATCCCTCTGAACAGTTATGAGAGACACCTTAAGCCTCTAAACAATATCCAGTTCTTCAGTAATGACTCAAGTGCAGAGCTATTCTGGGAGATTAACACCTGCCTGAATGGTCCTTCAGGCTCAGGAAGGGACACTTGCCAGTGACTAATCTCTGGAAAATCTCTATCATCATTAGTAATACCAGGAGATGAAAATCAAAAATAGCAGTGTGCTGAATTTTTTTGTACTGGGTACACAAAGTATTTTTCTATTGATGTCAACAGCTACTGGATCAGGGCTCAGGTTGTTGTAAGACCACCCTGCAGAGCCTGTGGCTCCGGGAGAGAAGAGGTGGACTCCACGCACCTTGCGCCGGGGGAAGTGCCTACTGAGTGCCTAATTGAGATTTCAAGAAAGGTATCTAAAGCCATTCACAAAAGCACACCTCCCCCTTGGTATTTCTGTCGAGTTTCAAGTATTTGTTACCTTGAAGTCCATGTTTGCCCCTTTTCCACATTTCCACAGCAGCTGATGCAAAATGCATATTCTTCTGAAATAAAAGGAGGGCATCTTCCACACGCCCCTGGAGCTGGGACTGTCACAAACTGTGCAGCCCCAGGTAGCAGATGGAGGCCCTGAGCTAACGAAGCATTTAAGCACACCCTTAACTGATTTTAAGCACAGAAGTAGTTCCACTGTAGCTCTAATTGGCCATTCCCCTTTGCTTCTAAGTAACCTTTTAATGTTCCAAAACTGATCGTGCTGCATTCAGAGGCATGGGATTCGATCCAGAACAAAAAGCACACATACTGAAATTATATTTGGTTCCCAAATTCTGGGAAAATCTGGGGCGGAGAGACGGGAGAAATGAGAGAAGAAGGAAGAGGATATTGAAGGTTTTCGAGCCATTAAAGGCTCCGTCCCTGGGCACAGTTTATTCTGACCAGGCTATTTACCAGCATTAATCTTCAGCGGTTTGTGTTCGCGATGGAAGTCACTGGGCTGTCTGTGCTGCGCGGAGGGACGGCAGCCCGTCGGCGGCGGAGCGGCTGCGCCAGTCCAAGCGGACAGATGGCGAGGACGCGGCTCGGCTCTTCCCTCCTACCATTTTCGCCCCCCCCCCCCCGCCCCCAATTCTTTTGTCGGGAGAGCTACTTGGACCACAATGTGCTTGAAGAGCAAATTAAATTCGCCTTCTAATTACTTCCCGAGCCTCTGTACCAGCAGTCTGTCCTCACCCCAGACAGATGGCAACTGCTGCCGCACAGCTGGTCTGGCACCAGTAAAGCTGGCGGCTGAACGGCAGGCAGGTGTGATGCTGGTTTGGCTGCTCAGCTGCAAAGGAATCGAGGAAGAAAAGCCAGCCTATCGGCTGAGAAGAGTGTCATTTGGAAGCTGCTGCTGCAGGATGGCTGGCAGTTTAATCACAGAAAAACCTAATATATACTTGTCCGTTAAGACTTAGATCGTGCCAGTTGACACTGGCCATTTATTGGAGGACTGAAGGAGGCTGTAGCATCCTCACTGGGACTGGCTCTGGTTATCTTCTCACTCCGAGGAGTTCTTACTAGACCTCTTATTTTTTATTAACTTAAAATGTGTATACATATGTAACTCGTGTGTGTGTGTGTGTGTGTATATATATATATATACACACACATTTTAAGTGTCTGTTTCTATGTACTTATGTAAAGTCTAATACAATGGTTCTGCTAACAAGCTACTTAAGTACAATCACGATCAAGTAACTGCAACAGCAGCAATATCACTAAGAGTCTCCCTTCAGTCACTCTACAGCCAGGACACGATGTCACTTCACCAACTGTCACGGCCCTGCTTTGTCCCAACCTGCCACTGTTGTGAGCATACAAACGTGCCTCGACCATCTTGAGGGCTAAACTGGTAT
>JAVJGG010000024.1:1861659-1874548 GCA_035590195.1 Aviceda cuculoides | reverse complement strand
AGAAGGGGGGGGGGGGGGGGGAGGAACACTGATTCATCAATTAAAAAAAAAAAAAAAAAAAGCAAATAACCAAAACCCTAAAACTTCTTCCCCATTCTCCTCCACTTGGTAAAAGCAGCGAGTTACCCTGGACTACCCAGCTGGTTCCCAACTTGGCTGAAGTTCTACACAACTTTGCCCTTTTAAAAATAAGATCCTTTTCATTCATTCTGGGTGGAAGTGTCTTTTTCTTCCCCATTTTAATTTGCCAGGTTGCCCCGAGAGACTTTCATTGTCACGTCTTCACTCCTACCGCCATTTCCATGACCGTTGACATATTCCCACACAAACGGACGGAGGAGTTTGTTTCCAGCAAAGGAAGAGTTGCAGCCTGCTGGGAGACCACAGGCAGCCTGCTACCTGCACAGTGCTCTGTGAGCTTTGGGAACACGCACCAAGACAGCGGACAAAAAAAACCACTCACAAATGAAAGCTGCAAGCGTTAGCCTCTCACCAGGCAGAGGAGAGAAACACTGCTGCTAGCAAAAGAATACTGGGCAATTTAAAGGTGAACACTTTGCAAACCAACATGTCATCCAGGCTCACTGGGACACTCTAGTTCTGCCAAAACACGATTGCTGCGCTAGTGTTAAACTGATTTATTTAACCCGGCCTAAGCCTCTGCTTACCGTCACGCTGCGCAAACAGATCCCTCTGCAGCTGGAAGCGGGAGAGTTCAAGCAGTGCCCAGGTCCAGGGATCCCTCCGGCCCGGGGCAGAGGAGGAGCAGCCGCACCAGCACCAACACAGCCTTCCTCGTGCAGGCAGCCCCCATCCCCAGTTCAACCAGAGCCTTCCGATTCCGCCTGAACTGGGTGAGGGAGTGCTCGGCAGCCTTGACTCGCTGCGGCGGGGGGGCGGGGGCAGTACCAGCCCGCCGTGGCAAAGGGCGCCTCTCCGGATTTTAAGCAGTTTGTGGGGTGGACGGCAGTGCAGCATCGTCGCTCTGCCTTACCCGAGTCTTCCAGCAAAAGCCTCAGCGCAATTTTCTGCTGGTGCAAGAAGGCAAACCTACAGACCTTTTAAACGCTATTTCCACCACCCTTTTGTAGGCAGGTGACAACCCTATGCAAGTAGGTGTCATCATTTAAAACCTGAAAAAAACTGCTACTTCAAGAAAAGATTGGAGTTGGAGAATTTTCAAGCTTCTATGAAAGCAAAGGAAAACACTGCAGATCTAGGATCGCAAGTAGTTGAAGGGCAACACGATTTAGATTTCAGATCCGGCAGCACAACCAACCAGGAGATTTTGCTACACGTGAAACCAAACTTTGGAAAATCTTATTAAAACTCTGTATAACAATAGCAAAAATTAGTTGATAACCAAAGAGAAGGAAGAATCTGGATATTAAGACATACGGTAGAGCTTATCGAAACTGTGCTGGTGGACAATACTGGCTAGTAAGTGCTTTGGCGATGAATTTACCTGGAATCTTTTTTGTCACTGTTCTGCACTATGCAGAGGCACGATCACCTGTACAGCGTTCGTAACGAAGGGGGAGAGACAGAGGCTTTTGCCAGGACCAGAGTATTTACACTGGAGCACCGGTTGTTCCACTTGCGCAACAAAAGAAAGAAAAAATGCGCTAAGAGAAAGTGAATTGGAAGGATCCTGAAGAGGGATGACCAGCTCTGGTAGCGCTAACCCTCACTAAGAGGCACTCACACGGGGGACAAACCACGGGCTGACGCCCGCGGCCGGCTCCGAACCCATCCTCGGCCGGCTCCGAACCCACCCTTCGCCAGAAGTTACCGCTCCGTCGCGGCTGAGCTAGCGGCGAGAGCACCGCTCCGGCGCTGGTTCACGGCAGGTGGGAGAACAACGCGGGAAAGCTGCCAAGGGCTCGGGGAAGAGCCCCGAAGAAGGCAAACCCCAAAGCTGCAAGCCGCTCGAGAGACGGCACGAGCCTAAGCACAGCTTCTCAGAGTCTTTATTCAGAGAAAACGCCCTCTGAGCTTCAAGGACAAATCGCACCTCAATAAAAATTAACTACAAGTTGGACAATTTTTTCCGCCCAGTTTTATCGAGCAGGCTCCTAAGCATCTACGAAATAGCATTAAAGCAGTTGTATTCAAGGATTTTAAATTATTATTTGTTGGGGTTTTTTGCATTATTCTCAAACTACGGAGCCTCAACCATAGATTTACAGACCAAAATCTGACTGAGGTAGGTGCTGTGGGAAGGCAGCACAAAAAAGATAATTAAGCATAAGTAAAACCAGAAGCATATGTTCTCTCAGGATATGTTCTAGGCAAAATCATCTGTGGGTAACTAAAGAGTAGCAAAAGCATTTCCACATAATCTCATAGCAGCACGCTAGACGACTCAAAAAATTCCTATTTCCCTTCATTTTCAGACAATGAGGGAGAAAAAGGCTTTTACAAGACGCCACAAAAGGCTGGCAGACTCCATTTGTTTCACACAGAGCTGGTATCCGACTCTGAATACTGAAGACCTCCCTGAGACCACTACAACACGGCAGTCCCCCAGGAAAGAGTCTGGGTCACTGCTGCTCCACTCCCCACGCAGAGTCAACACAGCCTTTTTTACTCCTCAACACTGTATTTAAATATAATTAAAAAATTACTTCCCTGCCTCAAAATTAATTCTGAAGCCTCAGAAGAAGTTGAAAGTCTACTATTAACATTATATGACTGCTATAAAAAACCCTCATGTTCTTTTCCTTCCATTTGTTTACCTTATAGATACACCAGGAATGTCTCCCGTTTCGCTGAAATATTTGTGGGATGATGTTTGGTAGCTCTCACCCGCTAATTAAAGGGCAGGAGAAGAAAGATACTCTAAAAGGTTAGTTTCCGATATGGTAGTGATACTCAAGGAAGTGAAAAAAACATACACGAACAAAAATAGCCCTGAAAAGTGCAAAACAAAATCAAAGACAAGGGAAAACACTCCCTCCCCCAGAGCCCCACAAGTGCAGTTTCTTCAGTGATGGAGCAGTCTGCAGGTAGGCCTTCAAAAGCTGAAATAATTTGCTGCCTTTCTAAGGTGGTGGGATTTGACCAGAAGGCTACAGGTTTTGCTAAAGAAAAAAATGCAAGAGTCGTTCTTGCCTTGCCTGACTTACTGCAGCCACAGAGACTCACAGGCTCGGCTGGATCCAACTTTCTATAAAAAAAAAAATCCAACAGAAATAAATGAAGGGCATAAGTCCATTTGGCTTCCTTTCACAGTAATTTTCAAGTCTTGAAAACTTGGGTCAATCCCCCTTACACACATTCACTTCTCGTTTTTACCAAATTTGACTTCCACCTTGGGAAAAAGCTGAGGAAAAGGAGAGAGCCAGAGGCTGGAAGAGAACACCGCATCGCCTGGAAAATGAGAGATTAACACAGATGCCTTTGCGTTCACGGAAAACATACAATGAAACCCGACAGCGGAGAGCACTGCCAGGGAGCCACAAGAGCACAGCAAAATAATACGCTGCAGCAGTCAGCCAGCAAACGCACCAGAGATGGGGATGTTCGATTCGGTAAAAAGCTCTGCTCGTTTCTATTTGAACGTAATTATCCTCCGCGGAGCCAGAGGACTCTCCAGGCTTGGTATCCCCCACAAGAGTAAGGCTCTTCCCCCAGGAAGGCATCAGCCAGACTGCCTTTTTAAAATAAACAGCTGGAATAGCGCCCTAAGGGCCAAACACAAAGGGGGTTTGGTGGCTGAACCAGAATTAACCGAAACGAAGACCAGATTTCTGGTCTCTGGCAAGGGTGGTGGGTTGACTCGGCGAGTTTTCCAACCGCTTTAGCTTCAGGGTGACTTCACCAGGCCCAGGTTTCCCTGGGAGGGAGGAGAGAGAACTGGAAGGTCATCTCCCTTCTGTCCGCATCCCTTGCCGGGACAGGGCGTGAGGTCACAGCTGCATCCAGCTGTGCCAAACATCTGTCTTCCGCGTAGGTACCAGCAAGCTGCACCGTGTTTCACTGAGCTGTGCTGAGGTACCGCAGGGCTGGCGAACCTGCATCGTCCCCTGAAGTTATTCCATGCAGAGAGGCTGCAGTAAATATTTCCCTCAAATTTCTTCAAGCTGGCAGGATTTGCTCTTCCGCTTGGCAGAAACTAAAAGCCCCCAGCACAACCTCGCATCCTCATTCACACCGTCTTATCACTTAGGCTGTTGCACAGTTCCATTCGGTAAAATCGGCAACAGATAAACACAACCCCAGAGAGTAATAGGTTTACTGCTGTAATTTGTAATTCTTAAATGAAAGAAACCGACACGGGAGGGGGTGGGGAAGAGGGAGGGATGAGAAGTAGGACAGCACACAAGACTTGACTGTCAGTGCTGCAGCACGAGACAGCAGTGTTGGCATGGAAAAGCTCCAAGGAAGAGGGCACATGGTGCTGCCTACAGACAAGATTCGTACCTAAAAACTCGATGCAAAATTAATGGATACCTTTAGCTACTCTAAATGCGTGGGCATTACTTGACTTCACACTTGTTCCCATAAAACCTGCACTTAGACTTCTTACCCAAGCGCTCTCCCAGAGCTCGTCCAACTCTAACACGCCAGTGCAAGCCCCGGCTCATCGCGCCCCGCCGGGCAGCCACGAAGCGAGCCCCGAGCCCCGAGATCTGTTTGCAACAGCACCCGACTCACCATTCCCAGACACCTCCTGCCACCACCCAAGCACCTCGATCCATTTGACTTCCTCTCAGTAAGAAAAAAACATAATAAATTAAGAACTAAACTGAGTGGCGGTCTGAGAGGGACCTGCATCGCTAGCATACTAAAGGTTCTGTACTTTTGTTTCCAAGGTAGGAAGATAGGGGCTTTGCTGTAGAGTCAGCAAAACAACAAGGTGTTCTTAAAACATAAGCAAAGCGAGTCTCTCTTAAATGACTTCAAACATCCCCCACGACCTTGGACACCCTGACCAAGGGCACTATCTTTCAGCTTTATTCCAGCACACCATGCTGTGCTCCTCAGAGGTCAGAACCGTCTTCAAATTCCACTAAATCCACTGTTATTTCCTGTTCTTTATCAGCTTAATAAATCTGCTCCATTACTGTCTCATTTGTAGAGGCAGGCAGAAGACTGTGCAACACAGCAGATGCAGGAGTTAAAAAAAAAAAAAAAAACCAAAAGGCAGGGGGGGAACCTAAGCAAAGGGCTTTTATTTGCTTACATCTGGGATGCCTCAATGCATCCACGGAGCTGCTGGGGCCAGCCACAGCAGCAGCAATGGTTTCCCAAGCTTCCCATGCCCCTCCAGGAGGAGTTCTCCTCATCACCGCAGTCATCCCAAATCACCGCACGCCTCTAGTCTTTACATGGGATCATGCAGAGGTAGAGAGTTGGGTTGGGTCATACCCAAAGATCAAACCACAGGGGATCCTGCCCCAAGTTACGTAAATACTGCTCAGCAGGACTTGTGGATAAAAAGCCATTCTGAGCTCTCCAGGGCTCTACCTCTACCAGATACATCTCACCAGGCTTTGGAAAGCTCAGGTTGAAAGAGTAGGAATCCCAATAGACGTGTCGGCTGTTTCATTGGTCTTCACAACTGGGTAGCATTCCCCACATTCCCTGTAAGAGCATGAAGCAAGGAGCGTTCAAGGGTACGTCCTCGCAGCGTAAAGCCACATCCAACCTTCCCAGCACCCGCTGGTGATGGGATCACCGCGCAGGAGCCGCCCGGGGTCTGCCTGGACATGCCTTCTGCTGGATCAAAAGAATGGCAAGCCCCACACACTTTTTCCACCAGCGGCGTCAGTACGAGAAAGGCATCATCTAGGCACCCCACGTATCTTTCCCAGAGTCATATTCCATGTAATACCCCGAACACGGTTACAACCCTAGTGCCCAAAGACGGGGCCCTGGGGAGGACACGCCGCGAAACCCGCGGAGCGGTGGCTGCTGCCTCAGGAGCGGCAGGTCAGCCTTCGCGCTCGGTCCGTGAAACGCGGCGCGCCTGCAGGCGTGTCTAGATAACGGCTGCGTACGTACGAGCCCCTGTATGGAAAACCAAAGGAAAAACGAGGAATGCTTAGAAAAGGGCTCGGTTCAGTTAAGGGCCCTCTGACGTCCCCGAGCTCTGGCTGCCTGCGGAACCGCAGGCCAGGCCGCAGCCTTCAAGCGGCAGAGCGCTCCGCAGCCAGCAGTTCGCGCGCAGCGGCGAGTTGCAATTTCAGCGCGCTGCCGTCACTCTCCTTGCCGTCACAGATCCTAGGGCCAGCACGGAACCTTTCCGGTTTGGCCATTTCTGGGGAAAGCAGAACATCCTTCTTCGCAGGATTACGTGATAATGGAATATCTTCATTTTCAGTAATCGTGTTCTTCTCCTGTTGTTTAACACTGAACAGAGCAGCTCTTGAAAGGAGGTGAGAAAACAAGACAGACAAAAGGAGGGGCACATTTCGCCTAAGCATTCATCAGCCCATTTGCCTGAATGAGAGGAAAAGCAAGGCAAAGAAAAAAGAGCTTCACGTTTTTGCCTAAGCACGGAGATGATAGGTAGGCTTTAAAAACTTAAATTTTCACACCTTCCAACAAGTACAAGGCTTGTTTTTGCAGCAGTGGTGCTCAGTTTTAAATTGTTTTCCCTAAGCTGAAGATTTGCTTTCTAGGGTATCTAAATGCTGCTGAAGTGACAACTGAAGAGTCTGGAGAGCTCTGAGTACAGATCAGTTAAGAAGAATCTCCCTCATTTAGACATGCAGTGTCCATGTGCAGGGCAGGGACTGCACTTTGCTTTCTGTTTGTACTCTGTCTAGCACAGGGTGGTCTTAGTTCCTCAACCCAAGCGTTTAAAAGCAGAGGAAAAAAAAAAAAAAAAAATCAGATTACCCATGAACAATAGATACTAAGGCAGATAAATGAGAGACTGGAACTATTTTTTAAATAAGCCTCACAAAGGCTACCAGAATTAGCATTTACAGGACTTTCCATATGCTACAAAATAATTATGAGGGCTGGGATTAAAATGTGAATGATCAAGAAACCTTCACGGGAATTCAAGAAAGACCTCGATGTGCTCAGGGGGAGATAATAGCTCTGCAATTCAGTTGCATCTCTCGTTGAACATTGTTAAAAACTCCATGCAAGGGAAATTAAGTTAACTGAATATAAATCAGCTAATAAATATTCTTTTGGATACCCCTTTCCCGGCAAAAGAGTAAAAAGGGATGATGCCAGTAGTGTATTATCAATGTTAAAAACTTGAGCCTAAAAACAACAAAAGAAAGAGGAATTTACTGTACATGAGTATGCTAAGCATAAACAGTGCATCTTATTCCTGACTGGGACCATTCTCAAATTAAATCTTCTGGTACACTTTGAGAAATCCTTGATGACTGTAACAGGGTAGACACAGTGCTGTAGATAGGAAAAATTTATCTTCTAACCTGCATTAATATTTTCTGTCCTGTCTGTGTAACCGCAGACAATTCTGATAGTCATACAAACACATACTTAAGCCTGAGTATCTCCAGGAAATTGTTTAGTAATGATAAATGAACAAAAGTCATGCAGAATAAAATGGAAAATCGACCCATGCTGGATTATACATTACAGAATTAATTTGGGAATCATGCTGTAATGCCAAATTTGATCCATGCAAACAAATCTCACAAGTTTGGGCCAACATCTGGCTTCTTATCTGAACTTTCCAAGTTGTTTCTCAGTTACAAAACTGGCTTGTGTATTTCATGAGAGCAAGCTCTCTCTCAAATTTTCCAATACTTTCTATCTTCGGGGATGCCAGAATTACCACAAGAATGTCTTTTTCCTGGCACTTTGAACTGGACTGATTCAGACCTCACTGATAGAATACACTATAGGATAATTTATACCAGGAATGATGTTTTATTTAGGAGTAGAGGTTTTGTTATGCCAAGCCAACTCAATCATCTGTTAAGTGTGATAACATGCTGACAGCGGCCTTTGCCCCTCCAGACCAAAAATTTAAACAAAAAAACCCAAACCGAACCAAGACCCCACCACAAAACACAGCAAAAAGAACAAGCAAAACCATGCCCACAAAGTAACCACCAGCGGAGCAGCCAGGTGTGAATCGAGCCTCCCTGTATGTAATCCTTAGTGCCCCTACTTTGAAAAGGAATCAATACCATAAAGCCAAGTCATACCTATCAAGTAAGGCAGACAACAGCGGGTGTTCCTCTTACAGGGACAGCTGGATGTGAAATTCATTTATTCATTGGAATCAATGAAAATCATCAAATTCAACCAGTTCACTGGTATTTCTCTGGATCAGGATATAAGTAGCTAATCAAAGGAAAAGAAGTGGCCCTCCACTCTTCCTGGAGAGAACCTTTACACCGTATTTTACAGACAGAAAAATGAATATAGTGGTGAAAAGAAAATCAGCAGTTCTGGCTTACAGAGGGGCTGGATGAGCACATCCAAGCTGGGTTAATGCACTTTCTGGACAAATGCTTAACTTCTCTCAGCTTTCTCATTTCCTTTGCAATCAAGACAACAAAATTTCAGTTTCTTTTCTTCTGACTTTCCAATTCAAATGCACAATGCAGGAAGTAAAAACCTGGTACCAAGTCAATAGATGAGGAATTTGGGGACTCAAGTCACATGTAATTAAAGGTGAGCGGGATCAGAAAGGCATCCCAGACGCTATAGCATTTGCTTTTACGGAACAACTGCATGCACGTCAGCTGCCAGCAAGATAAGTGTTCATGTGTTTCCTGGATCACAGGCTGAAGACGGAGTGAGACCTATTAACCCAGGCGGTCCATCTCCCTCCCTACGGGGGTCTCACAAAGCCAGCAGAGAATGACCGGGACCCTTCCAGCAGAGAATGACCGGGACCCTTCCAGCAGAGAATGACCGGGACCCTTCCAGCAGAGAATGACTGGGACCCTTCCAGCAGAGAATGACCGGGACCCTTCCAGCAGGGGAGCCGACCCCCAGCAGAGGACCTGGCGTGCTCACTAAGACCCTTGTTTCCAAAACCTCCACCCCAATCCCCAGGGTTCAGCCAGGGCAGAAGAGACCCTGAGCTGCCAGCCTTGCCGAACGTCTTCCAGGGCTCTCCAGGAGCTTTACAAAACCCCAGCCAACAACACTACCAGCATTTTTCATGGAAAATTTAAGTAGCTTCATTCCACCAAGCAGCTTTTCTTGATGTTCAGGTTACCTTCTCTTTCGCAGTCCGTTAAGTCTAGTCGCACCCTCTTGCAAAGGCTAAGCGATTCTCTCTCGAGTACACACACCTGAAATTGTTGCTATCTTCAATAGTGTATCTATATTAAGCGTTTTTAATCATTCCTCAGAAATCAGTCCCTTTGCCCTCCTAACCAGCTCTTCCCCTTCCCTCTCAAGCCTTCAAAGGGCAGGTGTCCTACATTTACGCCAGGGAGCCAGACGCACCCCCACGGCACACGTAAATCCTGTTATTCTTCCATTCGTAACCGGGGTACCACGGACAACTGAGCCGCCTCGCCTTACTGCGTCACTGCGGCAGCCGTGCCTGACTACGGGCCCTTGATTTGCTTCAGCCCCGTGACTTCCATGTGCTCTTTCACACCCGAAACACGGGCTAACTCAGCATTCGTTTTCTTCTCCTGTTTCCACCCCTCCGTCTCCTCAGATCGTTCTGCACCGCTGGTCTGTCTGCAGAAGGACAGTTCATTGCCAGCAACTGCAGACACCCAAGTTTTACACGTGAAAAGGTAAAACGCACTTGAGCTTTTCTGATGCCTTTCATGTTCTTTCCTCGGTTGTCATCATCCTGGCTTCTACACCACACTGCCACAAGGCATAAATACATTTTTCTTCTTATACAGGAGACGCGTCACCAAGTTTCCCCAACAGAGCAGCTGCTTTGTCTGCTCGCACAAGCGGCATAAAGGGCACCTCCCCGGTGATACCCAATATCTGTCAGATCCCAACTGCGCCCCGAACCACTCGCCAGCCTCCCAAGCAGATTGAATTTCAGCCTGAGCGACACAAAGGAGTATATTGTGGCCAGCTGATGGGCAGGAAGGGATTTGGGGTTTACAGTTCCTGTGAGTCTTCCAGCAGTCACAGGGGGATGTGACAGAAAGTAAACATCTTTCAAGTGAAAATAGCTCGGAATAAAACTGATGTCTCTTTTTTTTTTTTTCTGCACCTGTCTGTTTCAGATCCATGATTGCTACAAGAAACAATCCTCAACCCAATTGTCTGAGCAAGGCAATGCCCAGCATCGTTATGTGGCGTTTTCCAAGTTAGCTGGCAGGTTTCATTTAGCATTCTGCACCGGTCCTACAGTTCGGCTCGCCTGGAAATTTTAAATGCAAATGTATTTGTGGGGTGGCACGAGAGAACAATATCAGAATTTTACCACACTGCAGCTCCTCATTTGGGTCCATTCGACTCCCTTTTCCTTCCTCCCATACACGAGAATTTTGCAGCTACTAAAAAAAAAGGCTTAAACAAGAAAATCTTTACCTATTATTTTTTCCTACTGAAAGACTTTCCCTGGCCCTTCTGCTTAAACAGACCTAAACTACAGTTTAAATAATGCTTTAAAATCGCCTACAACTCCAACCTGAGACACAGAGCAGGCAAGCAATTTCTTTAATAGCAGGGAATAACAGCACTTAATTCAAATCATACCCATACAGTACTTCCCATCTTCCAAGGGTTAGATATGCACTAGCTAATTAATCACTGTTTTCTCCACACCCCAAACTCGCCAGTGTTATCCTAAGAAGCTCAAGGGGAAAGCAAACGCCACTGCGAGGACACGCTTCTGGACAAGCATTTGTCATTTTCTTCTCTTCTTTGTGCTCAGTGTCAAGGAGTCCCAGGCCATAGATGGAGGCAGATAATTACCAGCTCTCGTAATTCAACAGTTCCTTGAGAGGCTGTGCCCAGGGCTATCGGAGAGGCAAATTTTTCACTGACCTTAATATGAGGGCATATATCTAGCAGTGATGTTGAAACACTTCAAACACTGTTAAACAATCAGAACCAGGCCTAATCGTTTTCCTTCTGGTGCAAGGATGCTCTTGCCCAGACGTGGGAACAACCACTTGTGTAAATCTAGGTGCAACCTGAACACGGCTCAGCAGTTTGCACTGAGCTACATGAGATCAGAACACATTCTAGAAATTACAGTGCCACTACTGTGCGGCAAAACCACTCTCATTTTCCCTCTAAAGAACAGCTTTCTGGTTTGCATTTCTGGTTTATTATCAAATACACATGCAAGAGCGACGCTTCAAAAGAAAATAAAGAAGTAGGCCAGAAGGTCAGCGTGCATGAATGGTCAGAGCCTCCAGCTCTGGACCAACCTACCTTGTTGCAGTTAATAACAATAGAGTTAAATATTGTAATGGATGAAACGGGAAATACTATTTTTAGCCATTACCTATTATTTTAGTTCAAAGATTAAGTCCCACTTACAGTTCTACTACTGTTCTTGCATTTATCATGTGTATTTATACAGCTGTTCATTAATCCTGCTGGCTTTCATGTTAAAAAAAAAAATAATTAAAGTAATTTTACTGGCTTGCTTTATTGTGGCTATATTTTACAACTATAATTCTGTCAAAATTAAAAGGAAATGCCTCCAGAATGGAAATGGGGAGAGGTGTGACTGTAACCCAAGGATCAGATTTTTTGAAGTGCTCAGGGCTTGATTTTCTTAAGTGTTGAAGACTCAGAACTTGGCTTACACAGCTACATTTCCCTCAAGGTTGCCCTAAAGAACTCTGGATACAAAAGTCTGAGAACTGAAAAGACCGACCCGCAAATATAGCAATTTACTCTGGAGCCTAAACACAAGCCTAGGAGTGTTCAAAATCTGGCTCTGTCTTGGGTGATGAGTACTGTTGGAAATTCCTCTTACACTGTCTGCTTTGCAGTCTTTTTTACTGCGTATCCACTGGGAACGTGTCTTAATTCCATATTCCTTCCAGAGTCTTCCCCTAATTAGATTAATAATGAGAAAAAGAAAGATGAGGCATTAAGTCATTCAATCAATGGGGTACATTATAAATATGAAATCCCTGTCAATACACGTTTCCTAGTAAGTCACATAGTAATAGCCTACCACAGAGAACCTGGAGTCACAGGCAGCATTCACCCGACTCCCAGCACTAAGTTTTAGACACACGAGGCTTCGGCTACCGGGGGAAGCTTAGGACCAAAGAGCAGTTCTGCCAGGCAGCACCACAGCTCTGCATCAACCACACACTACATGCCAAGCGTGTCCATTATTCTACAGCCAGCCTTTATTGAACTATTTCTTTTACTCAAATTGTAAGAAAGCTGCCTAATCATCACCTAATAACCTTTTTTCTAAAAGCTAATAGATGTGCGAGACAGATGAAAAGCATTTATTTTAAATGAAGCATCAAAATTTAGTTTTAGCCCTATCTTCCCATTATTAATCAACACGCTGGTAAACGCAAAAACTGATTGTTTCCTGTACTTTAAAATGAAACGCTTGAAAGTACACTGGCTGGAAACGATGAACATTGTAAACGCTAAATCATTTCCTACGTCCTTTTTCTAAGGCTGTCCCTCTTGTTGCTTTTACACTAACAAAACACTGGCATCCATCCAACTTAAGGTATTCTCGAAGAAAACCTTAAGGCACCGGACCCTTCCCAACGACCACTTACGAGCTGCCAAAATTAACAGCGACCGTGCGCACGCAAAAATTGAAACGGACAAGCCCATCTTCTGCAAAAGCTGTCGGAGACGATGCGCTTCAGGGCGGCAACATGCAAGATCGTGCTGCCAAAAAATTATCTTACTCATGCACACAGATCTTACTCGCGTGAATAAGGCTTACAGCAGTCAACCCACAGGAATCACATTTAGAGTCAACTCCAGTTACCTGAGATAGCTATTTCAGACT
>JAVJGG010000024.1:1784482-1860744 GCA_035590195.1 Aviceda cuculoides | reverse complement strand
GCTGGAACCCCCTCCAGGAGGCTGGAACCCCCCGCGGGAGGCTGGAACCCCCTCCAGGCGGCGGGAGCCCCCCCGGGAAGCTGGAACCCCCCCCGGGAGGCTGGACTGGAAGCCCCCCGAGGAAGCATCCCGCCGGGTGCCGAGGTCCCGGGCGAGGGTTTCTGTGGGAGGTGGGATCCCGTGGCGGGACAGCGTGCCGCTGGGCGGCTGGAGTTTGCTCTAGGGCCTCGTATCAATCAAAACTTGTGGTTTCGGCTGGTCCGTAGTTGGTAGTTTTGATCTGAGTTACGGGATTTAAGTGCACCCCGCAGGGATTTAAACCAAAGGAAGTTTTATACAAATCGGTTCCACCACGAGTTTCAGCCACATCAAATGGTCGCTCCCGCGGGGTAGCTGCTTCGGTTTCCTACCTGCTTCAGCTGTCCCGCCCGAGGGATTGGCAGTGCCAAGAAGCGGACTCGAACGATGGCTGCGCTTGGGCGTTAATGCTCGACAACGTCGCGTGGCGGTACCGCAGGCTTCGAAATACCCGGTCTCCTCATCTGGGAAGGGGCTGCTCGTGCTCCACGTCCCGTTTCAGTGGAAGCTGGACGTCGGTGGCTTTAGGGCACTGATTTGATCCGGGTGGTGTTCAGACTGTAGTGACTTTGGATGGTAACACTAGGCGAAGGAATCTAATAGAGGAGAAGTAAGGATCGTACAACGGAGTCCTCCTTTACAGCGTTCAGGGCAGATTGGTACGCTTCAAAAGCAATTAATAAAGTACACCCTTGCCTGTTTTCTGACTGCAAAGACAACGGTAGCAGTGTGTGAGTTCTCGGGGGGTATTTATACCTGCAGAATTCATGGTGTCTTTTGCGATTAAATGGTGAAACTGTCAAGTTCACGACTAAGCAATCCGAGAGTCACGTAACCTATAAAACTATACTCCTGCATAGAAAAAAGACATGATTTCTCATCAGCTTAACTGACCCAGAAATCTGGGGAAGACAACTTTGCCCTTCTAAACCTGCGGTGGAGGAATGTCAGGAATGTCCCTGACTGCCCTTGTCCCTAAATGCAAAGAAGAGTTAAACTAAGGATCAGGGAGCGGTTTCTTCTCCAGATCTGGCGTTTTTTCAAACAGTAGGTCTCTATGACAAACTACAGCCCTCGGAAGAAACATTTTCATTACTGTCTGTTTTCAAGTTGTCTCCATCTTAGAAAATCTAAACCGAATTATTAAAACACGATTAATTAATTCATATGCAAAGAAACCTGAGCCGGGCATTTGATCCATAAGTGTTACAGAATCACTATTAAACGATACTTTTTTGGTAGCAACTGGTATCTGAATTTGTCATCAGAAGCTTCAGATACATTCGTTTGTTTATTTAACAAAGCAAAAACCTACAGGTTGCGTTATCTCTGGAAGTTTTCCAAAAGCTTTGCTTTTAAAACTGCATACTTCCTAGCAAGCATAAAAATGAAAGAATTGGTACTTAAAATTGATTTTAATGATGACTACCAGGATCATAGCCACAGCCAAATGAGCAACCTTGCCGCACCCCTCTGCAGCCCAGCTGACTTCTAGCAAAACTGGCACGGACACAAACCCCCTCCCATTAGGAACCTCTTATGTGATCAGAGCCTCATTTTGCAGTATTAATTTGTGATTACTCTGCGTAGGTAAAATACCACCCTGACCGATATGGTATCTTGGTGTGAGAAATATTTAGTTCTGCTTGGTTTTCACAACAGGAGAAAATACCAAAGGATTCAAATTAATCTCAGTGCCAGGTGGAGTAACATCAGTCAGAATACGCTCGGATCCTTTGCTAACAGCCAAATGCATCCCGTTGCTCCAGAAAAAAACCACATCACTAGCAACATCTTCCTACTAAGGTCTAATCTGTATACTTAACACTTTTTACTAGTGTAAGCGCAAGAGATGATGGGCAGAGTTTAGTACAGCATAGCTACGCTAGTAACAGTTCTAACACGGAGACAGCAACAGTTCAGAGAAGGTGTCTACTGATTTTATTGCTCCCCATCAGTTCAATACCAATATAAGTGCACCAAGAAGCAGACTGGGAGCGTTATAACTGCAGGCAGTCCAGGTGCCCAGGGCAGCAAAACAGTGTGGTGCAGACTTACCTGTACATAGGAGACGATTGTTAGTTTTTTCCCTGTCCTAAAGGACACAGCCAGAGAGAAAGCAAGGCCTCCTCAGTACCCCTGTAAAACTAGAAATGATCAACCACAGCACGCCCGGGACGGCAGCAGAAGCCAAATCGGCGGGCGGCTCAGCCCCCTTCTGTGTTTCAGTTCCTTCCTTCCCAGAGCCAGTTCTAGGTTCCTGCCTGAAAACGCACTTCCAGCAAAACAGGAGGCGCGTGGAGCCGGCCGGCTCGGGGGGTGACGCGGGGACGATCCCCTCGCTGCTCTTCATCTCCTGGCAGAGACGGCTTCGGTAGCAGGCCACCACGAGAGCCGCAGGGCACGCTTGCACTGCAAAAAGCCCAAATCGCTGCCTTGCCCGCGCGAGTACTCTCCTGGTCAGCCGTCGAGGGAGGCAGAAGTTCGTACGGCCGGAGCAGGAGGTTTCTCTACCTGAGGGAGCTTGTCTAGCAGGGGGTCTGTGCTAAGCAGCTAGGTAATTATGCCTCGCGGGACGGGCCAGGTCTTGGGGGCTATCTACTGGCAGGACCTCCTCTGACGTCCACGTCGCTTTGTTTTCCTGCACTAGGTGACCAAAGGGAGCAGCAGCATCACGTGCAAATAGACTGGGATGTGGTTGGAGCCAGCTAGCAGCTCTTCAGTTAGATCACCAGCTTCGCGAGCTCGGTGTCCCTCCTGTGGGTGATGTCACCGAGGAGACTTGATTAGATGGCAAATATCAACTGGAATATTTGCAAGGAGCAGGGCCGCCCCCGCCAGCAACGTTAAGCACAAGGGCAGCCTGAGCAGCAGCAGCAAAGGCTGAGATGAGCAGCGAGAACAGCCTGCATAAGCCACGCTGAGCCGGGCTGCCCAGCTCCTAGGCAGCTCTGCAAGAAACGTGGTCATCCACACCTTGTTGGAGACCCCGGTGCTCATATTCTCAGGCTGCCAAAGAGACGGGAGATTGGTAAAGTTAATTTTAAGCCGGCCTTTCCTGGTGCCTAGATACGCTGAGGTGGCACATTTTTTCAACGTCTCAGCTATGGCAGCAGAAAGAATACGTAGGGCTTTTGAAAATGTAGGGCATTAGCTGTTAGCACTTTTTTTTTTAGTGCCCTCAGCAGTTCACAAGTATCAAAACAAGGGCAAACCTCTTACGTCCTGAAGTAAAAGCTGCACAACAAAGTTGTGGATGGAAGGAAATTCACACTAGAACAAGCACAGGAAACCACAGAGCTGCAGAAAGGATGAGTTAATGGAAAAAGGTTGATGTCCTGATACTGGGTAAAGGCTGTGGAAAATTACCAGCTCACACTGTCAAAGAGTATGACTGCCAGAGAGTGTCCTCAGTTAAGATGTAGCATGCCCACTCCAGGCAACTTCATTCCACAGATATTACTGGAGGCAGAAATTTCCCTCCATCTGCAAGAACAGTACCTTGCCAACCAGTCATTTTTCTAAACAATGAAGTGAGAGCACAGAGAAAGCTCAGTTTTCACCAGCTGGTTAAAATTAATACGAGGCCGGATTTACTTTATTGCACACAGCGATGGATTTTGTGTACACACTTGTTTTACATGTCCCTGCTGTTGCTTCTCCTCGAATTACACAAGGGATTGTTGTCCAAGGAGCTGAGGATGGGAAGCGAAGGTGAACCCTAATCACAAGATTTTAAATGGGGCTTGTAGTACAAAGGTACAGTTCCAGAGAGCGGGGAAAAAAGAAACCTACCTAGGCAACCAAGGTACAAGTAGATGATTAAAGAAAAACCTTCTCAGCTACGGGACAGCTGGGATAAAGATCTGATTCTTAACGGAGCCGTAGGACTTTGGCTTCCTTCACAGCTTAAGCGGCTCAGAAGTGGGATGCTTGTCTTTGCCTTCTTCCCACACCCCTTCTCTAGCCACAAAGTAATTACCACCTATTTAACTTAGCATGGGAAGCCTTCTCTTTACTGTTCCTTGGCTACTGAAATTATTCACTGTAGATGCCTTTTTCATCTGAAAAGGAAACATCTTTGCCCATTAAGGATGCCCTCAGGCAACTGTATCTTACCTTTTTTTTTTTTAAATGAGCTTGTTAGTTTTTGCTATCAGCCTTAGATAAAGCAAGTAGTTAGGAATGGAGTGGAATCTGATTTACAACATAAGGGATAATAATTTGTTTTTCTGTAGTGTCTTTTATCCAAGAACACCAAATGCTTGCTAATGTTAATTAATTAGCTCTCTCAAAGCATCCAGTTGAGACAGCGATAGCTATTTTGCAAAATAGCTGCAATAGGTAAAACACTAAAATACATGTAACCATATGTATTGCACCAAAATAAATTTAAAAGTAGGTATGAGTTGCTGAAGGGCATGCAGCAAATCAGTGATGTACCACCGATACGTGTCTTAGACAGCCTATATCCCACCTTGTATTACTTCTCAGTGGTCCAGGAACTTTCCAACCTCAATATATCTTCAAGTTCCAGCAAATTAAACATAAGTACAGCAGTAGATGGCTTCCACCAAGAATTCAGCATAAACAAACAGGTTTGAACATTAGAACCATTTTTTATTTTGGAGTTGTTTTGGCCAGCATTGGAGGATATACAAAATAAACCAGAGGTTTCAACTTGACAGTCGGGCGAGAAGGAAAAGGAACTTCAGTTCAGCTGACCTTTAAAAAACCAGCCTCTCCGATGATGCAGTTTGGTGCGATGTCAGCCCTGAGCACAATTACTTGTAGCAGCACTCTGCAGAGATGCTGGCTGGGATCTCTGCCCTTTTTGCACTTAGCATTGCTTAAACACACTCAGGTGAAGCCTGGCAGGAGCCGGCAGTCCCAAACCCACCATCCCAGATAGGAGATGACTGAACCACAGAGCGGGGAGAGAGAGACTATCCTTCCTCTTATCTTATCTTGTAAACTAACCAGGATTAGGTAATTTCCAAATGAAGCTTTCATTAGAAAGAGTCTCAAATTGAGACCGAAACTTTTCGTCCAGATCAGTGAGGCTGCCCTGAGAATACGCGACAGCCAAGGACTTTAAACACTTGTCCAGGATGCCAGGGAGCCAAGTTCCTACTTTGATTCAACTGTTGAATTTGCAGGCAGGTCTCCCACAGCTGCTGTGGGAGCAAAACTACAGCTGTGACTTTGGCTGCTTGAAGTCAGACCTGCATCTGTCTTGTCTTTGGAACTACTCCGTGTGGCGTGAATCGTTCCCTATAAACCGGGCAAAGGGACAGGCTCTTGCCCAGTGACCTTCCTGTTGGACACCAGGGAACTGCACGGTGAGGACGTGAATCGCGGCAATTCCTCCATCCCTAGCACATGAGATCTGCCAGCAAAAGGAATTTATTGAAGCTGCCGCTGCCCTCTCCCCCTACTCCCACCCCTGTTGGCAAGGGCTCGCTCTCCCTTCCCGTGTAACTGGGCTGCAGGCACCGCTGCCCCTCCGTCCCTCAAACCTCCCTTGTGCTCCATGGAGGTCCAGACTGCCCCTGCCTCTCGCCAGTCAGCGGGGACTTTCCCAGCCATGGGGAGTATCTGATGACTTCCTCAAAGCAGAACCACTCTAATGAAAAAAAAAAAATTTTTGAATCTCAAAAAGCATTGCAGGAAGTAAAAACTGTTTCTGCGCTGCTCTGCTACAGGTATGGCAGGGAACGATGCGGGTGGTTTCTTGCTGTCATGCTCTTACCCTTCTGAATCAGTAACTCACTCTGGGCCAGGGAACTAGGTTATAGGACTTCTCTAGTCATCCTTTCTAAGATTTTTAGGCGATTAATAAGTTGAGACCACTGTTTATTTCACCACTGGATCCGATTCAACTATTCCTTCCATGACCGTGACACCACGTAGCCTGTTAGTGCTGCTTCTAAGCGGTTGCCATACTCCATGTCAGGACTGACTGCATTTCCCCAATGGCAAGAGTGATTCTTACACCTCATAATATTATTAAAAGTTTGTTAAGTGCTAAGGGTCTTTGTCAAAGAAGAGATGGTACATAATTATCATGATTAAATTTCCCAGAACAATGAGACACTTAGAAGCAAGCGTGAAATGACACAGAGACTGCTAGAAAAAAAGGTTTGGCTAAAGAACCAACATGTATCATTTACAGTGATTTCAAATTCTTACAAAAATATTTTCATTTTAACATTTTCTGCTTTATATTTTCTGATTTATTTCTTTTAAACAACTTGTTCATTATACTGCTGAGGCTTTTCCTTAAGAAAGTCTGTTTTCTTTAAGTACTGTTTTTAATACCCTGAAGATCAAACTCACAGTAGTCCTATGTAACAGATTTTAAATATTAATAGCAACACGCTAGTAATGCTGTAGGGAATAATAATATCTTCTTTAAAATACATACCAAAATGACTTTAATAAATAACATTACAAATCTGATGCTGGAGTAAAAGTAATAAAATTATAATTCATACGTATTTGCTCCCTTATGCCCACTGTTGTAACAGCTCTTTCAAAAACATTACCATAAAGACATCTGGAATTTCTGTAAGACTCCAACAGCATTTCCTATTTGTCTTTGCACAGCCATTGCTGTTTCCAAATAATGAAAAAAAAAGTTTAATCTTTCTTACTGTATCCAGATACATCGCTTGCATGACAACTGGCTGCCCAGGACCATTTACATCCACTCCATCTCATTTACACTTTGGCCGACACTTGTTTGCAGCAGCACCCGTAGCTGAAGTTTCTCCAACAGCAAATACGAATTAACTCAGATGTTGCATATCTGTGCGTTAGGAATTTTCTTGAGTTTAAGCTGCTGGACTCTGCTGGCTACATAAGGCAGCAAGGCATCATTGCAGAGACCTTCACACAGCTCACTGGAGGGGATGGGAACGATAAAGGCAGACTGAGAAAATCCCAGCGGTCGATGAGCACTCTCTCTTTGGGGGAATGGCTGAAGACTTTGGGAGTTGTATAAAACAGAATGTCAGTAGGTAGTTTGCTACTCAGTCAAGATCCAAAGTCTGCAAGTTTTATATTTTCAAAAGGTCAAGTGGCATCTCCATGTGGATAGGTACATACGTAGGTACATAGTGTTCCTGCTTAAAGGACAGATTTTCTATCGCGAGCAACTCGGCTCCCTGGTCAAAACATCACCACATTTCCAAAGAACAGCTCTGTGGAAGAGAAATATCCTTGATCATGGAGCAATGTACAGTCATTAAGGAGTTTTTCTTGCTGATACCTTGGAAAAAGACAGTTCAAGGAAATTTAAGAGAAAAACATCAATACAGAAAGACAAACAACCTATGCAAATAACTGGAAGAAAGGCTTGTGTGCCACCGGAATGGTAGACACTGCCTATATAATTCAGTTGCTTTGGAGAAGGCCTTTGCTCCGATACAGCCATTATCAGGCAGCCAAAACATACATGGGTACAAATGTAATAATCCTTTCTGCTTTCATCTAAACCAGGGTTTTCAATCTCCTTTTAGCTGTACAACTGTAAAGCCTTCCAAGTAACTCTACAGCCTCCTACATGCCAAATGTAAGCCCGCTTGCCAGCAGGATGGCTTTTTTGTTTGTACCTTTGTGTGGACACCTTAAAATCAGAGACACTTAGGAGCCCATGAAAAGAACAAGTGAAAGGCACCGATTTAAAAGGCTGCCCCTCTGGAGCAGCTGGAAGCCCGCTGCATGGAACATGCAGAAAAACAGGGTAGAACAGCATACTAAGAGCAGCAGTCATAGAGGAACAAGGTGGGTGGAAGCAGCAGCAGGGCATTTGCTGGCTCTTAACTGCTCCGGCAGTGGAAATCCTCTGTCTGCTCCTCAGGAATACGTTGTCCCTGCAACTGAAGGAGCATTGCCTGCCATTCACACAAGAGCAAGGTGTGTTCTAAAGAATGGTTAGAGCTTTTTTTGCCCTGCAATAGAGATGTTATCTATGCCGCATGCTGCAGTTTCTGCTCTAATAAATACCTTTGTTTAATGAATAATATGTGGGGGAAGATTCCATGATGTAAAAGACTGGTTAGACCAGGTACAAACCCACTGAAGAGTTTCAGAGTGATGTTTTATAACATTTTTCAAGTTCAGCTGCACACTGATGATGCTTTGTTTTTTGTTTTTTGCTTTTTTTCTCCTGTGGGAGGTACTTATTTTCCTTTTACTTCTTTCTCACATGGACAGTGCAGACTTAATATACGCCAGCATGTTTGTGAAAACTGGGCAGAAAAGAGCTTCCTCCTCCTCTCCAAGAAATTTTCCTCTGCCTTTGCCAAAGCTTAAAGCTGGTGATCTGTCTAAACCCACTGAGGGGGGTGGAGTGTCTGGAGCACCAGAGGCAAATCCTGTAGCTCTGCCGACTCCGAAAGAAGCAGGGGAGGATGTGCCTCTGCCTTGGTCAGGGCAGGTTCAGTCCATACAGAGCTGTGGAGAAGGGAAGGGAGGACAGAGCTACTGAACCAACTTTTGAAGGGGTTTTACGCGCGCTCCTGCCTCACAGGGTTTTATCTGCTGGCAAGCGCCCGAGAGGGGCAATACGGCTAATGCGTCCGCCCGGCCTGCCTGGGGCAGCCCAGCAGCAGCACTCCCGATCTGCCAAAGTCAGAGAACAGAAATGCTCCTTTTTCCTCCTCAGAGGATCTTCCAGCAGCCTCAGCCTAGAACGAGATCAATGCGCCGCGTACAGTCACGCAGCACAAGACGGTTCCTGCCCCGGGGGTGCCAGCCGACCCGAGACCGGCAGAAAAAGGCACACAAGGAAGCGTTCTTTCCATTGCACACTTCATCTGACTACTGGTCCAGGCCCCTGCCAGTGCCCTCTGCTCCAAGACAGAGGAAAGCATAACCTACCCCAGAACGTGGCAAAACTTGAAGATTCATTTTGGGGAGGCAGTTTCTCAGTGTTAGAGATGTACAATACCCCGATGAAGGAGAGAACTGGAGTGTCCACTGCTCTGCAAAGATGAAGTCCTTCCACCCAGGCAGAGGCAGCCCAGCCATGCACCTCAGATCCGCAGAGACCAGGCGCAGAGGATGGAAAAGCACCTTACCTTCACGGTGATCTGATGATTCAGTCTCAGCATTTTCTGTTAAGCCTGGTAACATGAGAACAAAGTGTCATTTACTACTATGATGATTCAATTCAAATGAGGTCAGATAGCCAACTCATTTTATAAAAACCACCAGATTGTGTGATGGGATCCCAACCTAGTCCAAGCTTTGATACAAATCTGTCAAGACCTTTTCTTTCACAAAGGGAGCTCCTCAAAGGCTTCAAATTTAGAGAAAGCCAGCTTTTATTAGGCAAAAGACCTGTCTTGTTGACTTTTTAGATCAGAAGATGCCAAGTGACTAAGAAAGACAGTAGGTAAGACTGAGGAGTAGTTTAAAAAGCTTATAAACAAATCTCCCCCTGCCCACTGTATCTTAGAAGGGCAGGCCATTGCTCTCAAACTATATTTGGAGTTTTTTGGTTGGCTGCAACTACCTGCAGAGTCCCCTCAGCTCCCTAAGAAGTTTTCTCTTATATCAGCACAGCACTCGAAGTGTGCTTGCTGCTTCTCTCACCGGTCTTTTGCTTCCTCGCTGTGCTGCAAATTGCTGCCTTGCTAAAGCCTTACTGCTGCCGCCTCTGATCCTCCCCATGATCTGGATGCATCTCTCTCCCTTGGGCAGATTCAGCTGCTCCCTAAGGGAAAGAGCGTCCCTTCTCCTTCCAGAGGCTTCTTCACCCTTCTTACAGGGAGATAATCTGTGAAGTGAGAACAAGCAAAACAGATACTGTCTGTCATGGATAGCCATCACAGTCAGCAGATGGCAATTGGTATTTTTTTACTCTCTGAACTGTGCTAGGCGATCTGGTGACACAACTTGACTTTCCGGCCTTTTCTTGCGGGAGCGATGCAGGCGCCCGGGCGCAGGGTCCCGCTCACAGGACCGGCACCGAGAAACTCGCTTTCTACCCTCATCAGCACACACGGGCAGGCTGGAGGCGTGCGTGCAGTGAGGGACCAGCCACCAAGTCTGCAGGGCAGGAACAACTGATCTGCTGCAGATGAAGATAAAAAGAGAAGACGTCATCAGATCCTCCCACGAGCTAGACTTCGTAAATCTGAACAGGAACTTTCAGTGTGCAAAACTTGGATAGAGGACATTTCTAAAGAAAGCCACTTGCTGTGACAGTATTTTGGGGGTGGTGGGTGTGAGATTCACAGTGTTGAGACACTGAATTTGTCAAAAGATTGGGAAGATGCTTTAGCCAAGAAGCCCCAACAAATATCTGTTGGGAACAGACTCCTTGTCAGATCTGATTGAAGCTATCAAAGGAGTCAACTTTAAAATGGTATCGCTATATCTGCTGCCAGTAAGTGTTCTGGGAGAATGATAGAAAACAAAAATGCATGTATTGAAAAGTAAAGGAACACAAGACTTACTCTATTAGATCTTACTTTCTGTCATGCTGGGCATCAGAGAGGGCTGCAGAATCAAACACCAACATAATCCTCATTTTTTTTCAGGAGGTTGCATAATTGTATGGTCAATCATAGTGTGTGTTATGCATGCCAAAATAGTTGTCAACAAAAGCCTGATGACCGAAGGAGTAAAGAACAGGCTCTTCCTTGTTCTGCCAACAGCTCAGGATTTTAGTGCTTGAGCCCACTTTTTCCAAAAACCACTTTTTTTTTAACCTATGCTGTACTTGTGCATAAGGAAGTAGTTTCCACCCAGGCAGCCACATCTTTCCCAACTCTTAACTACACTGTAAAGATCTCTGGAGCACCACTATGATACCTGCAAAGTGGGCAGAAGCTGTTCCACAAACACATGCACCATGTTGTCTCTTGTTGAAAGTCAGACTGGTCGGTCTCAGTTCAAATTCCTGAGTGGTCAGGAATTCTCCAGTCTGCTGTCCCCAGAAAAGCACCCCTGCCCATCAGTAACCCCTGTTCATAAACAGTTCTTGTCACCCAAGCAAAGACGTCCTGGCTCAGCCCCAGCAGTGACAATTCTGCAAGGTGCCCTTAAAAGAGCAACAAGACACAAGAGCCTGTTGTCATGGGTGTGTGGACTGCCCCCCCCCCCCCCCCCAAAAAAAGCTTGGGTGTCTGAGCTAACCAAGGAGGTCCTTCCGCAGCCCATGGGGAGAGAGCATTATACCCATGCTGCAAATCAGGCAAGGTCAGCAAAACCTGGAGAAAACCACCTGAAGCAGCCAGGCTAAGTGTGCCCAGTCCCCTAGGACAGCGTTTGGTGGCAAACGGCCACTCCAAGATAAAGGCTGTGGGTTTTTGCAAGGAAGAGTCTTCACACCATAGTAGCACTCCCACATGCAATCCGTTCTCAAAATTTATTTCTCCTGCACTAGCACATTATTAATGCAGGCAGCAAACTCCCAGTCCTGCCAAAGTGCCATGATCTGCCTCTGTGCCCATTTCGTCCACTTTGCCTCCTGTGGGTGTGCAGCTTTCCAGTGGGAGGGCTTGTGGTAGAACATTTAAGGATGCATGTAACTGTCTGCAGGCCCAGAGCAAAAAACCTTATGACTAAATGAAAACCATCCATGCCAGGAAACAGGCACACCTGAAACTCAGGGAGACTGAAACCAGGGTTTTTGTGAGTTCCACCCATCTTGCTCCTCTAGCATTTTCACCCAACAACACTAAATGAGTTGAGAAAGCTTCAGAAAAAAAACCTCAGCAGCACACAACCTCACTGCAGAAAATTATTCCTCACTCAGCAAAAAAGAAAAGGAAAGCGAGTAAAACAATGCAAACAATTTATATCATTCCACTTAAACAGCTTTTCAAAGGGCGGTGTGTGGGCATGCCACAATTATTCATTTTTTAAGCTGTATCTCACTACTGTTGTGAATAGAATTCTGCGAACCTGCTGGCCCCGACATCCTCCCCAGCCCTGCCTCAGAGAGCTGCTCTGAGGTTAAACTCGGAACATCTCCTTCTATTGTGTGTGCCATTTGCACAACAGAAGTAATCACCATCTTAACAATGGCATTACAGCTGAAACAATGAGCGGTGGGTATTTTGTGTGCAGAAGCGCTGCCCTCAGCTCTCACAACATCCAAATTCAGCTTTTTATATCAGGTGGCCATAGGACTTGGGGATACAAGGTAAAGCTTGTACTTTCAGCATTTTCTCGACCTACTGTGCACCTACGATGGGGACAACACCATGGAAGAACAAAAGACCATGGCCTTAAGTTTTTTTTTTTCCCCTTAATCTTGCCATATATTTGATAAGTCACACGTACGATTAAGCACACACATTTGCAAGTGCCTGGACCCAGAGGGCTCGGTTCTCAGTGAAACCAACAGTGGAGAACATACACTGCCTCTTGAGCCCCCTTTTCACTTCTGGAACGGTGTTTAATACCCCCAGTGTAAACAAAAGTTTCCTCTTTCCCTGAGCTGCTTGGGCAGTAGGTCACACCACGTGTTATGTGAAGGGTGGCGAATATTTATTTTTCCTACATACAGTCTTGGATATCACTCATGGGTGTCTCCGCTCAATAATCTGCACTTTCTGTAAGCACCCTCTAATGAGCCCCTCCGCTAACGCAGTGCAGTTTTCAAGTGTACATGAAAGAACTGATCAGAATCTCATATTTTTGCTTGAGCTTTAACTGATGTTTTGCTTAATTAGAGCATTCTTTCATTTTTTATTTTTTTTTCCAAATGTCAAAGCTAGTTGCTTCAAAGGATCATTTCAATCACCCCTGCAGGAAGAGAGAAAATTGCTCAGAAAGATTAAAGAGAGCGCGAGAGAGGGAGGTGCAGACAGAGAGACAGTGCAGAACAAAATATCTAACAAAAGCCTGATCCTACTCCCACTACAGTGAATCTGCAGAGAAAGTGGAGAGATCAAATATAATTTTTGCATCTAAGACACATTCATGACAATATACCAGAATAGTAAATGTGACTTTTGTGACATTCATGAAAGATATTTTGGATAAAGCTCCTCTCCTTCAAGGAAGATCATAGCAATTCTGTGCTCCAGGTATCATATTGCTGATATGCATTCCAGCTCAGAAGAGCTCCAGAAAAGCCAATTTTAACTCTGCGTTCTCAATTCCTTTCTTCTTTCCCCCAGCAATTTAACTTACATGGGACAGGTCTTAAATCACAATACCTTTTTCCCCCAAATATACACGATATAATGTGTTAAAGCTTTATGATAGAAATGTATTATTTGACATATTTCTATAGTATTTTCATGCTCTGCAATCACATCAGTGTGTTTCTGTTGTAGGTCATACTGACAAACAGAGAAATGTGCAAATGTAAAAGAATTCAGAAAGCTGAAGTCTAGCTGCATCATTATGCACATATCAAAAATATCAATCTTGCTTCAGCCTAGGCTACAGTGAAGTATCTATATATTTTAACAACCGAAGCCGAGGACCTCATGCTTCAAACAGTCTGCAAATACAGAACCCCTGACTCCAGTGGGACTCTGCATGGTAATAAGAATCTTTGCACAGCACTGCAGTATGCCATGCAGATGTACCCAGAAGGGAAGATTCACACCAGCTTCTTCAGGCATTTACCTTAAGCTCCTTTCATATTCGGAGCAATGCTTATGCTGCCTCTGTAGCTAGTGAATAACTGAGACTACGTCTCCTGGTGGGGGGGGGGAAGGGGCAATTGAAAGCACTGAGGTTTAATGCCAAAATCAGCTGACTTGATTAGCCTTTCCCAAAAACATTCAACTAAAGTTCTGGGAAGGACTGGGACCTCTTAAGGCACTCAATAGACACACACAGCTCCTAGCTCTGGGAGGAAGAACCTACCCACTTTTAAAAATTTTTTTAGGAAAACATATCTGCATTGTATCGCACAGAGGCACAAGTAAATCTAAGAACCATGGATATTTCTGGCCTAAGACTAGTATTATCCGAATACCCAGACTCCTGTGTGAAAGGAAAAGACAAATTCAACCGCAAAAATGAAAAGGTTCAAAGATCATTGTCTCCTGACTTTCCTTTCCCAATTACAAGGCAGCAGATTATCTGCTGGTGTCCCTATTTCAAAAAAAGTCAAAAAAGAAGGTATGAGGATAAGATGGATGACTTGAGGTCTGGAATGTCTGCCTTCATTCCATCATGCAAGACAAACACCTGAGGAGACCTGATAATGATCTCTTAGCAAGCTCCACACAGAAAAGACTTGTGATATTAGATGGATAATTAAACTAGTAGCAAATAGTACTACAAGATGCATTGATTGGAAGTTAAAAAAGTTCAGAGCCAGACAAAAAGACATCTTTTTTTGAGGTATCACGCCATTAAAATGGTGACCAATTAGGGAACTACCGCACTGACATCACCCCCCGGTCCCTGCTCTGTGGTGACCTAAACACACTCCAGCCCCAAACACATGATTGAGATGTGATTTGTTTGGCTCACAATTAACTTTTTGGGTGTGTTACAGGTGTAAACATATGCATCCAGTCACATCGGCACATACGCAGAAGCGTCACATGAATCTCACAAGACTACTGCTTTTCTCGACTCTCACCAAGGACTACAAGAAATAGACGGTCTAGGCAAAGTAAAAAGCCCAGTAAACATCCTTGCTCTCTCGTGTTCTTTAGTTTGGACCCAGGTCCCCGTGATAGCCAGGGCCTCCTACTCAAAGCTTTTCTTGTGGCCATTTGGTCGTTCTTCCACTTCACCTGAGTATTTCATCTCCTTCAGCGAGGTCACAGGCAAAAGTCTTGACTCAGGAAATTTTTATTTCATTCAATTTATTGCCTGTTAACAAACTTCTGGTCGTTAATTCAGATAATTAACTTGAGGGGGAAAAGGAGTATAAACACTTAAGAGCTTTTCTTCTTTCTAGGGGTGGGCATTGTAGCAATGTGAACATTAATCTGTTAGACACACCACCCCTTGCTCCTGTCAGCTAGATCGCTTGGATTAACATTATCATAATACCTACTGCAAACTTTGCACCTCGTCCCTGTAAAACATACAAGCAAGAGCATCATACCGATTTAAACTGTTCACTATACCCGAGCACAAAAAATATAAACTTACTTCAGAGATTAATGTAACTACTAGAGATCCTAATAAAGTCAGAGTCCAAGAGGGCTACATCCAGGCCCCAAATGGGTGGCGAACGCTGTTCGCTGTGCCAAGCAGGATACTCCCTTTTGGGGAGTAAAGTGATGCACCGAGGGGCACAGCTCTCCTGGAGCTTGATCTCTGTCCTGTAGCATTAACCGAGCTCTCGCCTCGCAATCCCTTAATTCCCACCTCAAACTCTGAAGGGCTTTTTCTCTGACTTCATCATATCCTCCCCCTCTCCCTTCAGGAACCTATGAGTCCCTGCACATTAAAAACAAACAAACAAAACCAAACCAACAAAAATACTAAAATTGCAAAATATTTACTTGCATTTACAATTCCAGGCAAAGGAGAAGTTGGAGAAAGCAGCTATGGTGTTCCATTTTACTTCTTATCTGCTGTTATGCTGAACGTGCTAGAACCAAGCTTGCTTTGTACAGCCCAGGCTCTGTCTCTTGACGTGCTTTCAGAAAGGCACGTGGACATGTAGGTAACATTTGAGTTAAACCAAACAGGGTGTTGCAGACAAAGCTCTGCAGAAGGCTACCGAGGCAATGCAATTACATTTAATTAGTCCTACAGCAGAAGAAAGCTACATAGGCACAACAGAAACACACATGCAAAAATAGAACAAGGCAGGGGGAAGAAAACACAGAAAGCATGTCAGAAAAATGAGTGAGAAGAACTGGGAGGGAAGGGAGCAACCAGGGCAGGCCCGGAGCCTTGCCTAGTTGAACAGTACAGGGAGGATCAGGCTCATTCGGAAATATTCTCAGGGCAAACAAGAGCCTGATGTCACCAAGGAGCAACATCTTCAGCTCTTCGGGGAATTTTGGGCACAAGATAAAGACAGATTCCTGACTGGGATTCATAACACATGTCTAATCTTTACATCTTTTTGGCTTCAAAGAATTGCATTGAATGTACGGGATATGTTTGCTAGGTTTTTTCCTTCTGCTAGTCTCAGGATAGCATGCTTTTCACAAACTGAAAAAAATTAGATAATATACAGCTGCTCTCCTATGTAAGTAGTAGCTGTGAAGCTGAAAAAGTGAGGCCTTTTGATCCATTCTCTTGCTGCAAAAACTTAGGCTATTTTGTTTGGCCACAAGACCTGAAAACATCTACAGCCAGAGTGGAAATTCTAGTGATACTCCAGCAAAATAATCATTGTTTGCTCCATAGTTACCTGCATTTGTTTCTAAGGAAGGAGACAAGTAATCAGTGGGGGCAATGGGCTTCATAAATAATTTTCTAAAGAAAAAGTCTATCCAGTTGAAAACACAAATGCACCAAAAGGGAAGCCAATAAAGGTATTTGTCTTAAGGCAGAAACACTTTGCTGCATTTCTTTACTTGACATGCACATATGGCAAGTGACATTCCTAAATCTTTGCTACACTTACTAGTTCTTTACACGTGCCAGCTTTTTGCCTTTTCCTGTATTCACAGGAATTCTCTGAGGCAGCCCTCTTTCCAACATGCCTTTTTTTAGAACGATGTGCAGATGAAAGGAACATGATATATTTTTAGGAGACCTACATCACTTCATGCAGGGCTCCTGCAAACTCTAAGTCAATGCACTCTTCATCTGAGCTGTTTGTCATTAGATTAGGAAAAAAAAGAAAACCAAAAAACCAAACCACCAAACTGAGGAAAAGAAGAAATATGATTGTGAATGGAAATGCTGACTTTGATCTGCTTGCAAGGCTGCACAGTTCATCCCTCGAGAATACTTAGATGACCTGAGGGTACACCTACTTATCTGGAGAGGCAAGTTCAAGATAAATGAAATCTAGATACAAGCCTAGAGTATAACAGCAACAAAAACACTTGCTGATACAAAACTTCCAAGAATTGCAAAAGAAATTATTGCCTTCTACAAAATGAAGGAAGTCTTCTGTTCCCTGTTTGGGATGAAATTCTATATAAAATATGTATTTCATGCAGTGACCCCCCCAAAAAAGAAAGGACATACACTTTACACAAAATTTCCTTTTTTGCCTACTTGTAGCTTGGACTTTAGATTGCATTCCGGAAACCACCATTACAAGTAAATAATTAATTACATCAGTCACTTGTTATTAACTCTCTTCCCATTTCTTAGTCTCCTATCCAAGGATTTAAGAGCAACTCAGAGCAATTGCCTTTAAACCCACAAATAATGTTAATAGTATCAGTGGGACTTAGTGGTGTAGTTTAATATTATTCCTAACCTTGCCTAACTGCAGGTGCTGGTCTCTCCTCTCCTGGCTGTACCCTCCCACTATTTTCACTGCATCAAATACAGATTTTGCAGCCATGTGTTGAATCAGATCAGTTTGCAGAAACAAGAAAAGAAACTTGTTGTCCGAGATGAGCAAGGCAACCTCCTGGCAGTGAGTGCAGACCGCCGTGTTCGCTGCGGAGACGCTGATGAGGACGAGGCTGTCCTCGTCAGCGCATCGTAAAGCGGAGGGGTACGATGTGAAGCCGCACCCTTGGGTATTTCAGGAGGGAATGGAAGTTGTGGCCTGGGTACCACACCTCCTTCATCCCTGTGAAAGCAGCAACATAAATCCCAGGTACGAATATCAACATCAACGACCAATAAACGGAAGGCTGGCAACATAAGCTGCAGAAGTTATTTGGTGCAGTTACGAACCACGGAGCCAGTGCTCTAAATTGAAATCAGGTTGTGAAACATTTGGAAGCCAGCGGAAAAAACAAACCCGGGAAGGATTACTTTGGAATGCAATGCATTAACTATGGTCGTCAATCTGTTTTCAGTTACAAACTCCTTAAGACATCTAATATGTCTTGTCCTATTTATAACAGAGCAGTGATGATGCTATTAGCTTTCAACAATACCTAAATGATGAGCGTGAAATTAAAGCAAAGAGTAAACTAGACTGGAATAACAACTGTAATCACAAAGAAATAATTGCAGGTAAATTGTCAGGCCATAACTCAGAGACAGGCATGGATCTGCCATGTAAAAAGCCAGCATGTATTAAAAGGGAGGAGCCATAACACACTCCATGAAGTCAAAATGATTAAAGAGATGAAATAAAGCCCCTATTTTATTGCACAGCAATATTCAGCTGCTGAGGAATAGCAATGACCATGCAGTATGCCAAAGACACTAAAGTTGTAGGAACTGGAGACCCTGATTCAGCAGCGGCCGTGGTGAATAGGGATACCTTTATGCATATACTTACCAATACGCATATTCCAAAGGTTTTTTGTTAAACTGCAGTCTGTGATCAAAACCTGTGTTCTGCAGGCTGCCACTCTGAGGTATGACACACCTAGCAAATACACTAATAAAGACCATGATTTAGAATAAAGAGTTTTAAATACCCTGTTTTGAATCACAGAGATAATGGTTATAACAAATCCATATTATTGATTATAAATTCCTTTATCATTCATCTATAAGTTGAAATATAGAATTATGTGTCCAGTGCATTTCAGAAGAGATGCATTAAAAGTTAATTGCTACATCTGTTTTGAGCAACTTGCATGCAATATATGCAGTTCAATATTTTTCTTTTATTAAAAAAACCTTTCTAGAAATGCCTTTTTCTCTGCAGACTGATTTTTCTAGCAGTTCATTATTGCCATATCAGGACAGTCTGGAAATTCCTATGTAAGCACAGAGGCACCTAACAATAGACACCCATAGGTACCTGATAAATTCCACGTGATTATCTAGTCTGTGACTTGCATTAATTCACTTTGCATTGATCATTGTTAAATTGCTCTGGAAGATTTCCAGCTACCCAAAGTTAGAGCACTGAAGAAGGCAAAGAGTCTTTATCCACTTTTCTTCAAAAAAAAAAAAAAGTAAGCAAAAAGCAAGTCTGGTAGCAAGCATTCATGAGTAATTCAATTTTACTGCCTTGGCTGAAATTGAGATGATTTTTGGAAGGGTGGTCTGCCTGCAGCCCACAGAGTGATGCTGCTGCATCATAAGGAAGGTACTCGCAGGACATCGTAAGGTCGGAACAGCACGCCAGTACAGCTGGGACTGCATCAGAGCGTCACCGGCGGAGCTTGCCTGTGCCTGTACCCACGACAAGGAGCTGGCTGTGAATACCGGCGCGGCTAGAGCCGCCTTGGCCACATGAGAAGTCTGTAGACTGTACACAAAATGCTCCAAGGGTAAACCTGACGCGTTGCATTTTGACTAGTGATAGGTACTCGAGAGACCCCAAATTCTCATTTTTACCTCAAACATTTTCCAGTTCATGGGTGCTTTGTGAAGATGGTCAGGTCGTGGATAAAAGTTTTAGAGCTGGCTGGTGGGACACAGTCCTCTGCTGAAGCTGTGAATGTTACTTGTATTGTGTAAATGAACAGTGGGCTAAAAATCATTTAGTCCGCCTCTACTCAAGAGCAAAGAACAAAGATTTTAGAACTAAAAGTTTGGCTATGGGCTCAGTAAGCCCCCCAGGACAAAAGCCGAATGAAATGCAACACTTGGATCATGAATGGACTGTAAGTGATGAGCAAGATGCTTGACCCAACTCATCGGAGAAAATGAAGAATGGAGAGGTTCAGGAGGTAAAAAATACTTCAGTTATAGCCCTATTAAGTGAGATTAGACCTCTCTTGAGGAGAGGAGAAGAAAATCAGGACTTTGTTGGTGCCAAATTTACAGTCCTGCAACCCAGCACTAGGTGTCAAAGCAGTGGTTCTGCCTCACCCTCTTGCTCAGTTCAGCAGGGCATTACACTACCTCTTTTAACACTCCCTTTATTCATATATTTACAGCAAGTAATCAAACATTCCCAGCATTTGGCTGGATAGAGCTTTCAGCCTTTCTGAGAATGTCTCTGACAGTCATTGGCACTTCCTTCCAAAAATGTCTGGAACAAGCATTTGGCTAAACATCAAATTTGATGCCTGTCATCATTAAGACAGTGCAGTGGCTGCTGTTTTAACTGCTTTTCTTGACTCCCATGGTTTCACACAATGTCTACAGCTGACCTCTACCACACACATGGTCCTGTTACTTGCAAAACACAGATGGATTCACTTCATCTTCTAAAGTGTAAACAGTTATTTGGAAGGTAAAAATGAACAGCAGTGGCAGGAGAAGACAGCTACATTTGTATGACTTGGAAGAGAAGTGTCATTTGTAGCAATAACGTTTGTTCTGACAGAACATATGGAGAATGAAGATAATATCTTTGCATTGCACCAACATTAGTAACTTTGGTACCCTATAATTACACAGGGAAATATTGAACCAGGATGAGTTCTTCTGAGTCACCCATGTAAGAGTTAGTCAGCAATACTCAGCAGAACTGGCTGGAGCAGAAATAGGTGTGGGAAGCGAGCAAGATAAAGCTGTAACAGTGAAAACACCTGACAAATCCATCACTCAAGTGTTCATCCCTTCTTTTTTGTAAAATGAGAGGAAATGGAGGATGCTCTGAAGCCTTATCTGGCCATGAGTTCACATTTACAGAAGCTGTTGGGGCTCAGTCAAGCCTCACCATGACATACCAACTCTGGATTAACATCAGGAGTATTGCACGGACTGATTCTCCAAAGCCTTTCCCCAGCAAAGGCAGGGGTCAGCTGGGGAAAAGGAACACAGGCTGGTTAGATCACTATCAGCTGGAGAGTTTATAGGAGGTAAGTAGGAGCTGTATACCCAGTTTGCATTTGCTCCATTGCCCATGAAGTACCTGGCACCTAAGCACCCTTAACACCTTTGACCATTCTTTTCTAAGTAGATTGTTTGAAAACTTGCCACAGTCACCATTGGAATACTTCCCCTGAAGGAGAGCCAACCGTAGAGTAAGTTTTCGGAGCCGTTCTCTTCGTACACTTACACGAGCTCTTCGCCAGTGCTTCACTAGAGGCAACAGCTGCAGACCAAGATTTAAAGCCTCCCTAATGCAATATTGGCTGGAGTCTCATCCAGAGATCTGGAGAAGCCAAGCTAAACATTCTCATTTCAATGATTTCATGTTTTAGTCAAGAACCAGCCCTAGCCCCCGTGCCCCCAGTGAGACCAAACAGGCTGATGTTAAACAACACCCAGTTCCTCAAGTACAGCCATAAGCATCCCAGAGCTCTCTGTCCTCTGGAGAGAGAGCTGTTGTGATCAAGTTGTTTCCTTTCCCAACCCTACCTGTGGGAACTGCTCCACAGCCTGGGACTATTGAGTGTCACCTGGTATCAAGATCTGATCCAAGATACCACTAGTCTGGTGGTGTGAACTGGTTCTCCTGTGCTACTCACCCCTTATCCTGCTGGCCCACCTCTCCCAGGAGCATCACCAACCACAGATCCCCAGAGCCAAGGCAGGTCCCAGGTCAAGCCAGGAAATCAGTCCATGGATTGAGGTCCAGATCAAGGGTGGTCATCACTCGAGACTAGCACTTCTCTAACATAGCTCAGGTGGGAACAACTGCCTCAGGGCTGATCTTAAATAGAGCTCATGGGTGGGCGTGGAGGCCCCAGGTGAGGCTGGTTGGGGTCATTAAAGCCTATTAAGGGCCCTGACAGAAATCCTCTGAAGTGCAGTAAAAGCATGAAAGCTTTTCAGACCTTCCTGTCTTTCTCTAACCAGAGGCCTGCTTGCTTTTGGGCACAGTGAGAGGACATCACTTCTCTTTTAGGCTTCTGCTGAGGAGTATTGATACTTCTGTCTATCCTGCCATCCGCAGGTCTGCGCACAGCTGTGTTCCTATGTTTTAGAAATGATTGGTACTGCTTGGTAATGGAGTAGTAACCAGCACAGAGAGAAGGTGAAATTGAAAGCATTCCCTATGTGTTGGCATGTAATTTCAAAATAACTAGCTCTAAGGTACCTTTCCTTTTCCCCTGAAGGGCTGCAGAATGGGTACTGCTGGTTATGGAGTGTAGGAACAGCTGGACCACACTCGTGATGCCCATGGGACACGTCCTCCAGTTCCAGCACTGTTCTCCGTTGGGTGAGGAGCACCAGTCCCCGTTCCTTGTGGGCTAGTCCTCTGTCCTCTGTTTCAGATCTAGACCTACGTCTCTTACCAGGACTACTCAGAGAGAACAGCACTGTTCCAAACATGAGTGAAGCATTTGTACTTAGAGCATGAATCACTCCGTCCCCGTCGCAGCTCCCTTCCTAACGTGGCATGACAACCCACACCCTTGGTACCTCCCTGTGGGAACGCCTCGACGATCCCCTTCATCTGCTCTGACTCCAGGCTGGCCCTGAACGCAGCGGTTCCCCTCTCGTGGGAATCTCTTTGTACCTAACAGAGCTTAATTTTGGACAGAAATCCCTCCCGCCACAAAACTGCCGGTACTGTCACCAGTGGGAAAACAGGCCCGCACGGTGCTGCGGCACGGATTTACGTCCCCCTCAGCTAATGTGCCACCACCCCCTAATCTACCTTGTTGACCCCTGCGAAAGGGGAAGAAGAGCTTAACTCTAGTGCTGAGATCCGCCAAGGGGGGGTCGTTTGTCCCCGTGCTCATCTGCTGAAGCCGAGACCCTGCCCCGAGGCCGTACCGCAGGGGGGCTGTAGCCTCCTCGCCCGCTCCCCTCGCCGTCCTGCCTCCAGAGAGGACAGATTGAAACTATACCCACAAATAGTGGGGGGGGAGGAACTAGTGCCGTTAATTAATTACAATTAATGTGCAAATTATTGGCTCAAGACTTTTTAAGAGAAGAGTGTTTTATCCCTTTTTCATCTCCATTTTCTGCTTTTTCTGTAGCAGAAGCAAAAATGTGCATTTTTTTAGCATCATCCTCTTCCTTTAAAAACCCGTTTTCTGCACCTTTTAAGTTCTTCTCCCCTTATTTCTTTCCTTTGCTTAGCAGTGTGCTAAGATTGGGAAAAGATATATGGAGAGACAAAAAGGATATGAGAGAGGGAATACTAGATGGAAGACAAAAGAACATTTTGTATGAAAATGTCTGCAAACTGTGTCAGGGACACAATTTTTTTTTTTTTTTTTTCCCAAAACCTGTAGACTGAAAATGACTTAAAAAATAGCCATTTTTTTTCATTTTGAATTTTTCTACCAATTTTGTTATCAATGTTTCCAGGGACACATTTGTGTAATAATGACTTTTTGGATTACGAAATCTTGCAAGTGGCAGCCTAGCCTGAACAGGAACACTTCAGGAGCATAACCCAGCAAGGCAGATAATGTCTTCATTGTGCTCGGGTTCTTATATTCCCAGCTGTCACTTTAATAAACATGTTTCAGATCAAGTCTTACAGGGTGTGAAATACAGGAATAATAAAGGAGGAGAAATCATCACCTGGGTACTTTTGAATATAATCAATACATATGAAATATTGCATTGTGACAAGCAGAGAAAGGATAAAATGAAGGCAATTACAATTTTTTAATAAATTTGGTACATGAAAGCAATACGAGTTACATTATCATGCAGAGTTAAACCATGGATCACAAATACATATTTCATCTCCTTGCATCAAGGTATGCTCAAAGAGTCTCTGACACGTGAAGCTTGTTTAAAAGGGCCAGAGCCTCAAGCAGCATAAACAGAGCTGTCTTCTTGCGATTAATGGAGCTGTGTCAGATTTTACCGCAGAATATATGACCTTGATTTTTATGAGCTAGTAAAACAGGAAATGGCATTTAAAATGAGAGTGAGTCCAAACAAACAGAAGTATGCCTGTGCCTCTTGTTCTGATGCATGAAGATGTGCTCATAAAATCGGATTTCTTTTTTTAAACCACGGCGTTTCCTTCTGGTTTTGACACTGGAGGTGTTAAGGCACCCGTAGCCTGAACCCCCACTGTCCCTCCTGGGATCCTGGCAGTAGTGGAGCTGCCTGGAAGTGAAGACTGAACTGCAGCTTGTTTTCCAGCTGCCAACGGAGAGAAGAGGGCATCAGGAATCCATCGTCTCTGCGTCTTTTCTCCTTCCTGCCTGCATACCGGAGAGCCTGGGCTGCATGCAAGTTTCCTCTGATGCCCTGAAAACTTGGGTTACAGACTCCAAAAACATTGCCACAGTTGTCAAGAAAGGAAATCAAGTACTCGCATGTCTGATGCAAAAATATTCAGAAAAGGCTCTACGGAAGTAGAAGGAAACTGAATAGCTGTTGAGGAGGCCTTACAGCAGAGAAGGTGAAAATGTTTTTTTTTTACTGTGCTGTTAAATTTTGATGCATAGGCGTTTGCAACAGCAGCAGGCAGAGGCCATCATGACGGAATAAGCTGAAATTTTCTGTCTGCAGCAATATCATGGTATCATATTCCTGCCTGATGAAGAGATATGTTGTGGTTCAGGACATCCAAGCCTTCTGAAGAGACATGAAATAAAGTTCCTGTGGTCTGCGCTCCCTAAAGGTTCCTCAGGACATTTATTAAGAAGGCAGATGTGAACCAAACCATTGTGGCCACTATCGCTTTGCACTGAATCTCTTCCTGTACCTAACCTTTACTGTTAAAGGTGTATCTGATGACATTAATTAAAGTCACATTACTGCTAAATATATGTCGTAGTCCTGCTGTTTTCAGTAGAGGAAAAGGGATTGTACAAACAGCTCTGCATAGACACACTTTTGCCTTTATTTGTAGCCCAAGCGACTTTTCCCAGTTCACACAGGACTACCCATGTGTCTGAGCACTATGGTCAGTTGTAACAATCCTGCCTTCTACGTGCTTCGGGATCTTTCAAAATGAAAGACGTTGAACAGTCTAAGATATAGCACAAATTTGTCCCCAAATTATTATGGGTTCCTGAGCAGGGAGCCTTGCAGGGATAACGGAATGAAAACTGGACTCTGCTGAGCTTTGCAAACGAACAAGAAGCTATCTGAAGAGTAGGCAAGTCCAAGGTAATCTGCAGAGTCAGCTTGCTTGACACTGGCATTGCTATTGGGAGGGCAACTGTTTGAACACCTGAAATTTTATGTGAATGGAAGAAGCATGAGACCTTTTAATATGGATTGTTGCCACTCATACGGAATTGCATAAAATGCTTTGGAATGAAAGCTAATTGAAGCTAAAGGGAGCAGCAGAGCTAGTAAACAAAAGTATTCAAATTCTTTCCAAAAGGATTGCCTATTTTTTTTTCGTCTCATTGGAGTCCTAATTCAAAGTTTTGTTTAATTCCAATTGCTATTTTAAAACCAAGTTTTAGACAACAGATTAACGGTCATTGAAATGTTGAGTGTATTGTTTGTGTAGGCAAAAGCCATGAGAAGTACCAAATGAATTCCTACTGGTGATGAAAGCAACTCAAATGCAAAGCAGCCAAAGATACTTGGCTGTGACAAAAATGGATGCATATCATTAGACAGCTCTGGATTACATCTGTTTTTCCCAGCTGAAGCTATGTAGTCAAGGACTCTCCTCTCCTTTCTGCTACAGCAGCTCAGTACTGATTCAACAGATTTGATTTGTGTGGTTGTGGCATTTGCCAAGTTTGGCTGCAACTTCTTAGCTACCGCCTTGGGTCACAAAAATTTTGAGAGAAAGTCTCTCATTCAAGATCTAGGTCTGTTCATCTTCAGCCATCAGGTGTGTTCTAGCACATTCAATCAGTTTACTCAAGTCTGACATCTCTAATTTTGTGACCAGTGTCTGGACTCTCTTTTTCTGGAAGCAGTATTGAATAAAACCAGGATTGCCTTAACTGTATTCGCCTTGAGATAACTCACCTGCACAAGCTATTACAGCGTAAACATAAAAAAACCAAGTGTTAGTGCTGAAGACAAAAATAAGAGCTACTGTCATTACAGTTTTACAAAGGTACACTCTGCAATAGCCTAAACCCATCTTTGATTTCATCATGTGTAAGGTTCAAGCATGTGCCAGCCTATCCAGTTGTGAAAACCCTGCCTCTGTCAACAGAGATATCATAGCTGTCTCTAGGATGTAACACTGAAACGGTATAGCTGGCGGGGAAAAGCCTTACAGCTTTCTGGCATGAGGTCTTGGACATTTTTAAATCCCTTCCAGTGTCAGAAATAAACCCACAGCTGCTAGGTGTGATAACCAATGCTGCTGAACAAAAAATAAGGGACTGCAGAGTAGTACCAGAGAGCTACAAGACACACTGCTTGCTGCAGAGGAAAAGAAATAGGCATGATAGTCACAGGCTGCCATAGCTGAGCAAATGAAAGTGTATCTGAGAGCTACCGAAAGGAACTGTTCGCTACCAGACTCCAACAAAGAAAGCAAAGATAAAACAATCCCATAACATTTTCTCCAGGGATGGAGGTGTAATCTGTCCCATTCTATGCACCACCACCAGCAGACTTGAAACAAAATTAACTTAAATTGATCAATTTTCTACAAAAATCTGGTGTCACTGAGATGAGCTTCTTCATCTGTGCCAAGTGCTTATGTTGTTTTCTTAAGCCCATGAACAGGCTTTTTTTTTATCTCTAAAGTCTGCCAGCATCCTATCCAGCTCTGAGTTTTCACCTCTAAGAGAACAGAGGCCACAAACTGCCATACCGCGAGACAATTGCCCCGCTATGGAGGAAACCAAGGCAGCATCTCACGTGGGCTGCTACCCAAGGGGAACGCCATCATGGACACTTGTGATTGTGGTTCTCCAGGCTCTCCTAAGACCCACTCTTAGTTATTACTGCCCTACCGACGTCAGCGCTTGCCCTTGGCTGGGTATCAGCTTCCCTTGGCCCAGCACACCCTACTGACACTGCCGTGGGACCGCCAGCGCTGCCAAGCTCTGGTGTTTGGAATACTTCCCAGCCGCGGCCCCAGCAAGCCCATCTACCCTCACGTAGCCAGCCGCCTGGCCTCGTGGCCAGACCAAGCCTGAGACCTCAGGTTTGAGTCCTGACGATTACACGGAGCGGTGAGTGCATCTCCTCAGCACACAACAAGAGCCCGACGCACCAGCTGGGTTACTTTCGGGTCCCTCCTGGGCCACGTCCACCCACAACTCCGACAAAGAACGGGCAACTACAGCAGAGTCAGGGCAAAAGCACCGTGAGCCTGCCAGGCTACAATCCTCAGCAGGGCTGCCTAGCGTGCTGCAGCTGCGTACAGCACCAGTGCAAACGTTTGGAGGAAGAGGAGAGAGCGTGACAGCATTATATGATGCCCAGGAAAGGAAATGTCCTCGACACCTCACCCTGCGCACCCAAACATGTGATTACTTATCTCAAGGTTAGGGGAGACCAAGCGGTAAGCACTGAACACTGAGCCTGATGCAGGTATCGATGGCTTCCCTTAACACAGCACAGCCTCTGCTTTACACAGACCAGCCTGCACAAAGACCCGGGAGCTCCGGTCCCTCTTTCCCAGTCCCACCGAGGTGGTAAAAGAAGGTCTCCTTTCGGACGAGACCTTGGGCCATGTGGCTTCATTGAGAACGGTGGTGTGTCCTAGCTTATGGACACGAAGGCACCTCATGCTGGGGGGGAATGTTTCTTCCCTCCCCTGACGCCCAGTTCCAGTGTGAATCATTATATTACTTTGGGCCATTTCATTTTGTCATTTATGCCTTTGCTTTTGCATCTTCCGCCTTCTCCCTCCTACTGCCCCAGGTTTATTTTTCAAGGTGCGCAGAGCTGAAGACAGCCTGTCTTTTGCATTTGGGCTGCCTTTGGCAGTGATGCTGTTTTCCTAACAGTCAGGAGGCAAGTGCACGAGGGGCTGTGCCCAGAGGAGAAGCAGGATAGCAGGACCCCCTCGCTTTCCAAGCCCATCGACTGCTGGAGGGGGAGGCAGGCACTGGAACAGACTGGCGTTGGACGGCTGCCGCTCTGGGACATCATGCAAGGGCCATTCTCACCAAGGCATGGCTATCTTTTTCCAGTAAGGGTAAAAAACAACTCATTGCTCAAGTCCTTTTCCAAATTTCCCTCATTCTGAAGTGATGCAATGAAGTGGCCTGGCATGACTGACTGTGGCTGGGGAAGCCCTCTCGCTCCCGAAGCCTAGTTTTGACGTGGTGTTAGGTCAGAGCGGGTGACACATTATGAAGAGACTCAACCTCAGTACAAATTGGCCCAGTGTCATTCATTTCAGGGTAGTTCTATTTACTGAACATTGGAAGTAAATGTATATTTGTGCTATTCAGACTGGAAACACATACTAAAGACATGAAAAAAAAATTATCAGAGCTCTGATGGGAAAAGTTTGAGCCTCTATCACTATTAATACAAAGACAAAATATTCTTTTTGATGGTAAGGAACATTCCCTTTTAGTAACAGAGAAACCGGCAATAAAACTTATTCTTGCATTTTCAAATGTCTGAACAACTCTTCTTAAAGAGTCCAACAGAACTGAAAGGCCTTTGCTGATCGGCCCACCGAGGGACCGCAACGGCGGACCACGATGGTCTCCACAGGCTCACATGTCCCCAACCCCCCCCAGTTTCATACCCCACCGTGGGACAGCCTTTGGGCTTAGTACCAGCACGCCGTCTGGAGCACCGAGATCGTCTCAGGGGCTGGCTTACAGAGACCAATGGTTATATATGTAGCAGAAAAACTCTTTGGTTTGAACACTTGTATGTTAGGTGAGGTACAAGTACCTCGGAAAACTAAAATCATCTTGGCTGGGCTGTCAGCCACAAAGACCAAGCGCAGACAGGCAACAGCAGGAGAGGACAAACCATAGGAAGGCGGAGAGGTGACAAGGACCGATGAAGGTGAAACCTTCAAGACAGCAGGGTTCCTCAGACTCGCTTTTCCTTTGAGAAGAAAACTTTCTGTCCCATCCCCTGGTTGCCTCCTTACTTTCTTCCTTCTCCCTTCCCTCCGTCACTCCCTTTCTACTTAGGTTGTTACCGCTCATCCGTCCATCCTCTTCCCCAAATCTCACAACGCTAAACGGTATCATTTGTAATAGCCTTGTTTTAACTGTGTTTGTTTTGACTGCAGATAAAGCAATCCAGGGTTATGGGACCATAGCTGAGGTGACTTTGAGAACATTTATACACACATCATTTTGTTTTATTAATCCCTAATTCTAGACTCATATTTGTAGAAATAATATCTGCACCACAGTTATGTCAATATCATAGGGTTAGTACCACACCTAGGCCAATATTTTGTTTGGATTTCTAGAGCCACAAATTACAGATTAGAATGATACAGGGAAAAAATTATTTTCTGTTTTCATGCACAAACTCATTTTTGTTGACATAAACTCATTTATGTTAACATAAAGAAGATGACTAGAAAAGAAGGAAATGGGCTAATATGCATTCATTATTGAGATACTCTAAGGAACTGAAAATAAGGATTTTTGTATATTATTTGTCCCTATCGGAGACTTTACATTTTCTAAATAATTGAAATTGTTTTCACAGTTTAGAAACTGATAGCTGTAGGAAAAAAATATTCAGCAGAAGAGGTGTAATGCCTTACAATATTTAGGCTGACAGTGAGAAAAAAAAATTACACTTACAGTTCCTATTCTGCACTGTAAATTGCCTGACTTACAACAGTGCAATCATTCACAGCATGAAAAAGTTAGTCTTTGTAGGATGGGGGTCCTCTTGCTGACAGGCAGAGCTGAAAATGAAGGAGTTTGTGTCCAAACGCAAATACGATTATATGCTCATTATTTCAATATTGCATGTGTGTTCCAGGTGGCAAACACTTCTTGTGTTTTTCTCAACTCTCGGTAACAGGAAGATGAGATCTCCCAGGGAAAAAATTGGCAGTTTTGCATAACTCTTCAAAAATCTACTCTCGGGGAAATTTTTCTCCACAAAGATGACTTTTCTTTCTGATGTCAATAGGCATAACTTTTATTACCCACTCCCCGCCCCCTGCAGAACTAACAGAATGAGGCAACACACAAGACAAAACATGCCATCAACAAGCAATTAGGGCTATTGGACATAATTTAAAACATAAGAAAATTGGACATAAGAAAATTGAAATTTTTCCAGGTCTGCTTTAGAAAGAAAGGTAAAATTTAAAAGATTTATCCTTAAGTTGGAAAGGTGAGGCAAATACATCTCATACTTAAGTTCTTGTGACAAAGGAAGTATTATTGATTAGGGAGAAAAAGAGATCATCCTAAAAAGGCATTCCCTTAGGATGGGTGACAATTTAGAAAAAGCCAGATTTCAGGAGCAGTGTGCGTCTCTACAGCATAAAGTCTTCAAAGGAGAGGAAAAAAATAACTGGGAGGAAAAAGAGTAATTAAAATAAAAAAATAATTAAAAAATCTTCGTTCCTGCCAGTGTGCAGCTCGTTTTGGCTGCTTGCTAGAGGAGAGCTTTACTTGCAGCGTCAGCTAGTGGCTATGGAAGAAACTGATTAAAGCATGAGAACGCAGGGCTTGATTTTTCTGGAGTGAGTACTTGGAAGCTGCTGCCATGGCCTAGCATGGGCAAGCAGCTCCCAATAAAACCAGTCCGCTGGCTGCAGCAGAACAGCACAATCTTCCTTTGCTGTTTTTCACACAGCCCCTCAGTCATTTCTGTGCAGGGTTTCCTTTCCTGTCCTCTGATATTCACTTTCTGTTCTTGGGCAAGTCACATAATTTCTCTGAACAAGATTTTAATTTTCATTTGCACCTTTTTATTTCTTTCCTTCTGTGGCAGTTTCCATAGATTCATTCGGATCTTCAGCTGAGGACCCAGCCCTTATCACAGCCAATATTATTTTTGTTATTTGTACTGATGTCAGCTCTAAAGGAGACCAACTAAAGCTGAAGGCTCCGTTTTGCGCACTTCTCTGTATGAAGACAAAACAAAGAAAAGCTGCTGTGCTCTGACGAAATTTCAGGTTAAGCAGTGTATTGGGTTTGTGTGGCAAGGTTTTGGTAGCGGAGGGGGCTTTGGCCTGTCTAAGCCTCGTGTCCTTTTCGCCAGCCAATTGTTTTTAAGGAAATTTCAGAGGGAAGAGTAACGCTGATCCAACTGCGCACCAAAGCACCTGCTGATAGCGCTGTGCACACACAGGCAACGGCACATTCTAGCCGCTCTTCTGCTCTTGTCCTCTTGCCTCTAGAGTTAACACACTAAAGCAGACCTCGCACTACAGAGGGAATTAGATATGCAGATTTATTTGATTAACTGTGCCTAACGCCGCACGCATAAGGATGTTCTGAAAGACAGCAACCTAATTATATGCAAACATATTGCTATTTGACATTTCCTTCCTCTGTGAGCAAATTATCCCAGCATCTTATTGTTAACAATCTGTTATTTAGCAGAACCTGCTTTGCTGCCAGAAGCCCAAACATAACTGTGTAACTTCAGGGGCTATGTTAATATTAACGACAGCGCGGCTTTTACTACGCAGAACAAAAACTATTCTGAAAGAACACTGAAGCTGCAAAATCAAGCACCCGTATTGTAAGAAATATTAGAATTAAGCTCTCCTCGGCAATCTTGGTTTAATTCTTTTGCTCACGTGTTCTAATACAGCTTTAGTTAAGTGGTAACAAGGCACTTCTTCTTCAGTTCTGAAATAACCATACGTGATTTTCATCTATTTCTGATACATGATTTTTCCTAATATTTTTCAACACAACTTTTAACAGTCCTATCCACAGCAGGAAAAGTGTGCACATGGGTTTACATCTGATGATTTTTATTGCTGGTGGATGTGCTGGGCAACATTTGCTAAGATTACAAAGCCTTTATATCATTCAAAGTCACACAGCAATGACAGCAGTGAACTGGAGGATTACTGAAGAACAGAAATCAACACACAGTGGTTACATTCCAGAGAATTAACTGTGTTATTTAGCTACTGTTAACAGTATTCTCCAAAGAAAGGTGAGCTTATAAGTCATATCATATCATTTGTTGAAGTTTTGATATTTGATGAAATACTATGTGTAATTCGAAGGAATTGCACATTTTCCTTTGAGACAACAGGATAATTTACCTTCTGCATTATGTATCTATACTGTGTTTATATACTGAAACATTTGCCAGAAGATAGGTACAATTAAGCTTACGATTAGGATCATTTGCATGAACAATTTGTTTGATTGATATGAAATCTAGAGAGAATACCTCCAGTTATGCTTAAATTCTTAAATACCAGTTCATGTTGAGTGTTTATTCTTGGGAGTAGCTATAACTTCATAGGAACATACAGTACACCTCCCACTAGTGAATAAAGTGAGCGACATTTCAAAGAAATACTGTAGAGCTGGTAACTAATGCTTAATGCTATTCCGCTAATTAGCTTGCAGCTTAGAGAGTAGAATTAAGCGATTAATTTCCTCCACAACAGCAGTTAGTACTTCCAGTGGACAGTGATGTATCACACGATCTACTTATTTCAGGGAAGGATAAGATAATAACATTCCACCATCAAATATTTGTATTTATATTGTAACTTAGGGCAGTTAATGAGATGGAGAGTTGGGTTTATATAACGACTATTATAAGAAGATAGAAAAAGCCTTCCCACATTAATTTTCATCCATGAATTTCCTTCCAATTAAAACCTGATCCAGCAGAAGACATTGAAATCTTTGCTGCCGACTACAGACCAGGGAGCCTTTGGAAAACAAAAACTCTTCCTCAGTTACACCTTAGGGGAAAGCATCTATAACTATACCATGTTCTTGAGAGCAATGAGGCTTAGTAAAATCCAGTGCTTTTCATTAAAGTGCTAAAAGCATCGCAAAATAATATCACCTGATGACCCAGAACATGCCAACTTAAAGTTGACAGTAATTCGTGTTTGTGACACCATTAAGAGAAAAGTATGACCTTTGTCGTTTTAAAGGTTGACAGCAAAAGGCTTGATAGCTGCAGCTGGGAGAATGAAAATGATGTATTAGGACAGCCAGCAAGCACATGGCCCATGAGTTGGGGAGGCTTACTGAAAGGCAGGGAAGGGTTTATTACCATCCTGTACATTAGGTAACTACCTACAATATCGCACATTCTGAGGACAACACAACCAAGAGGTGAAACGAGCAACGGTTGCCAGGACAGGAGCAATAAACATTTTTAAGGGACAAGCCAAGAAGTGCTGAGTCTTGTACCACCAGTTTAATCACGTAACAGGCGTAAGGATACACTTGAGCACCTGAGGTGATAGGAGGAAAAAGGGAGCAGGAAATAACGTCTTCAGTGGGAAGCTGATGGCAAAACAGTGGGAGACGTGGTTAGCTGGGAGGCCCCGGGGGAGGAGAAGCACCCTCATGAGTGGTGAAGCCAGCAGAGGAGTACTGCCTCACAGCAGGCCAGAGAAGTTTAGTACGACTTGCCTGTTGCCTTGCATTTAGGATGCCATAGTTTTGTCAGATTCCTTCATTTCAACGTTTTCCTTAGAGTTATTAGAACTGCCCCAAATCAAGTAGCTGCCTGTTAAAAGCTCCTTTGTAAGACACTTGATTTTCTTCTGCTAAACCCCTTTAAAACGAATGGATTGTATGTGCATTCACTGTTTACTGTGATGTCCACTAAAGCCAGATAAATTCTGAGAACACGAAGCATAACAGTTATAATTTATTGTGCACAGGTAGTTTGATGGATAGGAAAAAAATGCAAGAGGCAGTTTTGCATCCAAGAGGCAGTTTTGCATCCAAGTTTTGCACACATCTCAAGAACTTCCTCTGAAAAACAAGAAAAACCAGGCTGCATTCGCTTCTTGCTCACACTAGTGCTGTAAGAAGACTTCAGTAAGAAGACTTGAGTTCAGTGTAAGTTAAATACCATTTAAATTGAAGTAAATACACCTTTTCAATTAACTAATTCTTGCTCTTGCTAAAATCATCTGACTTAACTGCTGTGTGCATTGTTAGGCAGCATTCAGATTTGTACTTAATGAACAGGAAAATCCTAAAATCATGATAATGGTGAACTTCTCTTCTGAGTCCAATATTTCCTTACCTTTCAGTTAATCTATTTTGTTTTTCAAAACTGTCCTCATAGCACTATTTGAGTAGTAACCCAATTCTTATATCTGTGGAGGAATTACAGAGGCTACATACCAGTCCTTCAACTACCTGCAGAGATGGCTGTTTAATTTTAATAAGTACATACTTATCATTTTGATTTTCATGAAGTTTTACAGTAGTACAACACTGGGCACTGTGGATGAAGTCACGGAACAAGCAGGTTAGCAGGCTTATGAGGTGTGCTAAATTATTTGGAAACAATTGCCATATCTGCGAGATGAATTTGTGAGGTAGCCTCACTTGTGAATACTTAGAATCCTTTTCTAGTTCTCATTCTAAGATTTTATTGAATTGTACCACAAGCCTCTTTATTCCCTGTTACTTAGCTATTAAATCATTCATTTAAAAAGTATTCTACAAGGCGCTATCTATTTATTCTTTATTCCTTGTGCCTCAAACATTGTGTCACCTGGATATCATACCCTTTGGATAATAAATTCTGATATGTTTTCCATATAAGAAAGGTAAATAGGAAGCACAGTTGATAAAATAATGTTAAAACAGTAGCTTATAGGTAAGAATGCTCTATATTTAAAACTGGCTTAACTGTAATATTGCTACAATGTAGGTCATATGATGAATTTTTCTGTCCTAAGCCAAAGTTATGCAAGAAATTCTATTATATTCCACCCTCCCTTAGAATAAAGTTCAACCATAATACTTTAATCTCATCACTTCCTGCACTGCTGTAGACTTTTCCGAAAGTCTCACAGTCTTCTGGCTTGTGTTGTATTCCCAGAAGAGTTACTTCTGAGAGGCATGACCTATTGGAACAGTGCATACATCTGTTTGTAACATCTTCCAGTAGAACTACTTTTTTTTTAACCTTGACTTACTTCTTCACCTTGCTTTTGCAAACTGCGATTTTTCTTTGTGAAAAAGCAGGTGGAAGATGTCTGTTTAGAACTGCAACAATGTGTCCTATGAAGCTGTGAAACATGGATAGCTTGCTTGCTTGAGATCATTTTTATACATCTATATCTCAAAAGGGAAATGTACACAGATCCATTTGTTTCTTGTGCTGTGGGTTCTCTGTAAAGAATGTAATTTGTTGGTGAAATTATCCTTTTACTTCTTGTATGAGGTGAACATAGTCCAGTGTTACAAGATGCATCACAGGCAAGATCTAAGTTGACTGGGGCTCTCACCAGTGCTATGGTCTAAAGATAGAGCAGCAGACAGGTATGCCTCAAGGGACTTAAAATCTAAATAAGAAGGATAGACGATGAAAATTAAGGATAGAAGAAGAAAAGAGACTTCCATGGATGGTGTAACTAACAAAGGCTCATCCTTGACATCTCTCTGTAATATCTAGTATCTTCCCTGACATCTAAAACATAATTGGCCATTCTGTCAGAGGCAGCAGTAATAAGACTGTTCTTGAAACCACTACTGCCTTCACGAAACTTCAGGGAACGTAATATCTTTCAAGTCTACTCTCTGTCAGATGTGTTGGAAATTGGCCAAGGAAATTCCTGAGGTGTCAGACAGAATGAATACGACTGTGAAAGCTTCATTTTCTTAGGAATCCCACTTGAAGAAAAGTTAGTTGATTTACCTCACATCTCCCAACAAGCAAACAATAGCCCTGGGAGGTTTTGCTGGTGTCTTCTGTTGCCCAGCTCCCACAGAGTCCTGTGGTACAAGGCCAAAGTCATAATCTGACCCTTTCTTTTCAAGTACTATTGTCGTTTGCTTTCTTTAGATTAGAATGACATATATTATTTAATTGTATTTAAAAAGGTCTGGTAACCTCGTTACTTCTCCCCAAACTGCTTTCTGAATTTGATGTCACATGCAACTTACTGAGAAACTTCTTTTTTACTGTTGTTTTTCTACCATTAATAAACTTAATTGATTCTGTCTTCTTTCTCTCTCACTTTCCATCTTTCATCCACTTGCATTTTCTTTCATCTCACTCACTTTAATATCGCCTTAAAGGAATGAAGACGATACAGCAGTATTAATGCAAGTGGTCAGAAGAACATGAGAAAAGATCATCATATAAGCAACAGAACATGGAATATGTTGCATCTGTGTTTGTTAGTTGACCTGTCAGTAGTATACCGATATGCTAATCAACTGGTGTGGCTTGATTAAGTGCGATTTTGAACACTCCTAAGTAACAGCTGCTACCATGATCACATGGAGCAGAACTGAACCCCAAAAGTCCCAAGCAATGAGATATGCAGAATCCCCAAATGCCAAGTTTGCTTCTTCATGGCTATTTTTATTGCAGATATTCACACCCACACAGTATGGCTGTAAAAATGTTGTCAAATCAAAATCTTTCAAACCATTTAATGACATCGCTTTGCTACCTAGACCCGATTGAAATTCACAGGTGTCAGGTATGAGACAATAGAGGATCACTCTAATAACCTGGAGTCATCAGTGGTTTCAGTGGGACAGAATTTAAATGCAATTACAAATCCAGTCTTAAAATCAACCTAACATAAACACAAGCCTTTCTTGCATATCCCCTGTTGATATTTAACATCTGCAGTCTTTTTACAGAAAGCAGAGGGGGCTAAATGGATCATATGGAAAGTAAACTCTCACAACAACAAAGAAGAAACGTTAATCAGTTGCAAGGAAGCAATTATTATCACCAGAGTAATTAGTGTTGCCAGAGAACCCTGACCCTTCAAAGGCTGTCCTCATACATAACAGACAAAAGGTAAAGCGCTTCCTTCAGAGACTCTGAGAATGCAATATCCCCAGCTTGCAAACATTTGCATCAAAGTTATTAGTTCTGATTCTTTGTGACATGGAGCCTAATTATATCTGAATATTTTCTCATAATACGAGAAGTTACTGACACTGTGTCAAAACCACTAATCTGTTCTGATTACATTTGGATATTTTTTCAGGTTGCCCTGTTTTTTTCCTCTGCTTTTGTATGACACTTACACAGCATACTTGAGCATCTTTTCTTTCATTGCTCATGATAGTCTGCTCATCTGGGACCTGTGAAGTTATGTAAATAACAAAAGCAGAAAATTGTGCTCATGAGGACAATTTATCATCCACACTTATGAGTCGTTTCAGATGCTATCTTCTAGCTTATTGCATTGTAAAAATGAAGTTTTCCGTAGTTAATATCTGTGCAGCATTTTCAGGACAGGAAGGACCATAAATTTGCTGTGTTAGAAGAGATCTGTGACCACTCAATAAATCTTGATTGCCTTTTGATCATACTGTGGCATCCTGGAGCTTCACACTGCAATCAGAGACAAAACTGGGAAGGAGGAAGAAGCCCCAGTCCCAGTCTGGCATTAGCAATGTGGAGTTCAGGGTAGGTAGGTGGGCACTAAAACATTCCTGTCTTACTGACTCTTCCGTCAACTTAATAGGAATACTAGCAGCATTATGCCAGGAGTTCATGAGCCCTTTTCTGTTGGTATTGTGCTGGTAATCTTTATAGGCAGTACTGTTGGGTGTCACCATTAGGAGCTGTGTAATGGCAGGTACTACTCACGGAGGCAGCATCTCCCTTGGCTTTAGGCAGACCACTTCGAGTTCCTCAGGTGGTGTAGTTACTTCGGTTTGGTGCTAGGGTTTAGAACAAAAGTCCTAGAGGCTGGAGCATTAGCTTCAGGATTTAGAAAAGCCAGGCTGCATTCTTCAGACTGCCTGCGTGACTTTGGACAGGACACTATTCTCGTCTCCACCTCCAGTTCCAGCCTGTAAAGAGGGGTTGCAGCTTAGGGGTATTACAAGTACTTCTGCTTGTGAGAAGCATAGAAGTCAAGTTCAGGACAGACAGTGGCAGATAAACATCTGAAATGTCCGTGGTTTCCAGTGAATCCTTAGTGCTACCCAGGTTACCTTGCTACAGATGTAGGTACTGGCTTTGCTCCAACTGCTCTGTCAGTTGTACAGCACATCTCCTCCACATCTTTTCCTCCCAAATACTTGGAGGTGTGCCTTACTAAGAGGCAACCAAATCAGCTTGAGGCAGAAGCTGTCCAGAACAAAGAGGGAGTAAAAGATCAATTTGAGGTTCAAAGTGTAAGGAACTTTGTCAGGACTAGGTTGAGCATACAAAGTGGATGGTTAGAAAGGCTGTGTACCCCAATGGACAGTGCAGGTATTGCAATCCCTAGCTCCTGCTCAGAAATACAAGCCTTTTAGCAGGTCTGAAAATTCACTGTTACACAAATATGGATGAGACAGGGAGGAAGCTCTTGTTTATGCTGTTCTACTTATTCAGTTTGCTGCAGCAGTTGCTGATTTGATGCATCATAACAGCCCTCAGAGTCAATACAAAGAGTGGGAATATTGCTGAGGAAAGAGGAGTTAGCATTCAGCAAAACCTATGGCTGTATCTGAAGAACATATTGCAGAGAGAATCCTCACTCTTTCAGGAATTAGCTTTCCAAGCCAGATTTCAGACTACCTCAATAGTAAAACCTCTTGCAAAATGGCTTACAATTTCTTTGCGAAAAACCTACTCAAATGGAGCTTTGGACATTTTACCGAAGTTTCTGTGTGTTCTTGTAATCCAGCTGGGGAGAAATAGATCTTTTAATTTTTTTCATTTGCTACCAGCTGAAAAAATGTCATTTTCCTGTGCTCCCACATCTGCAATGCCCTTTTGTCCCCCACGTACTTTGCTCTGCACACATCCTTTCTGCACCCCCTCAATGCTATTCCACTGTCTGATCTTATGAAAACAGCAAGCGGCTAGGGATTAAACTCAAAGCCTGACATTGTGCTGAGTGAATCGATTAGCAGATAACACCAGCTGCCTTCAGTAACTGATGTACGTGAAATTTGTCGTGTGCTAACTCCAAAGGATCTGAGTGACAGTAATGAGTTATGTTGCTATACCTTCCCGAAGCCTGACAGTTGCTTTGCAAACACAGTAATTGGAGAGTTACATATCGAACAGTAATAGTGAGGGGGGGGGGCTGTAGAAATTGTCAAGGTTCTTGGGGTTACTTATTTTTCTAAGAAACTGTGTTCTTCTTATCCCTGTCAATTTGCCTCATTGAAAGAAAAATCAAAACCCGGCTATGACTCAACAGTAGACTGAATAAATTAAAAATAAATGGCATCCTTATCACTGAAGTGCAGTGACTCTGAAAGACTGCAGAAACATGCTAGGAGTAGCACATAGTTCTCACATTATAATGTTCTCTTTTGGGATGATGTGGGAAGCAATGGCCTTTGTTTACAGTGATGTCAGGTTAGCAAAGCTTTTAAGTGTATTAGCATACTATAGGAACTATTTAGGAAAGCAATTTCCTAAGACACAAATACACATCTATAAATAAGTGTAAATAAGTAAAAAATATGTAAGTATAAATAAGTACACTGTTGGTAATCAACCTAAAATCTTTTTTATCTCTACCAAAAGAAATAGAATTGTGGAGGGCTTGTACTGAAGCATATCTTTAAGCAGATAAAAGGAAATTCTTCCACTTGAGAGCATAAAGTCATTCTAGGAAAGTGATTGCCATAAGAACATATCCAAGACATACTGTGTGGTGGAGTTTTTCTTTAAACAAACAAAGAAAGAATGAACTAAATAATTATAGGACAAAGGAGCTCTTGTAAACTACCAGAAAACTATGTTAGAGCAATAACTTAATAGTGCTCCAGAGCTCAATCTGATTAGTTTTCTTCATTACACAGCTAGATAGGTATGTCTGTTTTTTCTGTTTGTTTTGGAATGATTTCAAAGTCAGTTTATTAAAGACAGGATTTTGAATTAAGTCTGATTCTGAAATTAAAACCTGAGACGAACAGTCTCCAAATGAAAACAACTCATAATCACAGGCTTACCTTTCTTCCTGATTTAACTGAACTGACATGAAATGACATTAAAGTTAATGCTAAGCTCAGTCTTCATGGCCTTGTTCCCAGAAAACGAGAACACTCTCTGAAGAACACAAGATGACCCTAAACATTTCCCCTTCTTCCTTACCCAGGCAGTATTTCCCCAGAGTCAATAGATATATAGTTACAGACTCTCTGTGATTGCTTTTCTGGGCAAAGCTGAACAAATTCTTAGCATCTGTGACTATACGCTCTTTATTTCCCCCATCATCCAAGAACTCTGTCTCCTTCAGCCTCAGTTCACCCCTCTAGAATTGCTGGCCGGAGCTGTGGACAGCATCCCACATGAGGTTCTCCACGCTGTGTGTGTTGGTGTTAACATCTCCCTTTCTTTACTGAAATTGCATCCATAGACACCCATCCAGAGGGCACGTTGGCCTTTGTATCACACTGTCGTATCACACTGCTGTCTGATGCTCTGCTTCCATCCTATCCCTGTTCAGTGCTTTTGAGAGCTCTTGCACCTACTCTAGGCATCTTAAGGGGATTTGGATTCATAGCACTCTGTAAACATATCCTGTCAAGTACCAGATGTTGCAGGTGTTGCTTGCATCAGAGTAGAGAATGACAGAAGAAGAGCTGTTGGCAGCTGAGGACCACCCTCAGCCAAGCAGGGACCCTTGCAGGTCAGCAGCTGTGCCTCCTTGGTTTGCCTTCTCTAGCTATGTCCCCAGTCACTAGTTTCTACTAGCCCCATTCCCATATTATTATAATAATATGGTAGCCACTGTTAGAAAACCACAACAGCTGCTCTTAATGGAGACCCCGAAAGGTCAGTGTATGGCATCAAAAGTGTTACGGAGAAACTGGTCAGATTAATTTCTACTGATGGGTGCTTAAGCTTAAAAATATCTAATATACCTCTGACAAGATAATTTTACTCTTTTTAAAAGGACTCGTGAGAAAGAATTTCACCTTTCTAAATGAAGAAAGAGTGTGTTTAATCCCTCCTTCCTCATTTGCTGGTTCTGGCTCTTCGCACAGTGAACTGCAAACAGTAGAGTTTGTGCCTGCCAACGCTACCTGGCTGCCGGCACGTGGGGGCTGCCCCGCCGGGGCGCAGGGCTGTTCGTTGACTAAGGAGGCTGTAGGAAGAGCAGCTCCAAACAGCTCTGCGGTTTGAGTGGAGTGGACAAAACAGGCGGTAAGGGTGAGAAGATACAGACAGTTCTGCCAGTCACTTTTGCACCTGAATTTAAGTGTGCATATATTAGGCAGTTAGAGATTGCTGTGGTGGGAGTGTACAATATCAAGGAGCTGATACCCTATAGTCAGCACCAGTGGCTACAGTTGCTGATGGTCTTAGCTACCCCGGTGATGAGGGCTGAGAGCTTTTGGAGGAGATAAACTGGAAATTGAGTAAAAAGGAGTTTCTTCCACCACCCTGCTCAAATTTTGGATCTTATCCTTCTACAAGATGATTCCTAGTCCTTGGCTTCTGTCTCTGACTACACACTGTGTGATGCTTGGCGGTTGGTGGTAGGGGGGGTTACTTTCCCAGACTGGGAAGGTGCCTTATCCTGCTGCTCAGCTCCTTCTTCCCCCCACTATTTTCTTAGCTGCTGCTTCTTTTCTTAAAGCAAAACCAGTCTTCTCCCATATCTCAGGGTTATGCTTTTTCAATGACCACCTGTGAGTTGTGGGGCCTCTGATTTCAGCCTGTGCCCATATTTTCAAGACCTTTGCCTAAACTGCATATCATAAAGAGAAACACCAGGTATCAAGCTCTGAGTCACACAGTAAGTTTGCAAAAGAAGTTGGTAACAAGCCTAACAGGCCAGGACTAGGGCCTCGCACTCTATCTGGCACAGTTAACATAAGATGGGTTACTAGTTACTAGTTACCTGTTACTAGTACTGACAATACGACGTTTACTGGGCCACTGGGTACAAAAATACTTATATAGTTATGCCATATTAGTGTGTTTGGGTTTAAACCAAGGTGATTTTAAATCTGTGTAGTGTAGTTCTCATTTCACAGGTGGAACAGGCCTCTGCTTTGGCTACACTTCTCTGTAACCTTGGGTAAATGACTTTGTCCCTGAGTCTCAAAGGTACTTGGTCCTTCATTATTGCCGTGCTTTTGTTGAATCCTGGCCCTGAATTAGATTCTCTGTAGGAGATGTCAAGACAACTTGATATCTTGATCCCTAGGCAATAGCCAAATGAAAAGGCAGGAGTTAGGAATCAAATGCAGAAGGCATCTTAGGCATCTTTTGTCTATGCTCAGAATCCTAACGTTATTAATGTGGTCCTGGGGAGTTTTGTCTATTTTTTCTGTTATTAAATGAACAGAGAGAGAAAGAAAGAAAGAGAGATACCCAGTAGCCTATACTTACAAACACATACCTGGGGTATGCTTGTTGTGAGCTGAAATCATTGCCCAGTCTGACCCAATGCAGAGGTCTGATTCCCTCTCGTGTGACTGGTAGATTTGTGCCTGCTAGGGAACATTACTCTCATTTGCTCCTTGAGCCATTTACCTGATACTGGTTGCATCAGTCTAAACCTGAGTCTCCACACTAGAGGCGGGTGCCCTCGCCACCCACTCATAGGGTAAATGGTTTAGCATTTGTTTGAATATAGTTTGAGTGTGTCTGTATTTGTACACATGTAAAAGCATGCTCAGTGAATACTTCAGAAAAAATAGTTATTCTGAAGGTCTTGCTCTCAAGAAAGTGCAAGAGAAAAGGTCATTTAGCTGCTTATTTAGGGGTCACTTCTATGCTCTGTGGAGGGTTTTGCATGTACTCAGATAGAATAAATACAGGTATTTAGGCAGAAATGTTGAGGTTATTACTGGGATCCAAAAGATGAACTAGGCATTTGGAGGGCAAGTGGGTGCCTAACTACAACTTCATCTTGGTTCTCATCTTTGTCCTGTCCATAAAATGGCAATACCACTCTCAGGTTTGAGGGCTTTTAGTATTCCTCAGAGCTCTGCCAGGATCTTTCATTGTACCTCTTATTTTCATTAGGTTGAGTTCTTCCCAGGATGGGAAAGAAACAGCTGCCAGAAGCAAGACAGAATATGTGCTGGAAAACAGAAATAGTGTCAAGAAAAATATTGTAGTTTGGTAGTTCCGAGACAAAGTAGTTGGAGACATCCACCTTCCTTGTTTTACAGCCTACAGGCTTAAAGCTGGATCTAAGCAGGGACTTCTAGTGCATGGCTGCAGAAGGAGAGTTACCGAGCCTCTGCTAAGGGATGAAATTCTCTGTGTAGGGGCTCAGGAGAATTAAGCAGGTAAAAGTGCCCAGGATTCAGGGTAGGCAGCACATTTTGTGACCAGCCCTGTAGAAAACTAATGGGCAACACTTTCAAGAGGAATATTTGTGAAACTCCTTATCTCCTCACAGATATGGGCACATAAGAGCATCCACAGTCAAGTGTCAGGATAAGTGTAGGATTCACGACATACCATTTTCTCCAGCGTCTCTCACTCTTTTCCTTTGAGTGCTGATAAATGGTTTGGCCTTTCTTTGAAGGCATATACAGTTTGGGTGCAGCTCTATCGCATTAGGGGTAAAGTACTCATCCAGAGAGCGTGAGACCTGTATTCTTGCTCCTTCTGAGATCAAAAGGCTTGAAACTATTCTTCCATCTCCCACACCTTCACTGCCACACTTAAAAAAAAATATTAGAAAGATTGCAAGGAAACTCTAGACTAGGACTTGTAGAGTCTCCTGTGGCACCCTGTGGTGATAAAACACCTTTCATGTGAACAGAGGGGACCAGACCTGCTGCCTGTTCCCTTACAGCCAAGCTCGGATCCCCCTTATGTGCTGGAGCTGATGGTACCACAACATCCAACTCTCCAAGGATGGCTTAGGCAGTAACATTGGAAAAGGGTTAAAAAACCATTCTTTTGAGCTTAAAATATTTTGTTTAAAATTCACAGCCAGAAATATTAAAACAAGCTTCTGAGAAACAGATTTTGAGCCTCGCTATTGCCTGTAGCCACACTGTGTTTTGCTGGTTTCACTCCAGTGTGCTCTAACGAGCCTATGTGTGACTGACCAGAGGTCTAAGTCTGCAGCTTTAATTCCACTTCTAACCTGCAGCTTTACAGAAGTTTATCAAAATAGGTATCTGCCTGATCCTGATTTTTATTTTTTTGTGGTGGTGGGGGAGGCTCTCTTCTGAGAAGCAGCATAGTTTATTGTCTCTAATTCTAACAGAGGAAGGAAATTCCCCAAATACACTAAGAACCTGCAAGGACTTTAGAGACTAAATGGCTTGTCTAAAATAGCATAGCAGCTTTAAGGAAAAGTTGGAATCTGAGGTATAGTCCAGTGACTTAGCTATAAACCCAGTTTTTCTTTGGGGACTAGAAGACTTGCTGAGGTCCCCAGAAATATTTCAGTGCTTTGATTGAGATCCTTCACAAATTAATCATGCATGGGTAGTATTTGCAACATACAGATACCAGAAGTTCCAGTTATCCCCTTACAACCTCACTGGAGTCCTTTCCAGAATCTTGCCTCCTTGACTGTCCTGCTCTAAGAAATGAAGGACCCACCAACCCTCTGGTGCAAGGAAGGAAAACTTAGACTTCCAGTCCCACGGAGAGGAGTAGCTGGCAGTGTGAGCTCTGTAAATGTCTGTAGAGCACAACTGCAAATGCTAGAGAGAGACTTTTCTCCACACATATAGTTGACTGACTGTGTCAAGTGCTGTCAATGGCTCTCACGTGGCCTCAGATGGCAGTGACTGCAGCAATTATTCCAAATTACTAGCCACTTTTCTTTAGCCTTTGACAAGAAGGACTTTATTTGCAAACAGAAATAGTCATTTCTAGAAATAGACATGGTAGAGGTCCCACAGAAAGTTTTCGGTATCTCCCTCTACTTGCTTGTGCTCAAATCAGATGCAGAGCAGCTGCTCTGAGTCCAACCTCCCAACTCCTGTGTGAGTGAAGAGCTGGCTTTGATCTTTCATCAATGAACAAATACAAGAAAGGCTTTTTCAGGGGATGGGAGCAGTCCTGTTTCCAGGTAACCACGTCCTTTCCTCATTGATCACTATGGAAACGTGATTCCTTCCTTCTGTTTCCTCTAAATGAGAAAGCATGTTTCCCTGCTAGCAGAGAGGGGAACTCTGATTTCCTATTCCAGTCCTTGACTCCACAATAGCAGAGGGTCACTTTAAATTCTAATGCAAGGCGCTTAAATTTCAGCAATGTTGAAACAAACAGACACCCCAGGCAGTCTTGCAGCTGCTTCAAAATAACCTGCTCAAAATTCATTGAAAAGAAATGAAAGCCTTTTTTCTTAGAGAATTGTGCTATTATGCACAAAGACAGACATGGAACACAATTCAGCTCCCAGGCCTTCCACCAGCCCTTCCTGGTTGATCAGGCCTTACTGCCTAAAGGTTAATTATCATCATTCTTAGCTGATGCAAAGGAGTTTCAGGAGATTTTCATCATGAACTTGAACTGGTCTAAGGTCAGGACGAAACTTTCTGAGAACGTGGTTCCCATCTTAAAGAGTGTTTCCCAAACTGCCTCCTGTCTGCATTTGTTCTGGTCTTCTCCTTACCAAATTGTGAGAGCATACTAGCAGACATGGAGGAGTGGCATTACAAAAATATAGACGTATTTCACCTTTTGTTTTGGTCCAAATGTCCACCAAACAACACTGATTTCACTTATGCTTCCATCTCCACTTCGAATATTCCCTGTCTAGAATGGAAAGGAAAGTGAGTAGCAAGTCCCAGGCTCCCAAACATGATCAGGTGCTTAACTTTTGTTGGAGTGCTCTTGGCCACAAAAAAGCAGATTTTTTTTTTTTCTTTTTTTTCTCCTAAAGGTTTCAAGGATTCTGTCTCATGATGCTATCTAAGTTCAGTGGTTTTGGTAACATGAAGATGTGGTTTTCTTTCTCGGTAATTCCATCATGTGCATGCAGTTGCTGAAATATACGTTAGTATGTCTTATCAGTATCTCAGATGGGCATATCAGCATTTTCCCTACTTTCTAAGCTTGCATATTGAGATCTTTGCTTTCCATACATTTCAACTTGTGTATTTATGTGTCTTTATCCTGGGATCTTTGCAGGTCTGCAGCCATAAACGACATTATCCATTCACCCTCAAATTATCATTATTGCTTTAAAGCTGAAGACATCTGGAGTTTCAGACAAACAAGTAAAACAAAACAGCCATTTCCTGTTATTAGCTTCCATGAAAATCAGAGAATTAGTTTCCAGTCTAATAGATTATTTCCAACAAAATTACATTGCTCTTTTAAATTGCTGCCACTGAGGTTGGAGTGGGGAGAACCATGGGCAGACAGTATTTTTCTCCTTTGCTTTAACATGATTTTTCATGTTGAAATTCCTAATTTCAAGACAAGAAGAGTCTTCCAGTGAAAAACTTGCACTGAGAGCCAAGAGTTTCAATATTTTTGCATAAAATTATGAAAATTTACTAGCTTGCTCTGGCTGGCATTTTGTTGGGTTTTCTTTTTAAATTTTTGACTGATTAAAAAAAAGAATTATTTTACCTGATCTTCCTCTGGATATTTTTCAGACTGTTTTTTATCCCCCTCCAAGCATGCTACAGTTGAAATTGGCAAAGGCCAGTCACACACTATGTGCAGTATTGGTCCAATTCTATTTTTAGATAGAACCAAGGAGAAGCAAATGTAGCATAAGCAAAAAGCCAGAGAGCTTCTCCTCAAAGTGTATTGTTGGAGGCTTTCTCTCTGCAAGAGAAACCAATCGTGCAGGTCTTGGGAGAGCTATCTATGTGAGTTTTGTCATGGACTACAAAGGGCCAGGATTTCACTCCAGATGAAAACCCTGGAAAAAAGCCTCACTTTGGCCACTGCATCAAAGGAGTGAAGTGATGTAAAACAAAAGCTAAAAGCCCCTTTTCTAGTCCAGAGGATGATTCCCTCCAGCAGAGACACCATGTAAAACAGTGCACAGCCTCACTCCAGATGCCTGTGCATTGCTTTCCTTTGATGGATGCCCATCCCAGTTTAAGAATAGCTCCAAGTCATAGGAAGAGCCACACTTTGAATTTACTGCAGCATAAGATCAGACTGCATTCATTGCCTCTTCTCAACACAAAGGTCCAGTCCCCAGAATGGTACGAGCTTGTGAACAACACTATAGAAAAAACCATGCTTTCCCCTTGCATACATGCACAAAGCATGTAGTACAGGTCTAAGAAGATATTCTAGAATTATACTGTCAGATGCTGATTGGTTTGCATTATTGAAAGAGCTTCTGCTGTGGTAACCCAAGTTGCTATTTCATATTATAATAATTAACATGTGAAAAAAAAAATACTCATTGTATCCTTCTAACTTCAGTAACTGTCCTTTTTGACAGGCAGCAAATTCCCCTTTGGGATAAAACTAACCACGAGCCAGCTGGAGAGAAGATTAAAAGAGGGTTTCTGATTCTCTTATCAAGCCCCACTTCGGTTTCACATCAGACAGTTATGGCTTTTAGTTTTATGCTGCAGTATCAAAACATGCAGGAGCAGCAGCTCTGAAGGGTTCTTCAGGTTACTGTCATCTCATAAGGACGAGCAGCTCTTTACATATATAGACTGTAGAAATGTGGGCTGGGGCTTTTGCAAACTGAATACAGCTGTAGGCTTGGAGAGTTCTCGTTCCACGTTCAGTCTTGGAGAGATATCAGAAACCCTGTTAACGGCTACATTTTGCGTGTGTGGATATAGAAGTATGCATGCATGCACATATTTGTGTTCTAATACCTTACAGGCACAATTCTGTGTCATATTAGGAGGAGAAAGGACGCTAGCTGTGCTCTCGAAGCAGCTACCCAGGAGAGGCGGCTCTCACAATAAACGCCTGCTGGCAGTGTCCACATGCCATGTGGAGATGCTCCCCCTGCGCCCTCCAGGTAAGCTCCAGGACCAGCACAACTACGCCCTGGCAGAATTCCTGTTAAATATCCAGTATGAAAACCACTGCATTACCACAGCGGGAGTGTTCCGGGAGCACAAAGGTGCTGCCCCTCAGCGTGCTGAGCTCTGCGGGCATCCCGGCCCATTTCCAGCCAGCTGGCCTCTCTGCCCAGCGCTGCAGCGACGGCACAATATTCCTTCTGCCCCTGTTTTCACAGTTGCAAAATAGATTTCACAATGCAACTGAGGATTTGGAAATGTTTTGGTTTGTGGCTGCTCCCCCCCATATCTTTTCAAACCCCAACGTTGTAGTTTCAATATTCCAGTGTTTTTTGGCAAAGGACAAAATAAAAATCATGGGAGGAAAAGCAAGAAATCAATTTCTTTTCCTCACAGAAAACATAAACCCAAAAGCTTCTTAGCAAAGTTTCCTTGCACTCCAATAAATAATGTTCATTGCAAATATCCAAATTTGAAATAGAAAATAAATTTGCAAAACCAAAACATATTTTTAACAAAGCCACACAAATGATTTGAGGATATTTTCAAAACCTATTTTTTCCTAAATTCTTTGTGAAATAACTGACTGTTTTGGCCAGCTTTGGAAGCTGTGCTAGTGATTTGTGCACCAGAAAGAGAGTAATAGTACAGATGATCACCTAGGCAGTAAGGCTTAGCTTGTGAATGTTTGCAAAGCAGAACTGAGAATCTTAGATGGAAGCACTATAGGAATAAAATTAATATCATAATTCCTACAGAAAACTCATTCTGTAATAGGGCTAAAATTTACCCTGACTGGTATGAAATATGAAGCTTTTCCAAAACCAACACACAAACAGAATCAAAGCAAGTGAACAAAATATTAAAGAACTACTGTAAAACAGTGTACTATATAAACCCAAAAAGGGGTTGCTTTGACTTTTAGCTGTTGCTGCCTTCATAGAAACTTAGTGGCACCATATGCAATATTTAGAAGTGCCTAACCCACTTGAATGCTCCTGAAAATGTTATCATTGAGCCACCTTGCCATTTTTTGGAAATTTACTATTCATTAGAAGATAGGCGAGTGACTAACCCCAGTCTGGAACAGCCAGTACCAGAAACTTCAAAGGAGAGTAATACCAGAGTAGGTCCTTAACCTACCTGTGCCCCTCAGTTCCCTTGATAGAGAAAGGCTGGTCTGTGCCCCAGCACATCTATTTCCAGCAGGCATTTTAAGGAAGGCACAGGCCTCTGAGGATCTCAAGTCTTATGTCACATAACCCCAAAAATTTAGCGAAAATTTCTGCCATTGCAAACAGAAGCCATACTGTGAATCCTGAAGGCAAACACATTATACAAAAGAAGAACTTTAGCTGTTTAAATGCATGCAGTTTTCTCATCCTTTTTTAGCCTCTTGGTGCAGTGTAATTTCCCTTTGTTCCAGCAGGTAGAGCTACGGCTTCAAATATTTTCCAGAAATGCAGCTGGTCTATTCATTTGGGTTGAGCAGTGTCTCCCCAGCTGTATTACTTTGTGTTTTATATGAGAGCTCTGAAAAAAATAGTCCAAACCAAAGCACAAGCATTCTACTTGCATTTCCATAATTGGTAGGAAGCTAAAACCGGGATCCCATCAGCTGAACAAGCCTTAATCTCGCTGTGACAACTGTAAGGTTGCCCACAAATACTTAGTTATATGGACTGAAAAGCTATGTTAAAAGCCTAGCTATCTCAATGTAAAGGATGCTCTGTGAGGCAACATGAGGTGATATGACCTTCTGCCATAAACACAGAGATGGAACATCCACTCCTTTGAACTCCTGAAGGATCACCAGCAAAAACAAAAGCACCGATTTTTTTTTTTTTTTCCCCAGGAAGGGACAGAAAGGAAACTCTTCGAGATGGATGGTAACCCTGTAGATTAACGTATTTTTTTATCTTTTTAGCTAAGACTCCAAACACGGAACAAAAGAGAATCTGGAAAACTTTCATTTTTTTAAATAATGGTTTGTTTAAGTTGTATTTAAACATTTGTTTCCCTAGATTGTCCACATATTTCCTAACTCAGTCAGAACTGGCTGGTTTAGATAAAGACTCACCACACCCATGGTACTGTTCCCATCTGTGGATTATCACAGATAGTTTATAATGCAAAAATATTAACAATTTCTTGACCTAGCCTGTTCTGAACCTGGACCAGGCAGGCCCGCAGCGACTATTACACACATATTTACGGGCTGGTGAGAATTAGATCTCTGGTCATATTTCAGTTTCTGATGAGCAGCTGTCTGTACCAGAAAGAGAAACATCCTGAGTGCTCCTTCCCACAAGAGAGCTCCCACTGAACATGAAGATTGCCTTGGAAGACATTGCCTCTCCAGCCCAGCCCTCAGATGTGGTGCCAGACAAGTGTGGGGGGGGTTATATACAGAAACCTGCTTGTAGGTATGCACTGCTTGAGCGACATCTCTGGAGGCTGAATCAATAAAATATCTTGCCATAATAAATTAACCTCTAAACACAAAGAGAACAATTATTTCCATTTTACTACCCCTTCTGGATTTAATTGATGGCTTTATGATAATTTGTTTATTCCTTTTGAAAAATATCAGTCCCACTCAAGGCATAATACTTCTGTAGCAGAACAGTAATTATTGAGCTGTTTGAAATTGCTTACAAGTCACAGTTAGAGGCTGTGCAGGAAAATATGAATATTGGGTATTATAAAGAGAAAGAATGCCATTCAGAATGCCTCCAGTGCTACAGTAAAGAGAAACTGAATTAATGTGTTCTGACATCAGTGAACAGTTGTGTTTTCAATGCAGGCAACATTAATCGTATTGCTTTTCATGGAATTAGTGTGGCAAGTGCAATTTGTTGGGGCCGAGTTCTCAAATGGTAGAAATTAGTGTAGTTCCATCAAAATCAATGAATCTATGTTTGCAGAGGATCAGAGCAGTAGTGTTTTGCTTTTTTTCCCTGCAGCCTGCTGATATTATATCATTTTACTCTGCTATCTTTCATTATCGACGTCAGTTGATAACAGTTCTTAACATGTTTGGGCCATTCACGTATAACAGAGCTGCACATGCTGGCTTAGGCAACACCAGAGATGATGTGTTAGCCTCAGTAGTATGTCTTCCTTAATCCAATATTAGAATTGCCATGGAAACCTCTTAGCAACATAGGAGATGAAAATGGAATGAGAAAGGAAAGATGCAGTTAGCTCAAATGACAGTTCTAGGGGCAAAAAACTCAAACCCACATAAACTTACTAGCCTTGGGAAAACACAAGAAACAAAACTAAACTGCATTTGAGAAGTTAATCTTTCAGATTCCCGGGTGGATTATCTCCTCATGTCTTTCACATGCTTCTGCTTTTTATGTTAGCAACCAAAATAGCCCAGTTGTTGTGATGCCTGCCCTGGACGTTGTATTATGGATTGCACTGGTGTCCTCCAGTCCTTGCAGAGGCTTGCTTTTACCTGCTGGGAAATGGCAGGTAATTCTGGTACTTCAGAAGTAGCTCACTGCTGCTCTGGGGCTGGCCATCTTTTTTAGCATGATCTTTTAAGATGCGCTGTGGTTCAGATACCCAGCCCATCTTTTAACAACCACCTGTTTCACTAGAAGCTCAGCTTCAGGTCTTGGGCCTTTTTTCTTTTTTTAACTGGGGGAATTTCCTTCTCAGAGTCTGCATTATCCTATAAAATACATTGAACATTGAGCAATATACATTTATTCAGTCACTGACAAATGGTTCCTCTGTGGTTTGATGGATTTTGACTGCATGGGCAAGATTTAAAAGATCATCAGTGAAGCTGGATAGCTAGACTGACACATGTGAAGGTGCCTGAGGAAACACCTATAACACAGGTGCAGAGAAACCTCACCTCTGGGTTGGTTAGACATGAATTGGCTCCAGTCTGGAAACCATGAAGCCATGGTTACATCCAGAATAATATATAGGTTGCATATTGAGTCTATACATTCACTGGAGCACAACACTGAGACAACATGGGTATACTGGCATTTCCACCCAGCTCAGGACTTCTGTAAAGAAACTTGAATTTGTCCTTTTTGCAACTTGGAGATGCCCTGAATTTCAAAGGCCCAGTGTTTAGTGTTTTCTGAGAAATCAGCTGCTGATTTTGCTCCTTACTGTTAAAAATACTGCTAACTCCATTCACCTGCATATACACACTTCAGTCTCACGTGTTCCTACCTATTCACCAAGTGCGCATGCAGTACATGCAGTGCTGTTTCTCCTGTAAAGTGATCTTTGACAAGCTTGTGCAGCAGGGACAAAAAGAAGTCTATGTAAATTACTCAGAAATTAGGATTTTTACAGGACTGACAGCTGACATCACCAATTATTGTACAAATAGGTTCCATTCCTACTGGAATTCACAAGGGAAACTCATACAGAGATTAGTGTTGCTTTCAGGAAGGCCAACCTCAACAGCTACAAAAATGACTAAGACAAGCCAAACTAACTTTTTATAGATGTCTGATGTCTAAATGTCATGTTGGAAATCACAGCAAACTACTTTCCTTGCCATAGACAAGAAAAATAGATTTTATAGGTCTTTTATAGTATTAAAGAATTTTTATTTGTTTTCATTTCCAGGAGAGGTCAAATAAAATAGTCCCAGGGACTAAAAGCGGGACAAATGTCTTTAAAGATCAAACACAAATTACCCAATAATGTCAAATTAGGTTAAAAGGTAGTATTGCACTAGTAAGATGTAAAATAAGACATCCCACTAGATGGCCAAAAGCTTCAAAAGCAACAGTGTATTGTTGTCTGAATATTGAAGAGGTAGGCATTTTCAATTACCAACAGGCTTCTGATAGTCTTCAGTTTTATCAATGGACATTTATCAATGGATAGAAAAAAAGCAAATTTGTACAGGTACATTAGAAAAATAATTATTCTGAAAATCAATAAAACAACTTTTTACTTAGGTATACCAATCTTATGATACTCAAAAGATTTTTTGCCAGGTTTAACCTTTGGATATCTGCACAGAGTTATCATAAAAGCTGATGTCCGTTGTCTACTCATACAAATAGGTAAAAAATGCTGTCCTTAAAAGTCATGGCAAATTCTACTTTAATATATTTGCAAATTATCAGTTTTATCTCTTCCATTCAGGTATAGTACCACTTTGTCTTTTTCTGAGCGTGCGAATGTCAATTCTGCTTTAAGGCAGTTGCTAATCCTACTTCCTTTAAAGCCCTGCTTCTTATTCTTTATTTATTACATTTTGTGGAACTTCAACCATTAATAAATAAGAGTATTCTTATACTTCTAATTCAGTTACAAGCACATTAAAAAGGTTCCAGTCTTTGCAAGGAGTGAAGGTCTGAACACCTGTCAGAGACAAACTGTGGACGGGGAAAACTGATCACCTGGGAATGAGAATATACAATGTGGTTGTGGGCAGCAGCAGCAGACTAGACATGATGGCCCAGAAAATCACTGTCAGAGTGATGGCTTTGATTTCCTGACTCTTCAAATAAGGTGATGAGTACTTTGCTTGCTGGTCTAGAAAGCAGCAAGCTAGTAAACTTCCAGTATCATATTTGTGCAAACCCCAGCTATTCTGCTGCAATAGTTTAGAAGCCAATCTATTTTGTGCTAATTTTATTTTTCTTGCTCTTGCATGACTTCCTCACTCACAAGGCAGTCTATATTTTTAAGTATGTGACTGCTGCTTATAATAAGGCTAATAAAGAGACACTGATTCCAGTAAGGTTCTTAACATGGAAAAATCCACATAGAGAATAGACCATAATGAGCTAGTTTTTTAAGGGAAACTGGAGCTAAATGGTGGCTAAATTATTCTTCTCTTCTAAAACCACTTTAAAAAGACCAATGGAAAATTAACCCCTTTAGAAATGTTGTTTGTGAAAAGCTATATTCAAATATTTTCTTGCTGTATTCATGCCTGTGGCATTAAAATTAGACCAAATGAGATAGCAGCAGTTGGTTATATTGGCAATTAGGTATTATACCTCTTCCATGTACTGCGTATACCATTTTCAACTTATTTTAATATGCACATAAACAGAGAGCTTTAAATTTTCAGGAAACAAGCTCCCTAAGTGCAAGCAGAAGTAAGGCTGAAGAGGCCAGTTTACAGGATGGAAAACTCATAGCTTAATGACAACATAATCTCATTAGTTTCTCCTCTATTTATTTCACATACGCAAAAAAGAGCTGTTCCCATCAGTGCTCCCATTAAGCTCTTGATCCACCTGACCTTGTATACTACCTCCACAAGCTTTCTCCAAGACACAGCAAAGATTTCCCACTAAATCCCAAACTACCTTTCTAGCTGGCAGTTCAATGCCTCGTAGCATGGGGTTAGTTAATCGCAGCGAAAGGGGGGGATAGTCTGGCAATGGAAAATTTTCAGAAGGGTAGGGCAGTTTAAAATGGTAAATCTGACTATTATTTGCTCTGTCTGCAGCTGATCCTACCCCCAAATAATCCAATGGGAGAAGAAATTGGCTTAATTTAATTAAATACAGCAAATTACCCTTACTTACTCTGCAGAGGATGGTTGTATGGGTACTGTTCCCTGAAATTTAAACTTTCACAAAAAGCTAAAGGAAAAACTTGATTAAAGCTGTCCATAAAACTATTTATATGTGGAATTAAAATTGCAGTTCTGCATTTGTTAGCTCACAGCAGTAACTAGATTATGAGTCAATACAAATCAGCAATAACGCTGGTTGTGTGTGGTAACAAGAACTCAGTACTGGACCAAGGTAAGAGTCTGGCGTGTTTGTTTCAGCCTGGGAATGCCTTAGTTCCACAGATGTTGCTGATGTTGCCATGTCCAGTGGAGACACAAGTATGATCCTTTTCAAGGCAGAGGGACAGTATCTACTCCTTTTCAATACATGCTCTTGGGAAGGAAAAGAATACTATTGAACGCATCTGTTTACACAGTGTTTTAAGAAACTATGTATAAAAACAAGCACTTCAGGGATGAAATATCAGGAAACAAACACAGTATGGCACAAGAGTAGAAGGGAGGATTTAATTCAGCCAAGGCTGGAACTCAAGCCCTACACTGTATGAGGATGCAGGAGAAAGCAGCTGAACCTTTGGAGTCAGCCCAGCAGCTGATCTCCAAAACTGACCACATTTCCTAAAAGTGGTAAATTGTATGAAATTTGAATAAAGTGCCCCACAGGATCAATATGTAACAGTAGAGTTGGAAGCAAGGGCTGAAGAAATCCTAAATGTAGTTAGACTCTCTGTTTTGCATACCTCTGCAACTGAATTTCATGAATGGGAAAGCATTTGAAGTTTGCTTTGCATTGTTATTACTGACCAAATATAAACTCATTTCCAAGGAAATCACAGTGTGGCAAAGAGGATCTGTTAAAACAAAAGCAAAAGGAGTAGAATTTGAAGCATTCCTGATCTCCAAATGATTTTACTGTCACTGTATTTTATCATCATGTTCCCTCATCAGGTTGAAAGAATGCTCCATGGAAATAGGTTCCTGATCAAAAAGCATGGCATTGTTTCTATTCTTTCACTTTTGTTTTCCATTTCTGACTGCTGAAAATACATGAATGTGACAGGAAAAACGTACCTGAACCACACTTACACACTGGGTAGTTTGTACTGTGAGGGAAATTGGCTACAGAAGACATCACTGGCAATTCTGCTGTCAGCACCCCTCTACATTATGAGGTATAAAACACAGCACTGACAGGCTCCGAAGGCTGCAGAGATGTGCTTCTCCACTGGTGGGACAATCATTATGTTGAAAGTTCAGGGTAGCATAAACAATAAAATACAGGGTAACCTGCAGGCTCAGATGCTCACTTCACAGAGCGATCTGCTCCATGGCTGGATTCACACCGATTTAATGCAGAAAACAGTAATTCTGGTCCCTGATGCTCCATTTGTAGCTGGAGAGTTTGGCACAAGTCTGCTCTAGGATTTTAAAATGGTACCCCATCATGAATTCTATTTAAAAAGCAACACAGCATAGCAGTCAACAAGGTGCCTCATTAGTTCTCCAGAGATGCTCAGCAGGGGATACTCTTTTCTGCTCTAAAATAGCAGGAATTAGAGCATAACAGAAGAAAAGTGTCTTTCTCTTTAAACAAAACCCAAGCACTTCCTTTCCATCACTCACCCTTTGTTGTTTCATATCTCTTTGCTCCTCTTAGGGGCTCATGTCCTTTCACTTAAAGAAAGAAAATATTTTTTCCCTATTCTTCCTAGTTATCTTTTGAAAATGTGATAGAAAGAATGAATGCTTTGTTTAATCTTCAGCTTTAAAGTCACCAGATAACCAGACAGAGCCAACACAGCCCTGCTCTTACACCACAGTAAATTCAGCATAAAGTTCCTGGGTAAAAAGGGCATGATAATACACATTCATAACTGGAGGAGCTTGTCTGCTACAGGATCACACCACACTGTTCTAGAGCACTTTGTTCACTCTGTATCTACAATGTGCCAATAAAGTGTAAGTAGAGTTACGTCACCTGGCACAGAAAAAGTTAAGAAAAAGAAAAGCAAGCAAATGTCTTGCTTTTATAGCAAGTAAGAGGTTTTTTAATCTGTATTAAATATGAGGATTTTTTAGATTTATAGCAGATTCCATCTCTTAAATTTGTCTTTTAGTAAATCCATCAGAGAAGAGCCTGACTGACTGGTGGTATCTTATACCAAGTGTTTTGTGCACCACTGCCATTACAAGGGCAGCACAAAGGGCCAGGTGAGGGCATTCCCCTGCTGTGTTAAGCACTCCTCAAGACGAAAAAGTTGAGACACTTATTTCAAGGAGGAGGGTGTGGATAGCAATGTGTTTTATACACACATTTATTATGAGTTTGGAAAAGTTTTTACATTTTGTACTTTCTTGAAAACATTTGCCCAAACCAGAAAGCAGAGAGAAAGACCCTAACTTTTTTTGGTGTGTTAAAAAAATCCTCATGAATTTTGAATACTCCCAGTAAGTTATATTAGAAGAAATGCATCATTGCCATCTACTAATCCCTTTCTTCAGTTTAATATTACAAAGAATAACCTCTCCTTATTTAATATTTAAATCATGTTATGTAATCTTTGTCCCCCGTATAAGACTAGCACACTGTTTCTCCCTACAGTGTATTTGCTAAGTTATTGATGTGCATGCTAATCTTACTCACTCACCTCCTGAATTCCTGTTGCCTATAAATATTCTGAAGGAGCTCCTGGAGTGTCTGGTTTTCCAGAGCACATATATCAAACAGGGACAGTAAGGCTGCTGCTTACTGTCAGCATCAGAATGAATATTTCTGAGTAAAGGAAACAAATGGGATGTTTTAAAGCTCCCCTCCTCATCCCCAATATAGCATTTGCTGCTAAATTGGTTAACACAAATGCTGGGAGACTGGCATTGTCTATCATAACAGAACACAAACAAAATCATTGAGGAAAATACTGTCACTTTTCTGAAAAGACAGAGGATAGGAGTGGGCAGAAAAGGGGAATCCAAACTAAAGCATAAGCTTCCAGCCTATCTTGTGGAGTGCGCCTCTTAATTATGCAGCTTCACTATAACATACAATCCTAACTATATTTTAGCTAACACTTGTGGATCTTTTTGTTCCTAAAGAAAACAGATTTTATATAAATAAAAAGCATAAAGCATATCTATGTATACCTGATTAAAACATATACTTACACATATTTCCACCCTTCTGTAACTACCTCTCATGGCACACAATGTGCCACAAACCTGTGCCACCCTTCTAGGCAGTGAGACCTTTGCTTTCCAGCTAACTGAAAATTGCCAAAATTGGTAAATTAGCCTATGCTGAGCTCTGTTCTGCTGCAACTATCATGCTTTCTGTACCCGAGCTATCTCATTTAAAGTTACCTCAGATATGTCTATGCACTACTTACAGAGATTGCTGGGCTGATGCACATATCATATCATCTGAGTAATACCTTACATTTTAAGCAGTCTAATTTTCTCTCGTGTGACCTCCTATAAAGTGAATTGGCATTATTATGAAGAGTAATAGAGCCAGGTCAAATATGGAATTAGTGTATGTATTTACAATAGTCATCACAAAAGCAACATACGGAAAAAAATGTTGGCAGCTATCAGCTGTGTCCTTTCTACTCTTGTGAACATCGGAAAACATTTTGAGAAGGTAGCCTGCTAATCTGCTTGAATGCCACATACACTTAGGAAACAAATAGATATGTCAAGCCTCACCATATATTTCCTTTTTTTGTGGAGCTTCTTTCCTAAGAAATAAATTTCAGCACTTGGCTGAACTAGGTCTGAAAAGGGAATTCTTACTGAAGAGAACTGAAAGGTGTTTTTGTGCTGCCGTTTTATACTCTCAAGTGGATCAAAAAGCTTTTACTGATAATTGTGCCCAAACAAATTAACTTTGAGATGAAGGCTTCTGAATGCGATTTTCAAAAAGGGCAGTAAAGAAAATCTAGGCATCTCGATCTTGCAAAAAATTATTCTTGCTGCTCTTCAGAGCAGCTTATACTTTACACAGTGGATGACTGTCTGTGCCTAGGGGTCTCCAGAAAGCTCCTTGTCCAGGGTGGCTTGCTTCTCTCCAAGCTACATAATCAGTAAGACGTGGTGGCTGCTACATGAGGTATGCAGGTTGGTCTGCCTCATATCCAAATAAAATCTCTAAGACACCAGTCCATAACAAAGTGATAGGGCCATACAGGTGACTTTGCAACTCCGTAAATCCAAAGATTTTGTAGAATGCTCTGTCTTTTCCACTTCATGGCTGCCTGGTAAATGGGTTTGAGTTTCATAAACTCTACTAAAGAAAACCAACCTTCAGGAAGACAAATGCAGTCTGGCTACCAACATCTCCTTTTGGAGTTGTTCTCTATGGGGACCTGCCTAAGTGATCATGTTAGAGTGCATTTACAGTTTCTCATACAGTTTAATTTCATAGCTATATGAAGACCATAGTTCCCAGGCCTATTGTTGCTGTTAGAACTCTAAACCAGCTGTATCTACAAATAGCAGGAAATTGAGATTAATTGGCACCATATAGTCCATGTATAGAATTGGTATGTAAGATACGGCAGGGGCTGCTACGACATCCGAACTACGAACATCCATCAATTTCTCTTATTCCACCCACTTTCTTGTACAAATTTTGAAACTATCTTAAACAGAAGCAGAAGGAAAGCTGGGGATCCTATCAAACTGAACTTATCAGTGTGCATTAAATAACCAGTGTGAATGAGGGCCTCATACTTCATACTTCACTCACCAGGGTACTTTTTTGATTCAGACTCAATGACACAGGGACAAATATCACCAAAATTACTCTTTCAGCCTTCTGGTCTGCATCTCTCTCAAGAATACAGCTTGATTGCTTGCTCCTACCCTGTGCTGGCTTTGAAATGACATCTGAGTCTCTGCCTTACTAGTGGACTCACTAAGAAAATCAAAGGAAGCATCATACATGGGGCTTGAATAAGTCCTAGCCACAAATGGATACAGGACTTCTAGAGTGGCTTCAGTCTGGGAGAATCACCTGATGATATCAGAACCTCAGTGTCATTTAAAATACACAAGTGTGCACACACACGTTTACAGAAATGATACAGGCATAAAAAAGTGAAATCCAGATTCCATCAAAGTCAATGAGAAAACTAACTCTAATTGTGCTGGAGCCAGGATTTCAGCCTGAGAAGCTTATAATTGGAAACTTTAGCTGAATGATTTAAGACTGAAAAATTAATGCATTGCTGAGATATTTGAAGATCGTCATTAGCTTCGTAATTCTGCTGACCATTTATAAGCCTAAAGATATCTACCCTTCTCTAACTGCTTCTCCAATAAAATAGGACTGAGATTTGAAAGCCAGCTGGATCCCCCTCTGCCAGTAATTCTTGTTGCCTTACCAGCAATGCATATGCAGCAATGCAAATTCTGTTAACTCATAACTCCTATTATCTTCTTACTCTTTAAGATATAATTGAGGGCTATATCCAGCCTTGCTACAGCTTAATTTAAAACTCTGTTGAAAGACAAGCTATAAAAGAGCATCTGTAGATCTGCAAAGGAAAAAAGATCGATAAAGTAGGAGAAACATACTTGTATGCTTGAGTTAAACAGTTATGTTTTGAACTGGATATGGGAAAGTCCAATTTTAAGAGTAAGATTTCCCTTACATGGAATTAAAGCAAGCCAAATGTGAGACTGACACTTTGTGATCTAACTTGAGTGTGTTTTGCAGGCCTAAGTCCTTTCCCTTCCTCTGTGGAAGAAGCGAGATGCATTAGACCACTCCCCAGTATATGTTTACATCTTCCTTTCCTTAACTGCCCTGAAATTGCTTTCCCAGCTGCTTCCAGTGCTTGATCTGAAAGGGAACAGCAGCCTAATGGTCATGGACTTGCTCCCTTTGCACAGAGTTTAGGCAGGTGAGCACTTGCGCTTTCCTTATGACATTCTTTGCCTTGGAGCAAGTATGTAGCTTTTTATAGCTAATCTCAAAGGTCACTCCATCTTTTCCTGCTCCCTGTTAGAAAAAGTAGCTTTGAAGTCAGGTAACACTGGAAAGATGTATTTGCAGGGGAAGGTATTTGCCTTCCCCAGTTCTGACCATCACACCTTACAAAAAGTAGGGATTCTTCTTGAGTGGTTTTGACTTCCCATTTTCTAGCTGCTCAACTTATCAAATACACATCAAACAACTGTGTCATTGATGTTAGATTCCCACAAGCAACTCATGAAGGGTTCTCTGTCACTCACAGAAAGGAAAGTGGCATGAGGAATAATCATAAAGCCAAGAGAAGGCAGGCACAGTTATTGACTCATGCAATGCTTCTTCTGCAGGGGCTGGCTACCATCATGTTTTACCTGTTTGTATAAAGTTGTATGCATCTGCTGTAATCTGGGCTCAAAATTTCAAGGGATAAAGGAATGTAAAGCTCTGCTATAAACAATGGTGTGCAACTGCCAGTCTGAACTCCATTGAAAAGCAGAACTCAAAGCAGGTGTTCCTTACCCATGTTTCTAAGCCCTGCAAGCTGTACAAGAGGTTTACATAGTGACTGCATCCGTTATTTGTCCTTTTGAGAAGCACTGCACAGGCAAGAATGGTTGCTGAACTGTTCCCACAGTTCTGCTCATGTTTTGTCAAAATAGGAAGTAAGTAGGAAGCAGAGGGTATTTTTTAATGAAGTGAATAGCACAGCTAACTATTAGGACGTCCCCTGAAGATGAGAAGGGGCTTTTTTTTTGCAACTATATGAAAAGGGAATCAAAGTCAAGAATATTTCTTAGTGAAAAAGATTGATATGACCATCCTGAGGCAAACTGTCATTGGTGTAATCAGAAGTAGTAGCCGTCAGAGGATAGGAATAGTGTCATAGATTGCCTAACAGAACATGACAACCTGGTTCATAAATAGCTGCTTCTGTGAAAACAGATCCTACAGCAGAGGCAAAAACATATTGTAAAGGGAATCAACTTTATGTTGTGCTAGCCTCATTCTAATTAACACACTAGTCCTCAAGCCAAAGAGCCCTCTTCTGCTGCCCACACTCCAGATTTCTGATGTCTCGTATTTTTTGAAACAAAAAAGACAAGGTTCATTTTTCTGGATGAAACTGATCAGTCAAATCAGTATAGTCAAAACTACTTCACGAGGACACACAGACTCTGCCCTAGCAGCACTGACTAAGCAGGAACTTCAGTAGAGGCTATTTTTCATCTCCACTTACTGTTTTTTTAGAAGATTGGTATAGCATGCAAGGATATTTCTGAGAAGTGCAAGACACCGCTGGGAACCTGCTCTATAAAAAGGAAATGAAGTATGAATAAAAAATTGCAGTGTATTAGAATGAATATGCACACGCAACATGAATCTATTCATTTTTAATGACACTTTCTATAACTGTCAGTGAAGTAGAAGGTTATGGATTTCTAATTCTGAGAGACTGATAATAGAAAACGATGTCTTCTTCAAACGAGGTCACCCTCACAGAGCGGGCACGTGCCCCAGTCAGCTAGATATTGCTAATCCAGTGCACACAGTACTCACAGTACAGGAAAACACTGCATGTTCTTAAGAGCTCTGCAAAGATGATCAGTAATTATTTAAGGAGAATTGATTAATTTTTTGTTTATACCAGGCTATGTTGTCACAACGAAGCATTGTACCTTCAGCTTTTGGTGGAGCTGTGGCCTCTCAAACGGCACAGATACCAGTCACATTCCTTTCCATTTAATCCTTATTTTTCCTTGGTTTTATTGCAGGTTAAATGCAAGAAAATATTACCTAACATTCCCGCAGTGTTAAATAACAGACCCAAATGCTAAGAGGTAGAAAAGAAAAGCCCTGCCCTGCCCTGCTCCGCCACGGATCCCAGCCCGGCCTGTCCCGGGGGAGGCGGCCGATGTGGCAGGCCCGGCCCTCGAGCCCCGCGGGGATCTCCCGGCCCCCTTGTGGGGAGCCCGGTCCTGCCACCGCCCCCCCCCGGCACTGCGAGGAGCTCGTCCCGTCCCTGAGAGGCATGAGGGCGGCTGTGGCCCCGGGCGCCCCGGGGGCGTCGAGGAGGAGATGCACCTTATGCGAGGAGACCGCCCAGTGCAGGAAAGCCGTGCTGTTAGGTAAAGTTATTTATTAAGTCCTTTTGTTACTAACCATGAAAGCGACAGCACCTCGTTTGGGCAGCGTGCTCGCTGGCGTCTCTCGCAGAGGGGTCGGAGCTCGGCGGGTCTGGGCAGGCGAGTGGGTGTCGCGCCGGGGTGGGCTCGGCCGCCATGTTGGGCTCGGCCGCCATGTCGGTGGGCTGCAGCCTGCGCCAGTGGCGGTGTGGTGAGACGCGCGGGGCCAGGCCTCTCTGCTCCTCACTGGGACGAAATAGCACGGTAGAAATGCCACAGCCATGCTCACGGGGCAAGCGTCCGTAAAGCGAGGGAGCAGGCGTGAAGGGGACGCTTTTTTAAAAAATTGAGTTTTCCAGTACCGCGCTTGGGTTTTCTTCTGCTGTCCCAGCAGAAGGGTGGTTCAGCAAGGCTGAGGCAGAGCAAAAAAATACGGGAGCAGCCCCGTTAGTTGCCGAGGTGCCCCGGGGGTTGGGGACTGCCTCTGGCCAGCCGGCCGTTGGGAGCCCTGAGGCGGCTGCTCTCTCACCGGGCGGCGGGGCAAACGGGCCTAACTCACCTGAGGTGAAGATTTAAGGTTTGGAAAAGTTTACCTAGTGGCTATCACCGTAACGTTTTACAGAAATTTGCGTGTTCCAGTGCGGGGCACAAGCGAAGATGCCAAAATATAGGTGTTCGAGTGCCATCTGTGGGCTCAGGTCTTTGATAAATATTTGTACTAAAGATAAATTGACAACCTTATGTGAACAGCTAACTAATCTCCCTAATTTTACAGTCATCCAACAACTTCAGCTAAGGACTCTTCTTTCTTTATATTTTTTCTTTTCACCACTCCAAGCCCAGTGCTAACAGACATGTCTGCTTTCACATACCTTTTGAAGTTGTTCTGATAATTCTATTTTAAACAGAACCTGTGGTAGTGTTGCTTGACGTGGCAGGACTCTTTGGGTGCTCAGCGTGTTGCATGTTGAAGGGTCTGCTGCACGCTTGGCTGCATGGCATAGGCACACTAGGGATTTTCTTTTAAACCAAGATCAGCTGGAAATTTGTGGGCTAGGATTGCAGGACTGTTTCATAATTTAATTGCTTATTTTCTCTGTGACTTGGATTTCTGCATGCAACTCACCTCATGGGAGAGATACTGGGATAATTTCTGAGGCCTTTTGAAACAGTCTCATGAAAAGCAACTGAAAAATTAAGCATAGTTATGAAATGCTGCCAGGCTATCATGCAAAGCGAAGATCAGAATACAGTGCTTCAGTCTCTGCTCCTGTCGCCTTGAGAGGCTCGTCTGTTTGTTACGGTAGGGAGGGAGGGATGTCAGTAGTGGTGATCCCAGTTGGGGAGAGAAAGATTTTGGTTTATATAAAGGTGTTGTAGAATAAAAGAACAACTTGCAGTGATTGCCACAAGAGAAAATCATGATTTTCAATTTTAATAATATTCAAAATAGTCTAATTAAAATCTGAATTTTGTTTTGTTTTTCTTTCTGGGAGAAAAACCTGGAAGCTTGGGACTAGCAATTATAAAGATGAATAACTGCATAATAAATACTAATCTGAGCCTTGGTAATTAGACCCTGCAGCATTTTGATTTTTAAATGAGAATCTGGTTCTGAGTGGATACACAAGAAAGGCAAGTAATGTATAACAGATGTAAAGAAGTAGCTTACAGTCATCTTTGTACAAGACTGGTGTATGTGGGGTGTGCCTCAGTACAGAACTTACCCTATATTTTGCCACAGGGAACGCGATAACACTTATTTGTACTCAGCTATAATGTGAAGGCCCCAGTCATAAGAGATAGGGCTTGGATGTGGCAGTCTCGAACATAGTCTAAATAAGCAGGGTGCCTAGGACCTAGCCACAACAGCAAAGGACCTTAGAAATTGGGCCTAGAAAGTCTTGTCCCTCGGGTCATGCTGTATACCTTGCAATAAGACACAGGGCAACTAACTGTTGAAAGTGAAGTTACATGTGTAGTCACTTGCCATTTCATACAGTCAGTAACATTATATTTGTACTACAAACTAAACCAGATTCAGGCACAGACTGAGATTCTTTTCAGATTTTTTTTTTTTTCTAACACAACTATAAATCTCTAGACTAGAAGCTGGATCACACTTTAATACCTAAAGAACAACATCCCTGTCTGAGTTTCTTAAATTCCTAATTCTGGAATTCCAGGAATAAGTATAGCAATTTATGTAAGCATAAAATGATTACTCTCTATTGTACTACTTGTAATACGGATATGTCAGGGAGTATTCTCTGATGGATCTGTTGAAGAGTATTAGAAATAAACTTCCTTCAGCTAGTTGTTCACATAATAGCACCTCAGTTGATTAAATGAACCTCAGAAAATTACTGCCTGGAGGCTAAGAAAAATCCACAAATGCAAGTTTAGATTCTGCATGGAAGAGTTTATGTGCAGCATGGATAGCTCTATTTTCACATCCTTTATTGAAATGAATGACTTTCTCAAGGGAAAAAAAAAAGAAATTTAATGAGGAATTTTATTGATGTGTGATATGCATTTAAAGAAAAATTTTGAAGACAGAAAAAATAATGAAAATACAAAAAAAGAAAATCTAAACTGTTTTCTATTCTGAAGCAACTCCCAGGAACTTAGTAAATTCAGGGTTTTAAAACTGCAAGAGCCTTCACTTGTCAAACCTGTGATGTTTTACCTCCATTTAATGTAGTGCAATTTTACAGCAATTGCACAGCAGATTTAAGTATAGTAGAACTTATTTGGCTCAATTTTCTATCCAATATTTTGTCTTTCAGCTGATTTTAGTTTTGTTCTTTCAAGTTAGAATGAAGATCCTCTTTCTGTGGATAGAAGCAAGCCCCAAATACTTCAGTATTCACATCTTTCCTTTGACCTCTCTTATCCCATTTGCCAGCAAACCAGGCATCACTGATAAATTGAGCGCAGTGACTGCTGTTGTATTGATTCATTATTTTCTTGTACTTTTGCCATTGTATCCATGTGCTGAGACTTAATTTAGACTAGAATTCTGTTTGGCAGGACAGTCTGTTGTGTGCTTGCATGGTCTCTTGAAGCGCAAAGGTCCTACTTCCTACAAACTGCTGTAGAACAAATACCATTACACATTACACATCCTAGTTCATTTAAGTGGAAATATATGCATAAGATTAAATATGAGGCTTGGTTGAGAATTAAATTTTTAAAATTCAAAAGCACTGCGGTATCACTCAGCCTCTTCTCTAATCTGAGCTCTGTGCAGATACCTAGGTATTGGACAGACTTATGTTTGATGTATTTGGTTTGTATTTAGCAAGCTTTGCTTTGGTAAAGGGCTTGTTGACTGATGAGAATCCTGAGTGTTTACTCATTTAAATGGCTTACATTCAGTGCTTCTAGACTCAGAAAAAATTAGCTTATGCCAGCTCTGTCCCGTTAAAAATTTCAATTGGTTTTATCACTCTTATTTCCATTCCTTATTTGGAAGGAGAACAATACACATTATATGTTCAACCAGTTTTTTCATCTTCTGTTACCTGCACCAGGTAAAAGCTTCCAAAAACAGGAGTTCCTCTGGTTCTGACGTGCTCCTTTACCTACATTAGGTGCCCTTGGCCTTCCTCTTGGCTGTGTGCTCCCACTACTTACCTTCTTCAGACCGTGTCCTCTTTGAGCCGATTCAAATAGCTAACCAGATGTAAAAGTAACTCAGAAAAATACAACGGATGTACTTTTGCTGCAGTAGCAAGCTGAATCAGCTAACAAAGGGGTTTGAGTGCATTGGTGCCAGGAGGGAGCTGTAGGAAGCAGCAGTATTTTCTCCTTCCACCACAAAAGACCTGGTAGTTGGGTTCAGTTTATTTGTAGGATCACAACTTGGATAGCTTCTCAATTCTTGGACTTGGCTCACTAAGTAGCACGATAACAAAACATTTAAATGGGGGAGGTTGCTGCGATCGCAACAGCCAGCAATGGGGTCAGGCTTGCACAGACACCTGTGAACTTATTCTGCTCAGCTCCTTTTCTTGCTGTTATTCTCTGCTTTTTGCTAAGTTAATTCTCTCCTACCTTAGTTGAAGTCCCTCACAGAGGGATTCACTGAATGCTGGTGCTGGCACTGGAGGCAAGCAAAGGGAAGGAGCTGGCTGTGGAGCACTCCTTTTTTAGTGACACCATGTCCTCTCTGTCCAGGCAAACTACACAGTTTCGTTAGTATCAGGCTGCAACTCTGTCTTAGTCTCAGGAGTTGTTGGGATGGTAACAACAAAGTGAGAAAATACAGACTGATAGTCCAGGTGGAGAGAAAAAGGGAGGGGTGGGGAGGTGGGAAGGACCTCTCACTTGCTTTATTCTTTCTCTGTGCAGCAGTATCCATTTCCATTGTGTTTCACACTTTTGATCTGATAACACACTTAGTAGTGGCTGCTAACACAGACAGTAATGTAATAACTTGCTCTGTTCTCTGTCATCCAGGTTGGTTCTAACAATAAGTATCTTCACTTTTGGCTACTTAGTTTAATTCATTAGTTGGCAACCAACAAGGCAGAGCTAATAGCTCCTTTTTTTCCGTTTAAAGCATAGAGCCTGAGTTGACTTTGATGGATAATCCAACCCAAAGTTTAAGAACAGAAAATTAAATCCTGAGGATAGTTGAAATATTTATTAAAGCAATGGATCTATTTAAACCAGAAAATTTAATAAGATAATTAGAATGCATTTATTTGCATTCATTGCAGAGTCTTTTCCTCCAGCTTTAGCACTACAAATTATTTTTTCCCTAATACGGATATTTTGGTAACACAGGCATTTAAATCTAGATACCGTCCCCTGTTCATTTAATTCCTGTCCTTTTATCCTGGCATTTTTTGTAGGCCTTTTGGCCACAGCCAGTTAAATATCCAGCGCTCTCATGGTACATTATCTTTCAGGCGTATGAGCTGGGCTGATCCAATAGGTTTGTTTATCTTTGACTACAATACTGAATTACTGTCAGAATAAGCTAATTTATTTGCATCCACTTAATCCTACATTAGCTAGTAGTATAAAATAGTGTGGTAGTAACCTTATTGTTACTGGCAACTGGTATATGAGCAAGATTACAGGGTTTTGGTCCTAGGATAATGTAGTTTTATGGAGTAATCAGATGATGTGGAATGAGACTGAGCTGTTAAATATATGATTCTTTGCTATCTTCACATCAAAGAGATGGTAAGAAAAAATTAGGTATGACAGACCAGGAGGTGATTACTAGTGGTGGGGAGTTAAACACGTGTTTGAAAAAAGTCTCCCTGACTTTTTTTTTTTTTTTTAAGCCTTCTCCTATTGTTTCCAGGAGAAGAATAGGATTTGGCAGTATTCCTCTGGAAATCAATCATTACAGCCTGGGTCTGAAGCCAAACAAAAGAGATAAAAATTTTTTTGACTGCCCAAGAAGATAATTCCCTGAGTGTGGTGTGTAGTCTTGGTGATAAAACCTGTTTCATTGCTAAGCTTTTTTTAAACACTGCTGTCACACTAGGATTGGGGAGAAGCTTCAGAATTGTAATCATGGGCAAACAGACCGGTACTGCAGTGGGGCTCTTCTGCCTTTCTGTCAGTACGGTCACACTTTCTGAAGCATAATTTAATTTTGGTATTTGTTTCATATGTTGTTTTATTTCTCCATCTTTTTCGCTGTTGATTTATTTTTCTTTTGATACCCTTCTTTTATACTCAGTGATTTTTCTTTCTGGCCTTTTATTATGTTTACACAGATTTCCTCAAAGGCTCATAGGAATCCTAGGAAACGCTGACTTCATGTAGAGAATATAAGATGTGCTATGAGGAAGGGGAAGTGCTTTGTTAAAACACCTTTTTCAAAAAATCTCTATAGACTACCGCCAACAGCTTCTGTTTCACTTAAGTGCCTTTCTTTGAGAGTCTGGTCTGTTATGTGACAATAACCTTTGTGCATTTGAGAAAGCAATGCTTGTACATTGTAATTGTAATGAAATGGCATGCTTTCCACTTTCTTCCTAAAGCAGTACAGCTACAGCTCTACAGCTAGAGTTAACCTAGACATAAAGTAATCTTTGTTTAAAGAGGTACTCCGTTTCTTCTTGCTGTAAATATAGCTATTCTCCCGATCAGGGTCATAAATATATACACCCTAATATGTTAATGCTTTCACTTCCACTGCCCTGAACAATTTTATTCCAGTTCAGCTAGTTCTGGTGACAGCCTCACAAAGCTATGTGGGTACTGGAAGTTGCCCCTGGTGACTCTCAGGGTATTTGGTGCAGAATGCAGTGACCCTGAGAGTCACCAAGAGAATGTAGCCAATATACACTGGGTTGTATGTTTATAAAAAACTATACCGGGATGTCATACACAGTATGTCACACATATCCATACAAGGATAAGAAGGAGCTTATCAGGATATTATGGGGACAGAACCTAATCCAGATGATGAGCCCTTCCTCAGTTTAAAAGTAGAACTGTTCAGATAACCCACTTAATTTCAGTTGGAATCAGAAAGAGAAAATGAATAGCATGTTTAGCTTAAGGGAAGGTATGTATGGAAAATTCTCAATTATTTATTTTACCTTCTATCTGGTAGCGGAAATCATATTTTTTCCATGATTGGTACTATGAAGTCCTTAAACACATATTTTTGATCTCATATTTCCAGAATAAAGATACAGATTTTTGCATAAGAAGCTGATGCTTATCAGGTGATAAAGGTATCCACTCTAACCTAATCATATCTTTAATTCCAAGTAATTCAGATGTGAAGTCTCGTCTCCGTTCAAAGACTGATAAAGCTGGTTCAGTCCAGTGAGATGTTGTCAGTATTAACATCTGCTATCTTGTCAAAATTAGGTTTAGACAGAGCAGATCACTTTTGTGAAAGTGAGATGTCCAGATTCCCAATGAGACCTAGCATTTGTATCACGACCTAACATTAAAGTCGCTATTTTCAACCTAGTATGAGATGGAAATTATAGTTACAGAAATTGTCTGAATGCCTAGCTGGCTTCGTAGCAAAACATTTGACTAATTGTTACAGGAACTCTCCATGTGGGAATTTCAGACAGTCTAGGAGATTCCCTGCAGGCAGCCCTTGCTGTGTATAGAACAATTCATAGGTACTATTTGCATGCCTCAGTGGGTTGATTACCAACCCTGGGAGGACCAGGGGACAGCTGTATTTAAGAATTTGGCAGAACAGCAGTTCAGGGAGACTCGCCCAACCCAGATGGAGACACCAGGGACCCTTGTTGCCATCCAAACAGCAAACAATCTTTCTGTTCAGGAGATTCTCCATGTAAGTGTTACTGTATGCAAAAGATCCCAGTAAATTAGGGTTTTCAGTAAACACTCTGTGTCTGTACAACACTAGAGAAAAGTTGTATCATGATATGAAGTTATACTATGTATTGAGGGCTTTGTCTCAGACCTTTTCAGTTTGATTTATGTACTATTGCAGATGTGCTCCTGCATATGGTTCCTTTTGAAACCAAATAATGCAATGGAGGACACATTTCTGTGTAATACATGTCACTGATTATAGATGGCATATTAACATGCATCAGTGGAAGAACATTCATGAGTGAATTTTGTTAATCATTTGCGCAGTGCATGCTAAATATTGTTGCTGATTCACTGTAACCAGATTTAATATTATACTGGTTCATCAATAAGATTTCTGTTAAGCAACCAAGTCTGTAGCCAACTATTTAATACAGCTTTTTTTCTTTATTTCTTTCTATTCCTGAATAATTGAAAGTCCTAGAACTAATTCCAGGTCTCACAACTCCCATAAAGTATGGCCAAAGTCTACTAGTAGGGAATGTAGTTAAGTCTTGTGTTCATGCCCAGATCGTATGGACTCCTCAGCACAGGAAAGACATGGACCTGTTGGAGTGGGTCCAGAGGAGGCCACAAGAATGATCAGAGGGCTGGAGCACCTCTCCTGTGAAGACAGGCTGAGAGAGTTGGGGTTGTTCAGCCTGGAGAAAAGGTGGCTCCGGGGAGACCTTATTGCAGCCTTTCACAACTTAAAGGGGGCTTATAAGAAAGATGGGGACAAACTTTTTAGTAGGTCCTGTAGCGATAGGACAAGGGGTAATGGTTTTAAATGAAGAGAGGGTGGATTCAGACTAGATTTAAGGAAAAAAATTTTATGATGGGGGTGGTGAAACACTGGAACAGGTTGCCCAGGGAGGTGGTAGATGCCCCATCCCTGGAAGCATTCAAGAGCAGGTTGAACAGGGCTCTGAGCAACCTCATCCAGCTGAAGATGTCCCTGCTCATTGCAGGGGGCTTGGACCAGATGACATTTAATGGTCTCTTCCAACCCAAACTATTCAATGATTCTATGCTGAATTCCTAAGAGTCTGTACCTGCGAGTGGCATTTCACCACTGATACTTGTCTGCATGTAGTTAATCTCTTCTTAAATTTTGAGTTAGGTGAGGTTCAAGACTTGGCCATACTACAAAATTCCGTATTCAGAAGTAATTAGCTGCAGTAATTGGCTGATGTTCCTGCTAACAAATAATCTTTTCAGTGTCATGTCACCAGCTTGTATGGTGTGGTGAAGAAAAGATGCTCAGGACTGCACCACTGACTTTCATAGAATCACTGAGTCACAGAATGGCTGAGGTTGGAAGGGACCTCTGGAGTCATCTTGTCCAAGCCCCCTGCTCAAGCAGGGCCACCTAGAGCCTGTTGCCCAGGGCTACGTCCAGATGGCTTTTGAGTGTCTTCAAGGAGGGAGACTCCACAACCTCTCCGGGTAACCTGTTCCAGTGCTCAGTCACTCACACAGTAAGACAGTGTTTCCTCATGTTCAGATGGACCTTCCTCTGTTTTAGTTTGTGCCCGTTGCCTCTTGTCCTGTCACTGAGCACCACCCAAAGGAACCTGGCTCTATCTTCTTTACATACTCCCTTCAGGTATTTATATAGATTGATGAGATATCCCTGAGCCTTCTCTTCTCAAAGCTAAACAGCCCCAGCTCTCTCAGCCTTTCTTCACAGGAGAGATGCTCCAGTCCCTTTATCATGAGTGGTCTTTTGCTGGACTCTCTCCAGTAGTTCTGGACAGTTCTGGTGGAACATAAGATCCAGTTTAGAGCATGTGATACTGTGGTCTGATTTCAATGTTTTCTTTAAGAAAAAGACCCTTCAGGCTTCAAACATGTATGGAGGACCCTTTGATTACTGTGCTGTGGTATTCAAAACCGATACACCAAGAAAATAACAGACTCACTTTTGTCACACAGAAGGCTGTGCATCAGAAATAGAGAACAGGTTTATTTGAGAATGTCCTTGCACTCATGTGTGATATGAAGCTGTTTCATGTTCAGTAGTGTTTTCTGTCCAGTCTTACATTCTGGAGAAGCCAAAAAATCCTAGATATTTTTTTTTTAAATGGATACTTTGAGTATTTGTCCAGTCACGCAGAAGAGCTGATGATGTCACCATGCCTAGTAAAAAAGCAATGATTTTCTGGGAGGTTGCAGCTGCACAATTCTATGGAGATGTCTCTTAGTTTCTCTTGCATGCCTTATTAGCATTTACTAAATAGCATTAGGTGAGCACAGTTGGTGAGTTTTGCGAAGGTTATTAAGAATCAAAGTGGGTCATTTGGAAAGAACACTGTCTTTTCTCTGGCAGTTAAGTCTTCTCTACAATGCAGTTACCAAAACAACATCATGTCTCTGATTTTGAAATGATATGAATAGTTTTATACTCTACGTATACAGCTTTAACTTTAAACATCAAATAATTAGGCTGCTTCCATCATTTTTATTTAAAAGGTCTTACGTCCAGTTTATTTCTATGTGAGTAAGATCAGTTTTTATGTAAGCTCTTCTATTTACTTACAATATGCTTTTAAGTGAGGATCTGAATATGTTTGCTGAACATTAGGGAACAACAAACATTACTTCTCATTATTACATATAAATAATTTCTGCAGAAGATTATGTGGTAGTGAATGTTCTTCTCTATGCAGGATTTTGTACAAGATTGGATTTTGTTTCCTTTTCACTTGCAACACTAAGACAGAAACTTATTTCCTAGCTTTGCACATACTGTAGCTGTCAGGTGATTTAGCTGACCGCTCTTGTTAAGCTCTTCCCTGCATCTCTTGATCACTATCAAGAACCTTTCACAGATACCTTTCTCTCAAGGCTTGGTAATTGTGTTGAAAGCCTTTTTGTGTGGTCTGTAAAATACATGGCTTTTTTTTTCTGGGTTCATTTTGTGCTCACAGAAAATGCACAGATGCGTGTCCATCTGCCTAAAACCAGCCTTCCAACATAAGGCTATGTTTATATTTTTGCTGCTTTGTTGTTTTTCTGTTATTTGCAATGCCCTTGACCTTTCCTCCAGTTGAACATGCCAATTTGTCTCAGATCTTATGTATAAAGAGAGCTAGGATAACACAAAACACACATACACAACTCTCTCCTTTCTGATGAGGATTGTATAGAGCCTTCTGGAATATCTTTCTTGCAACTTAAAACTCTCAGTTGCAACTTTTGAGCTAGGAACCCCCCCAAAGTTGCAAGTATTCAATGGCCTGGACAGTGAGGACACTTTTATTTGAAATGTGCATGTAACAGCTTTGCATTGACCATACTTGCCTGAAAGTTTGGCTGTAAGCCTTAATGTCACTGGATAAAGACAAAGAAACCTGTCAGGTTTAATTATCTGTGCAATATAACATCACTGAGGGAAATATTCTCCTCTGGCTCCTAATCCTCCTTATCTTTGGTACATGTTAAAGCAGAAAGGCTGAGTTTCTTTCATAAATTGCCTGAAGCTTATTATCATGGGAAGCCTGTCACCCATGATTAAATAGCAATGCAAGTCTGCTTTAGGAATAATTACTTTGAAAATGCATGTGGGTAACAAGGTTGCGTTATATCTCATGTTTCTCAAATTGATGGTACGCATAGGGCCAACTTTCAGGTGCTTCACTGTTGTAATGCCTGTTGCTTCTGAAAAAAATATGTACCAGCTTTTATTATTTTTTTTTTTTAAATAGAGCAGTAATGAGAATCATGTTAGTTGGAAGGAGTTAATTCCTGCTGTCAGTACTTATGTGTGTAATGTTTAATTTTGAAATAGTTTAGATTTTTTTTTAAGATTCTAAACCACTTTTTTTTTTCCACAAGTGCAGTTATTCTAATTAAATAAAATGCAATAATGGAAGCAGTTCTGTTTTGAAATAAGCTTTTCAAGAAACCATTGCAAAGGGAGAATATAAAAGGAATATGTAAACTTTCTGATGTAGTGTTATCAGCACTGAATAATTGCTAAGTAAGGTACAAATGCAGAAGTGACTGAGTTAAAGTCAGTGCCCATTTATTTTCATTAGTAGGACACACAACTTGGATAGACTTGTGATTTCGCATTAAGAGGAAATGACTAGACTGTTAAAATGCTTCTAAATATTCTAAATCATTGCCCCTGTAATGCACCGAGTCCTAGCCAACACTGAACACAGCCCTAGAATACAAATTTGATGAAGATTCAGAAACCGTTTGATGAGGGTTCAGATGAATGAGCTATTCGCCAACCTTGTAAACATTTGTTAAGCTTCATCCCAAATACATCAGTGTCTTTACCACATGCATAAAGGGAGCAGGAAAACCAAAAGTCAAAGTGGCAACTAAAGAAAGAAGGTTTACACTTACACATTTTTTTACGGATACGGATAGAAGATAATTTCCCTTTAAAAGTCAGGCTGATATTATTAATTTTGAATGTGAATTGCCTCTAGAGCTCACCTGACCTGCAGACCCTTTCAAAGTACCGATCTGTTAAAACAACGGCAGAAAGCCACTGTCATGCATCAGTTCCTCTAAAAATGTTGTCTGCTAGCTCAGACCTCGGACTCAGCAGTGCTGGGCTGGAGCTCCTATTTTGCTCTAATGGGCTGGTGTCTGCGTGACCCTCTAGGAATGTTGGGAAGATAAATACAGAGATTTTGCAACAGCTATATGTAAAGACTTGAATTAGAAAAGGGTAGTAGACAGTGAGGAATATGTCTATTAAATACGTACCAGAACAGCTTTAGGGAGCTTACATGAGATCAGACATTGCTTTTCTTAATCACCTGTTAAATCCTCTCTTTAGTTTGTTGATACCCAGAAGTCCAAACTGATGTCTATTTTTAGATACTTATTTGCATCAGATATGAGGCCAAATAACAGTCTCCAGGGTTTACATCCATCTTGATTCCAGTTTGGATTGGCAACTTGACTGTTTTTAAGAGCAGAAACTTTGAGCCCCTGGAATGCACTCCCAAAGGAAGACCTTGCACCATAGACATTTAAAATGGGAACTGCATCAGGCTTGACAGAGACCTTAGACAACAACAATCCTCTTCTGTTTGTGCAGTGCACAAATAATGACTCTACCAGTTTATTTCTATTTCTGTCTCCCATAGCTTAATGATTGTGGGTCCCTATGCCCCTGCTGCTGTAGTTCTTGTGTACTCTTTTTTTTTTTTCTTTTTGGTGCTGCTTAGAGCAGGGAGGATGGGTACAGTTAATGGCAGGTATAATATTCCAGTTGTTACAGAATCAGATGTCACTTTGACATTTTTCTGACTTACTTGGTGCCTTTGTGTCAGCTGCCTTCATAAGCCCAAGGGGCAAGACTTACTTCATTATTGTAAAGGGAATTTCAGGTATATAATTAGCAGGTCTATGTTGGCCTGGTAACCATTTAAAGTACTAAATTAAGAATCAGCAGAAAATTGAATTACTCGGGTGTATAATGGTAACAAGGATTGCTTTTCTCACCTGTCAATTGCAATCTGTTCCACTGGCAAAACCAAAGTTTGCTGGCAGAAGAATGCAACCTTTGCTGTTAGCTCCTGTTAGATGACATTGCAGGAATTTATTGAAAAGGGCATCAAAAAAGAGTCTGCCCGTTGTTGGTTTTTCATGTCACCCCAGTACGTGTACCAATGTATTAGTACCAATGTACTAATCCCAGTTCTCAAGAACACAAATATGCTTTGCTATTTTAGCTACCTGTTAACACTTACATGCTCTGGTTATTTGCTGCATAACAATTTTGCCAATAGGAACCAGATAGTACTCAGCCTGCCAAGACTATTTAGATCAACACTTCCATATTTATTTAAATATCTATCCTTGATGACAGCAGTAGGATTATCAAATTTTTCTGCAACAAAGACCATACGTGAAAAAGGTGGCATCCTGTCCCACCTTGATTTCTGAGTGCTGCATGAAGAAAATAAGACCTGTGGGTGAAGTATGCAGCTAGCATGTTGGGCTTGGATGGGATGTACTATGCTCTTTCTCTTTACATTGAGGTTTGCTCCATTTTTCGATCATTTTATTGCATCGTATCAATGCTCAGGCAAATAGAGGCATCTGAAAATAGACTAGTCAAACAGTTGATGCTGTCTGTCACAAATAATTGTCAGCTAATGGGATTCTGATGTAGGGCTATTTGCTGATGCGCACACAGTAGCAATGACTGCAGGTGATAGAGAGTACAAGCCAAATGGCATTCATTTGCAATGAAAGAAGGCTTGACAAGTCTACTCCATCACTTGTGCTGGCAATAGATGACACCAAGATGGGCGGGAGTGTTGATCTGCAGGAGGGCAGGAAGACTCTACAGAGGAATCTGGACAGGCTGGGTCAGTGAGCCAAGGCCAACTGTATGAGGTTCAGCAAGGCCAAGTGCCGGGTCCTGCACTTGGGTCACATCAACCCCAGGCAGCGCTACAGGCTTGGGGCAGAGTGGCTGGAAAGCTGCCTGGCAGAGAAGGACCTGGGGGTGCTGGTCGACAGCCGGCTGGAGATGAGCCAGCAGTGTGCCCAGGTGGCCAAGAAGG